>OX381707.1:18977897-19301751 GCA_947462335.1 Harmothoe impar | reverse complement strand
TGGTCACCACCACCACCACCACCACCACCACCAGCACCACCACCAGCACCACCACCCCCTCCAGCACCACCAGAGGGCACCACTACAGGCACCACTCTAACTGACCACACGGTCCACACACGCCAACCCTTTATAAACAGCCTTGTGTTTTAATGTACCGTACACTTGTGATGCATCATACACCACTCATTGGTCGCCATGTTGCAGCAGTAGGCTTCTAGCCAGGGACGCATTCATGTAGCATGATCAATGAATGGCCATAATTGAATACATAAAAGCACCTTTAAAATGGCTAAGTATGCGGTATTTATCATGTAGAATACTGGGGGCAAGTCTACAGTTCAAGAGTTGGCACTGTAACAGTTTACATTTTCAGTTCCCCACTTCCTGTATATGCCTACACATATACATGTATGCTATATATTAGTGGTAGGATTTAATGAGTCATATGTTGAATATGCCAAGGGAGTGTATCAACCTCATTGAGTCGGCATGATGCTTGAATACAGCAGTATTCGCCAGGGCTGCATTCATGCATCATGACCATAAAGAGCATACTGCATTAAGGCACTATGCGGTCCTTAAATGGTTAACCTGTGTGAGACAAGGCCAAGGTTACTAAAAACGTGACCTCAATACGTGACCCAAGGACACATGCTGGCGGCCACCAGGCCATGACTCAAAGTAGCGGCAATCCCTCCTCCGTCAACCAGCGTTCATGCTCGCTGAAGCACAGCTAACCATTTAATGGCCGCATAGTGCGTTAATACCCCGTGCCCTTCACTATAATGATGTATGAATGCAGTCTCAGTCTAGTTACTCAGTGCTACAATCAAGGGCCATGCTGAGCCTATGTTATGGGATTGATATATCAATCATCAATCAAATATACCCCAAAGGGCCAGTATGATGCATGAATGCAGAACTGGATGAGTAGACTTGTCAGCGCTGAATTCATGCATTATGCCGACAAAAGGACGTAACACATTGAATCACTGTGCAGCATTAAAATGGCTAATGTCTCAGGATGAAATAGACTACTTCAGGGGATAGGCATTATTATGATATGTCAGCCCTCATACTTTAGTAGGAATTCCCACGCCCACCTCATCCAGAGATCTTAAATTATATTAAATTTCATTTTCATCGACCGGGAATACATATATTCACGAAATGGAACCGATATGTGTGACTGGGAATTCGGTATTTAAAAATAAATGAACGAGAGGAGAGAAAAAGAGAAAGAAAGGAATTCGATACGTGCGATAGGTGGGTTTAGGGGTGGTATTTGGGGAGGTAGAGGAGTAGGTTGGGAGGAGGAAGGGGGGGGGGTAAGATCTGGAGCCGACACCGCCGCCTACCCGGCCTAGATTTAATGTCACTGGGACAGCTGTAGAAAGAAATGTTTTTCTCTTGATTTAAAAGAGCCAGGAGGATATACAGAACCCGGGCATTTTTTGAGTCATTAAAAAACTGTCTTCGTTTGAACAAAAAATGTCAGGGCGGACGGAGCGGACTATTAAGCTCCGGGAGCGGGGTCTTGGCAGTGGTAATTGTCATCATCAACTGGCGAGCACACTTAGTTTCCAAATGCAAACCCAGTCGAGGCTCACCAAGACAGGTGCTATTTGGACGACAGGCTTTTGTTCTGACTCGCCGGCTAATAGCCAGAGACACCGGCCATTCTGGGCAGAGAGCGACCGAGATATGTTCTCTGGGTACGTCCGGAAGTCTTCATCCACCGGTGGCTAAATTTCAGAGATGCCACTTTAATACTATTTTTGATTTTGCTGGAATTTCTGCAATAGAATGTTGCATATTTCCTACAATATTAGCAGGACAAATTATAACATAATCTGCTTTTTGTTGATTACCGGTAGTGGCATGTCTGCTAATGTACCGGTAAGATGATTTTTGAAGGAGGTTTTGCCCTCTCCACACTCTCTGGGGATATTTTACATGGTTTAAAATTTTGTATTTAGGAGGTGTCATAGACAGTCTATACCCCCGGTAGATCAACACATGCTACACTAGCGCTTGCTAAATGTATAGGCAATGACGTCATTTCAACCTAGAAACTCGTGGAACCAGAAATATAGCTGGTTCTTGTTGATTTAAAGTTCCTAGTACCATAGCAACCAATCAGAAATGACTACCTAACCAACCAGAAAGGCCATAGACAACTGCTATTTCCATGATCCATACCCTTAGTCCAATGTACCGTACTGTCGCGATAAAGCGTCTGGTCTTGAAAGAGCGCCGGTATTGAATACGCGCCGGGGTATAGGGGTACCCAAATATTTCTTGAGCACTAAAATCATGACATTGAATAAGCGCCTGTCTTAATCGCGACGGTACGGTAATACAATGGTCATGACGCCAGACTGGAGGTGTCCCCACCAATGGCGGCCATGTTGTCGGCTGGTTTAGAATGTCGTCTGCGCCAGACACCAGGCGCGGTTCTGGTCAGGTTGGTGACGAGGCGCCATTTTTTTGTGGCTTGTTTTAGTGTTTTGGCGGGAAAAGTGGCCAAATGTCGTCTGGTGGTTGTTTGTGATGCTGGTGGCGCCGCCTGGTGGCTGCGTCCTTGGTGTCATGTGATCATGATGGGGCCCTGCCCCCGACTCAGCACCGGCCGCTGCCGCCAGCCGCTAATGAATTCAATCAACGCACACTTGTGGCCAGTTCGGCCAAGCCACCGCCGCCATCGCCCCTCCTAAAAAAACACCCCTCCCCGATCGGGCACCTGCGGACCGATATGGCAACCGCGCCGGCTTCATCGGACTAATTATCAACTTATTTTAGTGTCGCGACTATGATTTATAAAGGCAGCTAGGCTTTGAAGTTCTAATTACAGCCTCGGCTGTGACAAATGTGGTAAATTAGGCGCCGTCGTCGTTGTATTGGGCCATAGGCTGGAGGATGGGGAGCATTTAACGGTATAGGACCAGGGGGACGGGGCAGGGGTGGGGCCCGGGGGGACGAGATAGCGCTAACAATAGGATCCAAGTCGGCTGTAATGGGTGACCTGGGCCGGCACAGACCGCAGAGTGTAGTGCTGCAACAATGGTGCAGGACGCTGGTACTGTGTGCACCCCATCTTGTGTCACATCCCACACAGCTGATGAGCCAGGGCGTGGTCATTATTGAACAACAAGGGGAGGAGGGGTGTTCACCCCTTTGTTTTCATGCTGACAAAAAATACGAAAGAAAGCTGCGCGTTACTGTGTAAAGTTAAAGGGGTTGAGAAAATGTCGACCTCTCTCAACGGTGGCCTTAACATGTTTGTGTGCGCTCGAGCGAAAATCTCCTCCCCCCCCCCACACACACACACTTGCTGCTTTGTGGCTCGGGGAGCTTCCTTATACTGACCCCCTCAGGGGCGGGGCAAGCAGTTTCATAGTAGGGGGACTGAGGGAGGGGGGGGGGGGGGGTTGACCCTTTTTGACCCCTTTCTACTTGACCTTTTTGGTTTGACCTTTTTTGGGGGTTGGTCAAAAGTAGGGGGGGCATGTGTAGGGGGGACATGTCCCCGCCCCCCCCCCCCCTGCTCACCTGGCACCAGTATTACCTCACACCTGGCTGTCCCACACCTGCCTGTCCCACTCCACCCTCACAGTGCGTACTCCATGACCGTAATTCCGAATTACGGTCATACAAGATGGCGGCTGCAGTTGAGTTCAGTCTATTTCTTCTCCAGTCCATAGTATGAAATGTATAACATATTGAAGGCTGCTTTTTGGCCAGGCTGTAGTATATATGACAATGCTACTGACCCAACACTCGGATCTTGTTCATATGTACTGGTTTATGCATAAATCAGCCATTCAGAGCTGGATGGTATGACCGTAATTCAGGCAATGGTATGACCGTAATTCTGTCATGAGAATGTCAGGTATGACCGTAATTCTACCAAAAAGTATGACCGTAATTCAATGTGCAGGTATGACCGTAATTCAGTGGAATGCTCTCCTACTACAAAGGAATTATGATGGGGTTACAGGGGTAGACACTAACGCTGGCCCGGGAGCCAATGGCCCGTAGTTATTGGTCCGGGCCCGTAGTTTTCTGCAAAATAGCATTCCTACGGGCCCGGGTGGCCCACAGGAGTATTGGAAGACATTTAAAGAAAGTTTGCCTGACAACTATAGTCAGGCAATACATCGTTGAAACATACTTTGGACCCCCCATCTTTAAAGTTGGGGGGGCCTTGGCCCCCTGGCCCCCCCTGTTCCGCCTCCACTGTATATCGCTAATATGCCAATATTGCGATATATCATATTAACAATTTTGATTTGTCAATGTAATTATGTCAATATTTTTTTCATGAGAAATTGTTCTCTGCCAGTGGAGAAAACAAGGTATGCACTTGTATCATGTTACCTGAATGTGCTTGCATCCAGTGCCTCTAAGAAAGTTTGTTATCCACTATGTTTAATAAGGGACCGGGGCGGGGGGTTGATAGACATAGTGTCCTAAGTCTATATGTTGAGCTTACAGTAGGGATACTTATCCTATCGACTTGCAGTAGGCCTAGGTCTTATTTAAGGCTGGGAGTTTTGTGTTTCATATTGATGATTATCATGTGAACACTTTCACTGAAGATAATGGTGTTGACTGGTGTTCAACTACCATTAACTTTTGTTTTTGTTATTTTTCTCAGCTAATTAGGGCAATAAACAGTGTTCCAGATACACTTAATAGTTTAAATATTATATTGCAATACATTGATATATTGACAACTATTATGTCAATAATCGTCATTGACATAAATTGGGTGTCAATGACATCTCTAGTGAACACTAAGTATTTGGTACTGAATTACAGTCATACTCTATTTGTAAGTGTGAATTACGGTCATACTGTGTGAATTACGGTCATACCTGACCACATGGTTGGCTTTTTGTTCTCTAAGGATGTTTCGTTGAAACTTATAGGGAGAGGAGATGTCCTATTACTCCTGGGCACATGTCTCATATATGGGAACACTGAACAAGGTATTTTAAAGCCAGAAATATGACTTCAACTGACCATGAAGTGACAGAATTACGGTCATACCTGAGGTGAATTACGGTCATACCATGTTTTGATGCAAACTGAATTACGGTCATACCCACCAGCTCTAAATGGCTGATTTATGCATAAACTAGTACATATGAACAAGATCTGAGTGTTGGGTCAGTAGCATTGTCATATAAACTACAGCCTGGCCAAAAAGCAGCCCTCAATATGTAATACATTTCATACAGTAGACTGGAGAAGAAATAGACTGAACTCACTTGCAGCCACCATCTTGTATGACCGTAATTCGGAATTACGGTCATGGAGTACGCACTGTGACCCTGGAGGAGGATCCCGCCGGCGGTGGTCAACCACAGACCTGTGTTTACCAGCCTGACCTGAGCTATTTATAGCCGCGGCTCCCAGGTGATACCCGCTATTTAACCCTTTATGGGCCGCATAGTGATTTACTGTGGTATACCGTTTGCGGTCATGATGCATGCATATACAGCCAGTAACTCACCAGTGTCGCATTAAAGCATCATGCTGATCCTACGGGTTTCATTGTCCGCTGGAGTCGGCATGATACTTGAAAGCAGCACTGGGGGTGGCTCGCCAAAGCTGCATTCATGCACCGTCCCAACGATATACATAGTTCATTAATTTAACATTGGTGCTTAAAGGGTTAAAGCCGCTGCTTGCAGGTGATACCCACACACTGGTAGAGCCACTCAGGCCGCTCATTGGGCAATTACCGAGCTGCTCCGAGCACCTCTCAGGCCGTAAGGAAAGTTGCCTTCAGGTAACCCGACCTGTCCCATTTTCTTTGGACCTTTTTTGGGATCAGAGAAGTCACTTCCCTGCTTTTGCAGCAATTTCTGCATTTTCTCTGAAATGTCTGTATTAAACAATGTTAATTGCCTGCTTAAAGGCCCACCCACGTCTCAACACTTGCTGCTCTTTGTCCACCTAGGATACCAAATGTCAAACTATCGTTAAAGTGTTCTCAAATTTACCATACCTTCCTAAAACTTATCTCTACCTACCCTATATCTTAATTTGGCCATGTTACCTGAACAGTTTTTCCCTTTGCCTCACCTCTGGTTGTGGTGAGGTTGTGGGACCGGCCACTGATAAGCTGCACTGATAGGTATAGGCAGCACTCTGCCTTAGAAGCAGAGTGAGAGGAAATTGGAACAGGGGTTGAGTTTCATGGGGGCCTTTGTATTGTATTGTCTTTGTGATGAAGGGGGGGGGGTGAGACAGGACATACATATTGTGCGGGGGGTATTAAAACTGGGTGTTCAGATGAGGCGGGAAACTGTCTGTTAACCAGTCCAACTTATCCACGAGGGTCTTCACCCCTCCCACCCTGTGTCTTGTTTTCCCTCCATTTTCCATACCACTCCTCTACCCAACCTAGGCCTTCGCTCCACTCTCCCTCTCAAAGGCAGCCCAGTTGTTAATACATTGTTTGTGGTCATGATGCATGGGTGCAGCCGTCGCGAGTAACTCGCCAGTGCTGCATGACTGCAACATATCAACCCTATGGAATGTATACATTCTCTTAGCGTCGGCATGATGCATTAATGCAGCACTGGGGAGTTACTTGTTAGTGCTGTGGTGATGCATCACGACGATACAGGAACACAAAGAGTTAATATGAGGACAATGTGTTTCTCTGTGTGTGAGTGGGGTGAGGAGGAGGGGGGGGGGCGATGTCAGAGAAGTGAGAGGTAGACAAATTATTGCCGGCATGGTGAGCGGATCGTTTTCTGCTAGTTTGACACCAGGCCGTCAGAGGGCACCCCATCCCCTGACACCTGTCTGTGCTCTATGTGCACGTGGGGGTGGGGTGGGGGGGGGGGGGCAATGTGAGGGTGGGTGTTCATTTCTATTACTGTCAGCATGGACAACATGAAAAGCATGATCCACCTATTTCGGACAGTGGTGGTAGATAGCAGTGACAGTGTACAATACTCTACGGTATACAGCATAAGAAAGCGGATTATTATTTAAACCTTTCTTCCTGGAATTAACGCAGGCTGGCCCCCAATAGCTCCTTATACAAGAGCATGCACAAGGAGGTCAATGAGTGTGGGGGAGCAGCTCAGTGTGGGGAGCCGCTCAGTGTAAGGGCAGGGGGCAGCTCAGTGTTGGGGAGCAGCTCAGTGTAAGGGGAGGGGGCAGCTCAGTGTGGGAGCAACTAAGTGAGGGGGAGCAGCTCAGTGTGGGGGAGCAGCTCAGTGTGGGAGAGCAGCTCAGTGTGGGGCAGCAGCTCAGTGAGGGGGAGCAGCTCAGGGTGGGGGCAGCAGCTCAGTGTGGAGGAGCAGCTCAGGGTGGGGGCAGCAGCTCAGTGTGGGGGCAGCAGCTCAGTGTGGGGGAGCAGCTCAGTGTGGGGCAGCAGCTCAGTGTGGGGCAGCAGCTCAGTGTGGGGCAGCAGCTCAGTGTGGGGGCAGCAGCTCAGTGTGGGGGAGCAGCTCAGTGTGGGGCAGCAGCTCAGTGTGGGGGAGCAGCTCAGTGTGGGGGAGCAGCTCAGTGTGGGGCAGCAGCTCAGGGTGGGGGAGCAGCTCACGTCTTGTAGCGCTAGACGCGGCAGACAGATTGTGCTGGTTGAGGCTGGTGGCGCTGATACGGAGGTCGCTCAGACCCCACAGACCAGGGCCGTTCACACACTCTTATCAAGGAACCCAGGGTCAGCATTCATATTGTTCATGATATGTGCAACATTCAGAAAACTACTCAAATCTTTCTAGAAAGTGTTATCTCGCAGAAATGTGAATATGACACTTGAATCCACTATATAGATAGCACTGAGTGCCATACCAACTTCACAGCATCGGACCCACTATGTATTGGGCCATGTTGAGTGAGAATGGCGTACCTGAAGTGGAGATAAACATGCGGCCCGGTGCAAGCCTCACCTGAGCAGCTCCACAGCCTGATTGGTATCATGTTAACCCTTTAAGGACGGCATGATTCCTCCTAACAGCCCACACTCCTCGCCTGGTGTCTTGTTAACCCTGTAAGGACGGCTTAACGCCTCTCAGGTTCCATGTTCTATGCACTGACTCGTCAGTGTTGTGTGGAGAGTTTATTGTTACGACCCTTCAGCAATGCATCAACCCTGTAAGATCAGCATGATGCCCGAATGCAGCATTGGTGAGGAACTGCTTCACTCATGCATCATGCATCATGGCTAAGACAAAATGAGTAAGTGCATTAAAGCACCCTGCTGCCTGTAAAGGGTTATACGACGGGCGGTATAGATGTGGCGTGGTAGAGTTTCACCTGTCCCCAGGTTACCTGACCGGCGTTCCGCGAACACCCCCACCCCCTGCCTCACCCCCCTCGTGTCGGGTAGGGAGAGATCGATGACCGGAAGTGGGGCCGGCAGTGCGGGCTGCGGCCACCAGGGCGCGCGGCGACGTACCGTCACTTGAGACGTGCTGCTCCGGTTGTCCGATAGGGGGCTCCCGGAGAGCAAAGAGCGCATGCGCCTGGTGCTCCTCGCCCAACACTGTTTGGTCTATTTATAGCCGTGTATGTCAGAGGCAGTATGGGGGGGGGGGGGGGAGAGCTTCCTCCTCGTGACTCTTGAGGGGTTGCTTCGGATTGGTGGGTGAAAAAGGGGATTCTTGGAGAGGGAGGAAAGGATTTTGTAACAAGAGATGGTGCCACTGAGCGGTATACTTCTCTGTACGAATACGGCCATTGTTAGCCACCAGTGGCTAATGTATGGTCAGAGTGGAGACCAAGATGGAAGAATGTGTTAGGAGAGTGATGTAGCATCTGATTTAGACGAGAACCTCAGACGGGAAATTCCTTGGTCAAATGACTGCTTGGGTGCACTTCGCCCTAAGTCTGCATGATGCATAAATGCAGCCCTGCTGGGTAACTCTCCCGTGGTGCAGGGCTTGCTTACCTTAAGGATGTTAGAAAGTGAAAAGTACTCAGTATTAGTAATAGGTACCATGCACATGTAATACTGTAGCTCCTGTAAAATGGCTAGGATTAATGTCAGCGTATACAAGTACTAATGGGGGGGATGGGACAATGGAGCCCTGGTAATCACGATAATGTCACGTAAATCGTGTTACCAATAACTGATTATTTGCACAGGGTACCAGGGCCACAATACAGGAGGCATGATGATATCATTTTACAGGAAACGTGTAAATCTGATAGAAAGGTATTGCACCACTAGATAAATGAATATTGGTGCCATTTCTAACCCATGTTTTCATGCATACCTGAACATGTTGCCTTAATTCTAACCACTGCATGATACATCAAAGTGCCATTTTCATTTATCATCATGATACATCAATGCAGCGCTGCCCTGGCGAGTAACTCGCTGGTGCTGCAGTGATGCCTGTGAGGGCCTGCTCTGACTGTATCCTGTTCACTTTTGGTGGCCGCAGCCCCAGGATGTAAAGGGACGCGGCGGAAGGCGGGCTTCCTCCATCTATAATTAACCCTATAAGGGCAGCAGAATGCTTTAATGTGCTATGCCCTTTGCCGGCGTGATACATGAATGCAGCTCTGGGCTGTATTCATGCAATATGTCGACTCATCAGGAGTGTATCAACCCCATAGGCTCGGCATGATGTTTAAATGCGACACTGGCGAGTTACTCACCAGGACTACATTCATGCACCATGACGACAAAGGGCACAGCGCATTAAAGCACTGTGCGGCCCATCTATATTTAAAGCGTTTTACAAGAGATTTCCGCAGCGGGAAAAGCGTGCCTCCGACCGCTCAGCAGCAAAGCATGCCGGTATAGGGCATCCAGGGGCTGCTGGTGGCAGGACCGCGCACTGGTAGAGAAAAAAACATTTAAAGGCAACCTAGTGGTTTAATACACTATGCTATTTTGTCGTCATGATGCATTTATAAAAACAGCCCTGGCGAGTAGACTTGCCAAGACTGCTTTGACAACCAAGGGGATAATTAATCAAAATCACTATGTGGCCCTTCAAGGGAAAAGGGAGGGTGGCACGTTTGGTCTTGACTACCTCAGGTTGTGCTCGGGTTGACTTGTCATGTGTTGGTGCCATGTAGCCCCATGTGGACTATAGCCGTGCTGACATAGGTCCTCCCTACCTGAGGCCACCTCCATACCATATAACCTGTGTGTGTGGGGGGGGGGGGGTGACTGACAAGGCAGCATACATGCATAGTAAGCGTTTCCTCCAGTAGACTCGGCTGTAGCAGCAGCCGGCGGGAGATTCGTTTGAAATCCATTAGTGGGACACTTTTTACCCCAGCCCGAGCTGCTCAGAGCTGCTCGTGGCCGTCTTAGAGCTGCTCCTGCTCCCAGAGACTGACTCAGTGTAGCTTACAGCGGCAGGGGGTCCCTATATGTGGGTATAGATGGTGATAACAGGGAGGGGGGGGGGGGTGGTGTGTGGGAGGAAAGGGAGGGGGAGGAGGAGAGGAGGGGGGGGGGTGTACCAGGAGGATGGTATGTAGGCTAGCCCCAGGCAGCCTCACCAACACGGGAAGGATGTCCGCCTTAGAACTCTGCTCCCCCGAGACGTGGGATGCTCCTGTCTCTACACCAGGGGGAGTGGGGGAGGCGGAGGGGCGGGGGGCTTTCAACACAACCCTATAGCATGACTACACGTGGACTACACATGGAATCTTTGCCACAGGCGACTGGACTACATGTACATGTATATTTGATTGTAAAGCCCCCACCCACCCACCCCTTCCCTCCTCTCCTCACAGCACCGAAATGGCCCACTCTACCAAATGGTGCAATTTAGGTAGAGCTAGGTACAGATAACGATATGTATACATATGTACTTTAGACTGCACAGGAGCGAGCTTGAGAGAATTAAATGCCATGTAAAGATCCCTAGGACGTTTGGCAATGTACACTGAAAATCCATAGGTTGAAAGGGTTAGTCAGTACAGACTAACCTAGGTTGGTCATATGAGTGTTAGTCACAATGGCAAAGTTATATTCAAAAATGACCAAGGGGTCAGTCAGTAGTGGCTAACCTAGGTCCATCATTGGTGTGTTGTATTTGTATACCACTAGTTGGGGCCACCTGTGATGACCACTCAGTGGCTCCCCCTGGAACTAAAAAGACTAAGGTGGGTTGGTCAGTAGTGACCAACCTGACAATAATAACTAATCTAGGTTGGTCGTATAGGGAGCCAAAAAATGACTAACTAGGTTAGGCACTAGTGACTGAGAGGTTGGGCGTATAGGGAGCCTAGGAATATCAGTGTACATGGATTTGTATTATAGAAGTAGGCCATGGTAGTAGTATAGGGTATGGCGCCCTGGGTCAGGCGTCTCTGGGTGCTTAGTGTGAAGTAGCACTACACTAACTTGGACACCCACGCTACTTGCAGATATAGCGTAGGTATCATATAATTCCGACCTTGACATCATAAGGGTGGAATACACAGTATTCATATGTGTATTCAAATGTCAGACTGTGGGATCCCTTTGAAGTTCAATGTGTATTCCCTGAATACACAAGGTCCGAGCATGTTTTTAATCCATTAATTGGTGGTAATTAGTGGATGTGTATTAGCTGGCCCTGCTCTAACCAGTCTATATAGACAGCCAATTAGAAATGGATCCGCTTTCGCTCCATTGCCTCATTAACATAATCTATATGATGCTAAGGCCAATCTCGCTCCGTGACTAGGCCTTAGTACCGGTAGGGTCTACTGAGTTAGCACTACACTGACTTCTGTAATACATACAGCACACACTAGGTGGAGCCATACAAGCCCAGGTACTGTCTAGGAACTGACACCCTTCTTAGGTAGGAATTCACCAACCGAATCCCTTTACCTGGTCCTCTGTGCACAGACCTCCCAAGACAACCAACTTAGACACCCCTGCAGGGTGCAACGCTTTCCAAACCTAAACAAAACATGAATATGGGCCCACGATATTTATCTATATCAATCCACATTCCTCTATATGTACAAAAGGGTACACTTTTACATGTACACATATAAAGTCCTCGGAAGGTCGTCGGGGAAATACATTACATAATCCATATATACAAATTATCACATACTCCCATAACTGTATCTTCTTCACCCTCCCCCACAGTAACCAGTCCTCCATGTCATGCACACACTACCCTCCTCCCACCCCCATCACCCCCTACACCACCCCCCCCCCCCCCCCACCCCTTGCCGTCAAGCCAGCCCCCTGTCGACCAACACTGACAACAGCACCGGAAGTGGAGACAGGGCGTTCCGGCAGGTGGCGGTGGACGTCACGCGCCGCAGTCACACCGAGACTGACGCACGCGCACGCGCACACGCATGCGCACACGACCACTTCTAAGAGTTGCCCAAGAAAACGTGCCCTCCCTTGCTGCCACTCCCCCTCCCCAATGCCAATGTTACTGGGATGTTAACCCTTTCAGACGCGCCATGATCTTTTGTCGAGTTACTCGCCGCGGTTGTTTCATGTTCGCCGACGACGGTACGGGTTGATACTATCGCGTCGATACCAGTGTCTGCATGGTGCTGGCGAGTAACTCGCCGGCTAACTCGCGGAGCCAGTGTTATGTTGGTGCATCATGAGAACACGTGAACATTGCGGCATGATGCAGTCCTTAAAGGGTTAAGGCAGCCTGGGTTGGATTATGGTGAGTGACAGCAGGGTAGGAGTGGGGGGGGGGGGGGGCTGGATGGTGTGAGTAGGCTAACTGTGAAAGACGCCCTGTGTTAAGACTCTGTAACTGGCTGCTGGAGGAAGCTATAGTGAACAAGCAGTAGGGTACAGGAGGAGGGGGTGTCTGTGTAATAATGCAGACAGTGCACATTGCATATCAAAGCATCAAAGACACCCCCCCCCCCCCCCCTCTCACCCATCCTACTTTCATGCATCCACCAACTCACCCAACCCTTCAATGGCGGCCTACTACTTTAATGCATTGTGCTATTTGAAGTCATAATGCATGAATGCAGCCCTGACGAGTCTACTCAATGAGGCTGTATTTGTGCATCATGCTGGTCCTTCGGGGTTGATACACTCCGGGAGGGTCGGCATGATGTATTCATGCATCCCTCGACTGCATTCATGGATGCATGGGTTATGAAGACAAAGGTCGGAACACATTAAAGCATTATGCTGCCCTCAAAGGGTTAGCTACCCCCCCCCCCCTCCCCTCCTACACCACCCCCACCCTGGAGGAGGGAGGGAGGGAGGCGGCCTCCTGTTGCGTCGTGCCTCCTCCTGTAGCTGTGGTACGGCCTGTGCCGAGTGCTGCTACTAGTGCGGCAGTGGTGGAGGGAGGTGGAGGTGGTAGTGGGGCGCCCTGGAGGAGACTGGAGGCAGGGTGGGAGGGAGGGGGGGGGGGCTGCATTCCATTGTAGCTTCTCCTCCATAGCCCACCTCCTACTGTAGATTCATACACTCTCATACACTGCATGCGGATATGAAGGTGACTGCACCTACCTCCTCCCCCTGCCCCCCATACTTGTCACTGCCCCACCTACCGAGGGTGTACCTATAACGTAGGTACCTACAGTGTACAGTGAGGTACACATGTCGGCAGTGGTTGGGGGTGCATTAGCCTGTATGGCTAGAGAACAATGGGTCAATGTCGTTAAAGTAAGCATTGACGTGACCAGGACTTGTATGCTCACTCCATTTTAATCCTCAAGAAATGACATATGGAGGTCCCAGTCCTGTCCTACTTGCGGACTTGTTTCCCCTTCCCCTCCTCCCCTTCCTGCTACCATTCCCTACCTGTCCCCCACGCCTGTCCCCCACGCCTGTCCCCCACGTTCTGACACATCCCTTCTCCCTGTCCCCTCCGGTCCCCTGCCCAGCCGCCACCTGACACCAACTGGGTCGGGTAGGTAGGTTGCTGGTAATCGAGGTTAACCCTTCAAGGGTAGCCTGATGTTTAATGGGCTCTACTCATTTGTCGCCATGATGCATGCATCTACTGGTCAGTGACTCGCCAGGGTTACATCCCAAGCTCTCACCCAGAACCAACGCGGTTGATGCACCAATGCAGTGCTGGCGAGTTACTCGCACCAGCACTGCGTCTTGACAATAAATGGGGTCATAACGGCATGCTGCGGTCCTTAAAGGGTTAATACCACACCCGCCCACTCTGTGCGCAGCTCAGGGCGCGCAGCGAGCCACTCATCTTACTTCCTGTCCACTCAGGCCGTCTAACCGCCCCCCCCCTCCACACCTCACCCAACCACCACCCACCCCCCTCCCATCCCAATCCGACCAGGTCTGGATCACCGCCTCCCTTATTGTATCCATTGTTCTGGTGGTAACTCCGGTAGCCGTGCTGGTCACCATAACAATGGGTTGTTACCATGGCAACGTTAGCATTGGTCACCATGGTGAAGACGTCTATAAATAAACCCCAGAATCAGTGCAGTCCAGACTGTCCACGCCCCCCCCCCCCCCCCGCCCGACCCTCCTGGTCGGACACACTGGGTGGTCACGAGGGGGTCTTTGGTCGTCAAGAACAAAATAAAGCGCGGCTAACGACCACGTGACCGCACCGGTAACCATGGTAATGGGTAACCCGCGGTGACGCCCGGCGCCCCGTCATAATGACGGCCCTTGATGCCGCTGTCGTTACCATGGCGACGCTGACCACTGAGGGATGGGGATGGGAGAGGGGGGGGGGGGTAAGGGAGGAGGGTGGTTGGGGGGGGGGGGGTAGCTGGAGGCTAAGGTGTGGTGAAAGGATTCAGGCTTTGGATCAGACGAGGTCTCCCTGCGCTGCCACCACCACCCCCCCCCCCTCACCTCCTGTCCCCTCTACTCTTCTCCCTACCCCCTACCCCCCCTCCTCCACCTCCCCCGTTGACCACCAGGGGCGGTTCCCACACGACCACTACAGGGAACTAGCACATCCTGGTACCTCAGGTAGTCGGGGGCTAAAATCCATCTCCTTATCAGGCTAATCCCCTCTCCTCACACCTTAAACAGAGGGGCTGATAAGAAATTCTCCCGTGATGCACTGCTCTGGAGTCGGGGGCATAACCACAATGCATTGCTCTGAGTCAAGATGGCGGCCTCCATAGCCTAAAATGCTAGTCCCCTTCTCCTCCCCTATATGTAGCGTACATCCAGCCCCCAGTGGGGCACCAGACTGTCCTATACCCATGTGTTAGATGCAGACCAGGCTTTATTTGATCCCCAGCCTCTGCTGTGTTACTTGCCCCCTATTATCGGCCCACCCTACCCCGGAGAAGGTCAGGGCCAAGTGCGAATGCGAAAATAATTGGTGAATAAGCGGGTGGTGGTCGGGGCGCCCGGTGGCGACACCTAGCGGGGGTGGCGCGCGGCCCTGGAGGAGGGCGGGAGGAATATCAATGTGGGATTAAGATGCAACAGGCGCCGGGCGGCCGGGGCTGGAGGAGGGCTGAATTATGTAGGGTGGGGATCGGCAGATGAGACGGGGAGTGTGTGTGGGGGGGGGGGGGGGGGAGGGGGGGGGGAGGTCGCCCTGTGGACAGCAGTAGCTCCCAGAAAGTTGGAGCTCGTCATGTATTAAAAAGGGAACATTCACAAATGACGTCACCTTTTTTTGGAATTTTTGGACCATGACACTATTTTTTAGGCAGATTAGCGTACCGGTATATACAGTATACATGTACAAATGTTTCGTCACTAAACCCAAGGACCCACCCCACACCCTAGCCTGTGACGTCATTTGTGAACATTCATTAAAGACCGATTCAATACTATTTGTAGGCCGCTATAGGACAAGGGAGATAATCCTTAAATAAGCGAATAATCGTTAACTCAGTTTTAAAATGTACACGTTGGATTTAGACTTTACTTTGCAGGATATTTATCGACTGGAACTTGGTACCCTATGATGGTGCGAAGAGTGCTTTTCGCAGACATCGTGTTACATCTACGGAGTAGCTTGTATTATGATATCTGTATATATCGCAATGTATAAAATCTATGTAACTAAATGCCACTACCTGCACCTGCACACACTACTAGCATTAAGGTATATACCCAGGATGTAGTCACCAGTAAAGTAGACGCTGTAACATTAAGGCTTCAATACTAGCTCTTAAGGCACCACTCTGCACTGACACCTGGTGTGTGACGGCAGAACTAACACTACTCACCGCCTCACACCCAACTGCCGTCATGCACGCCACCTACACCTGCTTGTGCACACTAAATTAATTGATGAGTTAACCCTTTATGGACGGCATGATGGCACAACGCGTCATGTTCTGTAGGGAGTGTTTGAATCCAGTAGGGTTGGTATGATGCTTAAATGCAGCACTCGCGAGTCACTCGCCAGCGCTGCATTCACGCAGCATGACAACAAAGGGCATGTTGGGTTAAAAGCTCTTTGCCGTTCTCAAAGGGTTAACATTAAGGTTGAAGGTTTAATGATGAGTTTAGTGGTAAGAATTGAGCCCAGACTCCCTGTATATACCATTACAAGTTTACATGTAGTAACTTGTAAGTAGTATATGGAGACGTGGGCTTGTACCAGGACTTAACACTGTAAGCAGTATGTGAAGCTTACCGTTGGAGCCATGTTTAATCATCTGGCCTTTAAATGAAATGATGAATTGTGTTTCTGAAATTTAACACGTAAGAAAAAAATTGTGGTTGGTAAATGTCAATTGCTTTTGATGACCTGTGTATTATAGATTGAGATAAATCGATGGGTATAAAGTACAATGGACACTGTCTCATCTTTTTGTGACAGTAACCTGGCCAGAGAGACGTAACTGTATGGAAAGATATAATCCTGTCATTAAAACAAGAATCTAGTTAGTTTCCAGTAGTGAGGGACATGTGTAAGGTCTGAACATAACCAGTTTACCCTGTTCTAAGTAGGTCTCTCATGCTAACATGTAAACTCCCAATACTGACTGCGTGTTCTTTACTTTCCCCCACTTTATAGCAACTCCGCGTGTGTAGCGGACACTTCCACGGCGGTGAGAAGCGCGAGGGGGACATTCCCGTGGCCGACCCTGAAGTGGACGCTCCGCTTAGCGTAGAGCTTCCACCGCCGCCGCCCAAGCGTTCCGAGAAGCGCCACAGTCAGCATACCCTACCTAAGCGCGTGCGGCTCGACGCCGTCTCACCACTGCAGTTGGACCTCAACTCCAACGGTTTCTCGACCTCCGACTCGTACGCCCACTCGAAGGGCATCGACCGGAAGCACGTGCCGGGAGTGACCTCGGGTAGCAGTGGGGGTAACACTGGTGGCACCAGTAGCAGTGTCCCCCGCCTCACGCTCAAGACGCCACTACCCCCCTCGGTGGTACAGCAACAGCACGCCACCAGCAACGGGTCAGCTCTACTCCCTGTCAAGTTCTCACCCTCCTCCAACACAAGTAAGTAACCTGCCTAGTACTCCTCCCTCCCTGGGTAGACTGACCTAGAGACAGCCACGTACCCTGAGATGTCCACCCCAATTGTATAGTCATTAAACCATGATAAGCCCTCTTTTTGTGAATCACAGTACACTTTATGTGCTACCCTTTCCAGCAAGGACAAATAGAGACAATACCATATATGGATAACTACATAATTAAGGTAGACATCTCAGGGTACGTGGTTGACTCTAGGTCAGTCTGCCCTAACCCTCTAAGGAAGGGGTTGTGCTTTAATGTGTTAGGTCCTTGGTGGTCATGATGCATCAACGCAGTGCTGGTGAGTCACGCACTGGTACTGCTTTGGAGCATCACTCCGATTCTTCAGGAGTGAATGATTCCATAGGGTCGGCATGATGCTTGAATGCATTACAGCCATAACTGCCAGGGCTGCATTCATGCATCATTCATGAATCATAGATACACAGGGCATAATGTATTAAACCACTGTGTGGTCCTTGAATGGTTAATGCATGTGTGGGTGGGGTGTCCTGGGAACGTTGTGAGGGGAGGGCCATTCAAATTTGATTACTGCTCCCAGGCCTGGCCGGAAGTGTCGGCAAAGGGAGACCTCTGGTGCCGGAAAACCCCGGATGTTGGGTGATTTGAGGTGAAACAAAAGCCGTGAATAAAGGGATTGTTTGGGCTCCGTGGTGAACTGAGAATGGCTCGTTGGGAATAACTATTAAAATGTTTCACATATATTGTACTCGAGTAATCTGGTTATTTTGGTGATCGATAAATTAGAGGTATTAACGAAATGAGATTAAGGAGACTTGCCAAGGTAAAAGATGTAAAATAACTCTACCGATCAGAGTTGTAGAATACTCTACAAAACTCCACGCCATTGACATACGTGCACATCATACTTCACGAGAGCTGGGTCATATCACACAATGCCGTAGGCTGAGTGTCATATGACCCAGCTTCAACGAGTGATGTATGATGTGCATTTATGTTAATAAGTGGGGTTTTGTGTTTATTACATGGCCCTACTATCTTAAAATGGAGAAAATCAACAAATTTGGAAGCCATGGAGTATGGCTGCACTGTACTCCATGAGGGCATGGAGCACAGACCTCGCATAGGCTTAGCATAGACAAGGCCATACCACCATGTAATAAATACCCGTATTTTAGCAATATGAGGGCAGGACAGTTTAGCTCAACTGATTTAACATCCCAAGAAAAATATAACAATGTGAAACATGTTTTAATTTTAAATGTGTGTTATCTGTTGCAGTGGCTGGTCGTGGACCTATCCCTAACGGGCCTATGCACCCCCGGCCCCTGATCGCCCTGCTAGACGGGCGCGACTGCTCGGTGGAAATGCCCATCCTCAAAGATGTTGCTACAGTGGCTTTCTGTGACGCTCAGTCAACAACAGAAATTCACGAAAAGGTGCGTAGATTACCAAATGCTACGGTTGAAATCTATATTTTCCCACCAAAGGAGTCTACTCCAAATGTAGTAGAAGGGAATTGAAATTGAATGAAAACAGCAATTGTGGAGAGAAATGGTAGATCCCTCATGTAATTATATGGGACGAATAAATAAGACTATTCATTTTATCCATACCATAAAGTTGTGCAGCAGAGATGAAATTTTCCTACTTTTGTAGAAATTCCTACTTTTTTTCCTACAATATCCTTTAATTATATTCCTGGAATAAAACATTGTTTAGTGATTGGATGATGAGATGTTGTGTTTTTGTCGCCCAGGTATTGAACGAAGCAGTAGGGGCGCTGTTATATCATCACATCACACTGTCACGGGAAGACTTGAAAAAGTTCAAGGCTCTCCGTGTCATTGTACGGCTAGGAACCGGAATAGATAACATAGACGTCAAAGCAGCTGGGGAACTCGGTAAGATAACGCTATCATAATCATGACACGAGTGTAGTGACTTGGTCATCAGAATCATACTACTGTTATATTATTTAGATATTAATCATTTGATATGCTTTATTTGATAACTATTTTTTTAGTTCTGTCAAGCTATGTATTCTTCTGATATGTTACAAAGTCTGGGCTTACGCAAATAAGAAATAAATACATGTACTGATAGTATACAACTGGGACTGTAGAAATATGGTACTTGTGATTGGGGATGGTTCAAACTGTCAGCAGACCTAGATATCTGCTAACTTAAAACCATTCCAAGATTAAAAGGGGAAATCTGGGCGCTTAGAGCAGATATTTCTAGGCTCTTCGTTCCACCCCGTACATAGCTTAACTGATATTTTTTTGGTCACTTCTTCAATAATTGCATTTAAGTGAGTGTACCGGAAGTATACAAGTGTCCCTATAGACCATTCCGATTTATAACACAACATGTATTATGATAAAATATAATATGATAACCCATTACCCATAATATGATACCCCATTAGATTATACCCCATTACCCATACTATAATACCCCATTACCCCTACTATAATGGCCCCACTACTTGTCCCCATTACAGGAGTGGCTGTGTGTAACGTGCCTGGGTACGGAGTTGAGGAGGTGGCGGACACCACGTTGTGTCTGGTTCTCAACCTCTACCGACGCACGTATTGGCTCGCCAATATGGTTAAAGACGGAAAGAAGATTAACGGCCCCGAGTCCCTGAGGGAAGCAGCGCAAGGGTCAGCGCGCATCCGCGGAGACACACTAGGAATCGTAGGTTTAGGCCGAGTGGGCACTGCTGTCGCACTACGAGCAAAAGTCTTCGGATTCAACATCATATTCTATGACCCTTACCTGCCAGACGGGATTGAAAAAAGTTTAGGTGAGTTGAAGTCGATTGTCGCTATTTAAAGTTCTGCATTGTATAAATATACTCGTTACTTGAAGTTTGGAATGGAACGAATGGTCAGCAGACGAGCGTTATCTGCTGACTTAATCACCATTCCTAGATAAAAAGGGGAAATCTGGGCGTCTAGAGAAGATGTTTTTAGGCTCTTCGTTCCACCCCGTACATTACTTCATTATAACTTGTTTTTCACTCATACTTTATTACCTCAAATTCTGTGCATTTTCAGATACTAGTATGCCACTTTCAGTACATTGTACTTATGGATTCCTAGATTTTCTTTTGGAGATTTCTGTATCAAATTATAATAATTTCACAAAAATTCTCAGATCTCCTTTGTATTCACTATTTCTTGATTGTGAAACTGCATGAGTGTGACAAGACAATTGTTTAACATGAGCTGTTTTTGGTCTGTTCCAGGTATCACGAGAGTATACACCCTTCAGGATTTATTGTTCCAGAGTGACTGTGTCACACTCCACTGCTCCCTCAACGAGCACAATCACCACCTCATCAATGACTACACCATCAAACAAATGCGCCCAGGTGAGTAGTCCACACACTCCCCCCTCATCCCACACATCTAGGTGGTCAGTCATCAAGGTAGCATCACAGCAAGCTGGCCCCAACTCGTCCACGGACGCGTCCGAGCGACATCGCTGGTATCTGAGGTCGAGGTGGGGCCAGCTTGGCATCACAGAAAGAGGTTGTCCTCAAGCCCCGTATCATGAAGTGGCATAGATGTGATCTCTGCTGTGTGAGGAAAGCAGCATTCTAAATACCTGTAAAAGAAATATTTAAAAAAAAAAACATGCAAAAAAACAAGTGAAGAGCTCTACCTTACGAAAGTCTTGTTTGTCTAGAGAGGCCCCACCGAACGTTCAACTACCTGTATTCATCCAAACAAAACCACATTGCCGACCCTAGGCTACGAGCCGGATACACTACCGGAGGGTGCAGTTGGTGAAATCAACATGAAGGCTGTATGCATCATGCTGCAGGGGTAGACACTAACGCTGGCCCGGGAGCCAATGGCCCGTAATTTTGAGTTCGGGCCCGTAATTTTCTTCAGAATTACCTTCCCATGGAAATTTTGTAAGATATTTAATAGGAATATAACTGATCAGTATAGACATGTAATATGTCGTTGGAAAGAGAAAAATGTGAGGAAATGAAGCAATTTGGTGTCATTTTAACATTGGTGAATCAGGAATTTATTTGATTTTCTCTTTGAAAAAAGTAAAATAAATTCCCTGGCCCACAGCTAAAAGTCCGGGCCCATAGATTTCTGGAGCTACGGGCCCGGGTGGCCCACAGCTGAAAAAGTTAGTGTCTACCCCTGATGCTGTCCCTAAAGGGTTACTGTAGCAGAGTGGAAAGCAGTAGAAGAGGGAATCATGTCAGCTGCCCCGTGTTTCCTCCCTGACTGGTGGTGCTGCTTCCTTGTTGGCCGCTGTCTGAGCTGTAACCTGAGAGTTAGTAGGCTATGTAGGCTGAGGTACCTGAGTCATGAACCAGTTGTCAGACAACGGTAGAATCAGAGATGCCACCCACCCGTAAAACCTCGCATATAAGTCGATTTGTTTTTGCTATAGGTCGATTTTTATTTCCAAAACTCCGATTCGACCTATAGGTGGGGTTTTGAAAATTGGTAAACCATTTGTGGAGCCAAAAAAACGTCATTATTAATACCATAAAACACACCCTTTTTTCTGGGATTATTTTCCCTATAAACCTAAAGTTCATTCCTCAAGAAGAAGGCGGTCGTCTAAAGTGCAAAATAACAGAAATAATAGTCATTTTGGTCCCTGAAAAAGCTGCTTTATGTGGGTTTAGGTCGGGGTTTGTCCTCAAAAAAAATCTCAAACTCCAATTCGACTTATAGGTGAGGTTTTACAAAAGTTCAAAGCATTTCGCTATAAGTCGATTTTTTCCCTCCAAACTCCAATTCGACCTATAGGTGAGGTCGACCTATAAGCGAGGTTTTACGGTACTTTTGCAGGAATTCCTGCTTTCTCAAGGGAATTCCTGTATTAAATTAAGATGATTTCCACAGAACTTTGACCTAAATCACTACGATTTCCTGCTTTATTTGTCAACTAGAGAGCTATCTCTGCAGTAGGCATCTTTACTTGATGATTTTCGTTATCATATTCAATAACTGTAAATACCCGCGTACAACCCGCTTCTTGTATATTATTACCTTCACCTAGACTTTGAGAAAATCCTATAACCTGCACCTGGAGTATGATTTACCATTAACAGTTTAAAATCTGACAATTAATTTAAAGATGCATACTTCTGATTGGGAATGGTTCAGATGGTCAGCAGACAGAGATTTCTGCTAACTATAAACCATTCCTAGATTAAAAGGGGAAATCTGGGCGCTTAGAGAAGATATTTCTAGGCTCTTCGTTCCACCTCGTACACATAACTGATATTTTAGCCACTTTGTTCTTTAAGAATCGTATTTTGTTAATTTATTCGGT
Organism: Harmothoe impar; assembly: GCA_947462335.1. Classification (NCBI taxonomy): domain Eukaryota; kingdom Metazoa; phylum Annelida; class Polychaeta; order Phyllodocida; family Polynoidae; genus Harmothoe; species Harmothoe impar. The sequence continues at coordinate 19,279,074 of OX381707.1, read as the reverse complement.
TAGATATATTCATTTTGTAATAGACATCACATGAGCAGGGTATCTCCCACTTTTCTATTTTCGTGATTTGGAATTAGTTGTGATGGTCAGCAGACTTAGAGATATCTACTAACCGACAACCTTTCCTAGAATAAAAGGGGAAATCTGGGCGCTTAGAGAAGATATTTCTAGGCTCTTCGTTCCACCCCGTACATAACATTTATAACTGGTCCATTGCAAAATCTATTTAGATGCATAGGCATGATAGCTATTGAATTTGATGATGATACCATGGTGCATGATAATAAAGGTACCAGTAAAAGAAGAACAGTTGAAAAAAAAAATCTTGATGTAAATTCATAAAGCAGCCGGGTTGTTTATTTAAATTCTATTAATTGGAATTGGTACGTTTTGATCAACAGACTGAGATATCTGTTAGAATCAGACGCCGTTCCTAGATACAAATAGGGGTAATGTGGGGGCCGTGAAAAGTTATTTTGCGGCTCTTGTTCTACCCCGTACACTTCATTACTACCATACATTCAGATACACCTACATACTGTTTCCATACTTTTCCTGCCCTAGTAAGATTTGGGAATTTGTCGGGATGGTGAACGGAAATATCTGCTAACTTGCAACCATTCCTAGACTAAAAGAGGGAAAGTTTGGAAAAGTCCGAAGTAGTTGTCGCTGCATTGTAGGAACATACTCGTGACATTAAGTTTGGAATCGGGACGAACGGTCAGCAGACCCAAGATATCTGCTAACTTAATCACCATTCCTAGATAAATAGGGGAAATCTGGGCGTCTAGAGAAGATATTTTTAGGCTCTTCGTTCCACCTCGTACATCACATAATGTGTATATTTATTGTCTTTTTATTTCGAGAAAATCATTCAGATTTTTAGAAATTAGCAGTGTACAATGTAATCATACTTTCGTAGAATGACGTATTAGTTCAAAATACTTAACATTGAATTGGGAATCGGAAATCTTCATGGTTTGCAGCAAAAGTTTGCTGCTAATTAATTACCATTCCTAGATAAATAGGGGAAATCTGGGCGCCGAGAGAAGATATTTCTCAGCTCTTCGTTCCACCCCGTACATCACATACTATGTATATGTGCTCCTTTTTATTTCGAGAAAATCATTCAGATTTTTAGAAATTAGCAGTGTACATCGTAATATTACTTTTGTAGAATCATGTTTTAGTTCAATATACCGAACATTGAATCATTGAATTGGGAATTGGAAATCTTTATGGTTTGCAGCAAAAGTTTGCTGCTAATTAATTACCAGTCCTAGATAAATTGGGGAAATCTGGGTGCCGAGAAAAGATATTTCTCAGCTCTTCGTTCCACCCCGTACACTGCATTATAGCAAATATCATCGACAACACTCTACTTTTAAATATGGTACTATTTGGTTGAAATATCACCTAAGGACATCCTGCATAGATTTGTTATAACCATATAAATTCAACCATATAAAAAGCTTTAAATGTTAATTTAAATGATTTCTTTATTTCGTAGGTGCTTTTCTGGTAAACACAGCTCGTGGAGGTCTTGTAGATGAGAGTGCGCTGGCCTCAGCGCTAAAGGACGGCCGTATACGAGCAGCTGCATTAGACGTACACGAAAATGAGCCATTTAGTTTTCAGACGAGTAAGTACACTTTTACATTTTGTCATTTTCAACTTATGCAATTATTATATCCTCAAAATGAATCTCAAATACTTGTAAACCCCACTCAAATTCAAGTTTACAGTAGACTTAAAGATATTAAATTACTGTTTTCAATGTAATTGGCATACGTATTCTTTGAGGACGAATGCTGAAAGCGTCTGTTTTAACCGTGATGCAATCTTGTAATTTAGATAATGATTAACCCACAATGTCTCAAATGTTGGACCCAAATATAAGACTAAAAATGTGTTAATAATAAGTGCTAAGCGCACTGTACCCTGATTACGCTGAATACGGTAGGTGAGTTTACGACTGTAGAAATGTGCTTTACACGTTGGTCTCGTCCTGTGCAGGTCCACTCAAGGATTGCCCGAACGTGCTGTGCACCCCACACTCCGCCTTCTACTCAGACCAGAGTGTGACAGAGCTGCGTGAGATGGCCGCTGGAGAGATCCGCCGCGCCATCGTGGGACGGATCCCAGACAGTCTGCGCAACTGTGTCAACAAGGAATACTTCACCTCGAGTACGTGCCCCGCCCCCGCCCCGGGGATATACCCGCCCCCACCACCCGGTCTCAACGGCCACCAGGGGCTGAGTATCGTCACCGGGCCTAACGGTGGTGGTAACGAAGCCTAGCACGTGCTCGCTGTCTGAGCATGGTATTGGGTACGGGAAGGGAGAGGGTGGGGGGATGGAACAGATCTGCAGGAGGGCGGCTGTGCTAGTTACAGCCTCCCACCCTGCTGAGCCATAGTGGTGCCGCGAGAGGGTGACGGTCGTGGGGGTAGCACCTCAGGGTGTGGAGTGCAATGCGGGTCGCTGTAAGACCCGACAGTGACCGCAGTTTGCAGCCGCACCCGGGGGGTTCACCAACACGGTCACCGAGATGAGGCTAGAGTAAGGCACAACACAAGAGAACATGGATTGTTTCAAAACTTCTATAATGTCTCCACCTCCCTGGTGCAGTAAGAGATTTTGGTGTGCTTTATGATAATGATAAATTACTAAGAGTTGTCGCAAAGGGACTAGCTGGGGGAAAGCTCTATTTTCGTCTTATTTCATGTAGAGATATTAATACGAGTGGGTGCGGGCGGCGCTGGGAGAGGTGATCTATTGCTCCCGCCAAAGTATTCCCTTCATTAAAATATATTATATGTATAACGGGGGATGATATTTTCACAGAATACATTTTGATTGATCGTATACTTGTCATATTACTCAACAAGCATGAATGTCAGTAGTTAGGAGTGAGCCTGATGATATGGTTAGAGTGGTAGCATTAAATTGAATTTTTTTTTTGGGGGGGGGGGAGGTTGGGTTTGGAGGCTGCAGGGGTGGGGGAAAAGCTATATGTTACATTGAACACACTTTGAACAAGTTGACTGAATATTCCTTATCGGGGATGTTTGTGGTTTCTTTGAGATCCTGCGAATATGTATCGCTCTACAGACCTGTGGTATGGACCGATGCGAAGCGTCACCCCGCAATGACTGTAACCATAGACCATTAACTCACATCACATTGAAATGACATTCAGTAGGCGAAGATAAGATGAAGTCACCAACACTTAAGGAATACCCTCATTTCTCATAATTCAGATGGTCACGCGGTGGTTTGTATTGAGTTCCTTACCATAGCCCGTTTGGTGGATGCATATCGCGCGGGGTGTCTTTGGTTAAGTGTCATTGTGTTTATGTACAAAGAGTTTCTACGGTAATCTGACTTAGCGAGAAAAGGCAATGTTGAGCAGCAAAGCGCCAAACTTTGTCTGCTGGTTATGTTGTCAAAGGGCAGCAAATAAATAAAATAATAATAACTAAAGGGGAAAGGGGTCACACAAAAATGAAAAACACAAAAAGGAGGTTAAGAATTGTGGGAGTGCAACGGTTTGTGGCCCCCGCTATCTCGACAGTGGTTTACACACGTGTGAAAGAACTGCAAATGGTGTCTGCTGTGGTGACCACTACGCACTACTGACTGCCGGCAACCGCTGTACTAACAGCGCCGCGCCAAAAACTGAGAACGACATTGGAGTGAGGACCCTGTATAATACATACGCATGTGAACTGACAACTTTCATGTGTGCTAAGGTGGATGGCTTTGTTGGTGAATTTTTATTTTTTCCATATTATTTTATTTTCTCCATTATTCTTAAACTGTGTTGAAGCCGAATATCGAGCACTGCCATAAATGATGAAGTGTAGGCGTAGATACGACAGGCCGATCGGGGTCAGAGGTCACACTACAGGTATCTGTTATGCAATCAGCAAACAAGTATAGTGAGAATCGAGATTGCTTACTTTATTATTATCAATATCAATAATCATCATTATTACTATGTTTTGGATGTATACTATATGTAAAAATGCGAACAAATCTATCCGGAATGAAAACAGAAAGTCGTCGGACTCTACTGCTTAGCTGGTTTTAGTCGGAGGGATTTCTGCTGGCTGTTTCTGCACCACGTGAATATTACATACCTCGAGTTGTGTTTGAGGCGTTTAATCGATATTCTGGTGGTGTTGGTTGGGCCGGTGGTCAGAGCGTTGTTGGAAACGCAGAGCAATAAAATACAGAAAACTTCGGATTACAATAATGCGACATACATGTATGATTACTGCAAGAAGTCACCAGAGTATTAAAGGAACCAAAAGGGACTATCGCATATACTGTACTTGCATTATTATTACTACTACAGTAGTGGATATGTTCAATTTCCCCCAAGTTTATTCTAACACTGTTCGTATTGTGCGATATTTTCATTCATCCTAGTGCATAAGGCGCAGACATGTTGATTCATGCAATGTACAAAAGATGTCCTTTTTTGGTGTGTCAGTCCATTTTGAATCATACAAAAAAAAGTCTTTGTCCAGTCATCAGTCTGTTTCTATCATCTCTTGTCGGAGCCAAGCGAATGTGTAACCGTGTATTTTACGCGATGGAGCAATGTATAAAGGGAAGACATAATGCAAGCACGGCAAATTGAGTAGGAGAGAAATGACGTTGGACGGCATTTGCCACCATGAAAAGCGCTGATATGTCGCAGCCTTGCATTGAGTGTACGTACGCATTGCGGCTGAACCGGCTTAAGATATCTCTCCACATCTGAACTAGTTTTATATGAAGAAGACAAATGACGTGGAGAGACGTAGCGAATAAATCATCATCATCATACATACATACCTATTGCTGTACATGTAGAACGGCTTTTTGGAGAATAAATGTTTGGTACAAAAGTAGTGAAACTCAACCTTAAATCCTTTGTGTCTATGTTGTTTTAATTCAATAGATGTAGTTTATTGTATTAGAGTTTGAGTTGCGAACAAGTTGTCACCATCATTGAAAATATCTGCCTGTCGTTTTGTGAGTTTCTGTGGCGAAGCATTCGCCCCATGTTGAATATCGACCTGTCGAGGGGCCTCGGAGAAAAACCTCAATAGAGCGTTTTTTACCACAAGTGGACACATTTGCAGTTCTTTTACTACCAAAACAAAACGTGGAAAAAAGATAACAAATTTTTATCATTGGGTGTTGCACTCCTCCTATTCTTGGTTCTCCTGTGTTTGACATGACATGTTTTATGTATGTTTGATTTTATACGCGTGGTCAATTGAACAGGGAGTATTCTCAAATTATGGAATACGAAATGTCGGTAGATATTTTCAAGGTGTGTGTTACTTGATGTATTGACGACAGTCGACAAATAAAAATAAAATGACGTGAATGTGATATTGGAATACGGAAGCAGATCAGCATATTGACAATAATGCAGCGTGTGGCCATGAAGGGTTAGCATGTGTCAATGTTTTTGTAATGTTATTGGTGGCCTGTTGCCTCCTATCAATTTCAAATTTGCAAATCTTCTGTGAATCTGAAACCAATTGATCTGATATTTCTATCCTCTGTCCCTATTTCAATCTGGGGCTCTCTAATATGAGGTTGTATTCCAGTATCATATTTAATCATCACATATCTTAGAGTTAAATAGGTTAAATGAATTGGAAGCGGATTTAAATTTAAATATGTAACAAAACGCTTCCATTAAATTTCACAACTAAAGCCCCCTCCCCCTCCGAAAAAGGTAAGTCTCAGGAAACCTAGCAAAATTGGGCAAACCCGTATTTCAGAGAACAGTGCTGCCAACTGTCAAATAATCTATATTCATAATCTTCATGGCTGATAATATTTCTGATGTTTTTCAAAGAACACAAAATTCCATACCATTTTACATACTGTGATACAGGAAACCTGGCAGAAAAGTAAGGGCATTTCCAATCAAGATCTTTCTTGCTTGTTCAACAAATTCGTACTTCCGAAAAATGGGCAAGTTTATACACTTCCATTTGACCGAAAAAACACATTGCTCACAATGGTACCTGAAAACTCGCCAATCTATTTTTTGGAGGGCGGGGCGCTGATTAAAGGTCCCTGGGGATGAGTTGCATAAAACGGCAGGACTCACAATTTATACGAGACCAGTTGATCGATATATTTGGCCTTTTGTCGAACTGTAATATACCAAAGTCACTTACCAAAGTTTAAATTAGCGTTACCATACCCGTATCTAAAACAGGATTTAAGGTCCAAGGAAAGATAATACTATCTCTAATAGATATAATAGATCTAACAAAAACATCAGGCGTAGGCGGGTGTCAAAAATAATTTATTCACATTTCCAAAATGTACCAAATCCCACACTTTAGGCGACATGAAAGGAATAATACCATATAGTTCAAAATATAATGAATTTGAACTTAAAACCTAGCTTATTGCAAACTATCTGAGATATTAGAAACTTTTTGGCCACTTTGTTGAACATGATTCTCCACTCCGGTAACAGCCACTATGGATATTGAACCCAGGTTGACATTTGAGAATCTGTTCACATTATACCGTAAGTTTCTGCATTTAACCTATGGGTTGTATACGAATCACTCACTTAAATTTGAGACCAAAGGTCAATAGGCTGAGGATTTGTAATTATACGGGGGTATTTATCCCGATAGGACCGTACCAAAGGTACAGAGATTCAGTATATACGATAAAGAAAAACGCTTCAACAATGGTCCCTGAAACTCACCCGACTTCCTGGCAAATTTCCGTCATTTTGTTGAGGGGACGTATAACGTTGCAGTATCTGGACGTAGCACAAAAATGTTGATTATGATGAAATGGAAGTCTAAATTAGTAAATCTTGAATGAATCGGGAAATATGTTTTTATCTTGATAAATTGATTGTTTTAGAAGCCTCAAATTTAGCCTTATTTTGCTACAATCAGCCATTTTTAGGGGCCGTCGTACCCAAACCAGTATTTTACGTCCCCCCAACAAAATGGCGGCCGATTCAGCGCACAGCGCACCCTACAGCCTTGGGCGACTCGGAGAATATGAGACAATTTGTTGTCGTCTGTTTAGAATTTGAATTTTTGGCCCTTTTTCCAATACAAACGTACTATTCCTGTATTAAAATACTACGTGTCTAGTACAAATCTTCATTACCAAGTATCTTTATCAAAGCACTGGCTTTATACGGAAGAAACGAAGTTCATGACTACCGGTATTCTTTGAATCATCAACTGACTTCTCAGAATTTAGTAGCATTTCTAAAAACGAATACCAAATTCCACACTTTAGGCAATAGAAAGGCCATTATACCGGTAGTTGGTATGATAATAAATTTTATCTTGAAACCTTGGATATTGCTAACTCTATAAGATACAAATTGACTTACTTTCGGCGGCTATATCAAACAAAATAGGCTATTGTAAAGTCGCACACAGTCTGCGGGGAGTACGTGCATCAGAACCCCAATGCGGGTAATAGGGTTCTCCCACATGTGGGGTGTGGGATATACGGGTACTACAGTACTAATGCGGACAGTTTCAGTACCCCAGTGCGGGTTATAGGGTTCTCTGATGTCTGGGTGCGGGTTATACATGTACATTAGAGGTGCAGGTAATACGTCAGTAGCCATTTTTGATTTAGGACCCATTTATTCAATGCAAAATCTGGATATTTTCTCCAGCTGAATATGGGCGTCGTGTCACGGATGTTTAATGCACAAGTTATTTTTTAGAAAAAAAAAATCATTGGCCGCTTTTATAAAATTCTAATTTCCAAGCATCGAAGTGTGGTATTGTCGACCATTTCAAGCATGCCTAATCCGGAGCAAAAAAAGGGGGTCTTTTAAGCTACATTATTAGACAAAATTCACATGCAAAGCGTATATCTTTCGGATATTTTGTTAACATAAAATATTATTTGATAAATAAATACATTCTTGCGATTGGTCTAAATCCAGTGAGAAATTATTTTTCCTCCCCAAAAGTGGGAGGGCAAGGTTCATCAGACCCCAACACCGAAATACATCAGATTGCACCATTTAGCTTCTAGTGGCAGGGATGTGATTCCTCCTACAGTTGTAGGATTTCCTATACACTTTTGTCCACCCTTGTGATTTGTCCAGATCCATTGAGATGTTTTTTCCAGGGGGGGGGGGGCGTCAAATTGTCACAGGGTGAGCAGAATATATGACAAAATGCATCAAAATGCAGCATTTCGCTTATAGATTTTCAATTTTTTTCAAGGGCCATGCATGCCCCTGCTCTCCCTTCCTTAGATGTATTGCTATGCTGCGCTTGCGATTATTCGAAAGCACTATCACCCGAGGGCTGCATTTCGTGTCTTTAGAGATACCTTATATTGAGACTTAAGAATTCTCCTACAGATTTACACTTTTCAAATCACATCCCTGCGTGGGGTTGTAGCAGGATTTCAGGCTCAAGTTTTTTATGTTTAATTTGTATCAGGGATCCCACCCTATGACCTGCATCTCGCATTTAACCCACTCCTAGACTTTGGAGAAAATTCTATAGGTCTGATTACTGTATGAAATTTCTGAAAGTCCTTGTATAACCCCCAACCCGAACCTGGGTTTTGGTTTGTGTATAACCGGTAAGGTATTCGCAGGAATTTACTGTACATACATTGAGCCTGAATGCAGATACACAACACCCTTCTTCATTTCGATATAATCACCACCTACCTTACAATATCCCCAACAACATGTTTAAAACACCAACATGTCCCTTTTTCAGCGGGAGGCTCTCTGCCTGGCGGTGGCGGAGTGAACGGTGCGCCGGCCCCCACCATGGCGCCCTACCCCAACTACCAGCACGGAGCGGTGGTACCGGTGAGCCTGCACGCCTCCGGGGAACCACACCCAGTCGCCGCCCACCAGATCATCTCCCACGCCACCATGCACGGACCCTACGACTCCAGCAAGGACGCCCCGGAGAACATGCACTAGCCGGCACCTGGAGCGGATCCTACTGCCCCTAGCGTCGTCTACATACACTAGGGGGCACCACTGACGTGCTGGTCGGCGGGATGGTTTTTGGCGGGAAATGCTGCTGCTGCTCCCTGGTTGTGGCAGTGTGAAACATACTGTGGACTACTGGTGGAAGGACACCCAGAGGGTATTTGAAGGTCAGTGAGAGGCTGGGCGGCGGGGGACTGCGGCCGTGGACGAGGAATAGCTGTAGGACTGGAGATGACTTAGACTGCGGTCTGTCGGTCACCGACGGGGTATGGAGAAACAAGACGCCGTACTGGAGGCTTGGACGCTGCCAGAGAAGCCGCTTGATTCGTTTGCCTCCCATATACCGTTGTTTGAACACTGGCAACAGCAAATCAGCATGAGCCTGGAATGCTGATTCCCCTAAATATGATACTCTAAGACCAATAAAGGTGGGGGTGAAATGCTCCTATACATTTTTTTAGTCCTGGGGAGAGGAGCTCATACATTGCTGACCAATTGCCCTTGTCCATCATTTTTGGTCACAGGTGATTTCTTTCACTCCCAGCTAAAGAACCCACAGAGTCATCATAGCCACACCTACAACCCAGCAACCTACTCAAGAATTGTTCCTCGATTTCTGAACTTATTTTGGAATGCACCCCCAGTGTTACAGCTCTGAGTCCTGTGGTGGATAGGTTTCAAACTGATTCATGGCTCTGATACTGGGAGTTGTGAGAGCACAGGACTTGCCGAAGGAATAGTGGGAAATTCAGCTCCTGTCTTATCATTGATCAACCAAGGTTTGCAGGAGGCTAGAAGGGTTACAATCTGGCAGTACTCCCAGCACTGCTTAGAACTCCCACTCTTCATGTTTCTATTTGAAGTCTAGCCATGCTCAGACTGCCTTGTGGGAAGTGATGGACTATTGCTCAGAGGATGGTAGGCTGTTCACATGAATGAAACTTTCTTTGTCTATTTTGTGAATAGCCTTCTGGTGAGATGGGCAACATGGCTAATCGGTGGGTTCGGTGTCCGTAACAGCGCGTCTCTGATCACCTTCTACGCCATTTTATGGTTTGACTGAGATGGCAAATGCAAACCACACGCAAGCTCTTTCTTCGACCAGCACATTTGTGAAGAGACAAGAAGCGCATTTCCACAAACTGAAAGAGGATGCAGGGGAAACTATAATGTATCTACAGTTTACAACATATACATGTCAATCTGACAAGTTTAGTATGTATACATGTATATAGTTAAGCTCTACCCATCCTGTGTATTCTTCAGAGAGGATGGGTGAGTGGTATGCTACCTATTTGATACACACTGGCTATATCCTTTGGTTCTCTCATCCAAGAATGGTCAAAGTAGCAGTGGACATACCGTGGGGGATGTCTCCTCAGTGTGCCAATACTGGTGAGCCATGTGTCATTTTCCTTTTGTTCCTTATTGTGTCATGTTCATCGAGAAAACAAGAGACCGCCAATGTAACAAGAAATTATCATGCAAGGATGGTATGAAAGTGACGTGTTAACAACGTTTGTTTCGGTGGTGGGGTAGTTGAGCATTTTGAATGCATGTCTAACCAGTACACTAAACATGATGACCTATTCACATATATTTACATAATTTGCTCTTTGCGTTTATATGTCATCGAGGCAAGGAAATGTCACGTATTTGTTAGATATTCAGTTCATTCCTTATTATAAAAAATGGCTTATGAGTATGTTTATACAAGTGATTATTTAATCTTGTATTAAGGTCGCCAATATCTACATGCCAATGGATATAATATGTCGATAATGGAACTGTTTAACTTCATAAGATTGCAAATCAATAATAAGTATACCAGCAAAGATTTTACCAACTTAGACCCAGTTTGCCCCCCCCCCCCCCTTTTCTTTTTATACTAGCTTAGATCTAGTTTAATTGCTGTTAGTAGAAACGGCTTTCATTTTGATAATTAAACATTGAGAACCTTTTTTCTAGTGAAGTAAGAGTATGATAAGTGTGTTTGTTGCCTTGTGAAATATGATGTGTATGACGTTTAAACCCTTTAAGGGCAGCATAGTGCTCTAATGCAGTATGCCCCTTAGTTGTCATAATGCATGAATGCAGCGCTGGCGAGTAACTCGCCAGGACTAGATTCATTTCATCATGCCGACCATATGGGGTTAATACACATTTCCTAATGGTCGGCATGATGCACCAATGCAGTGAAAAATCATTGAGGCATCATGCCGGCCATAAAGGGTTAAAGGTTGATGAAAGTGGACAGAAACTGTCTTTGAAGACTGAAATAAGCTATTTGAATGGCAGCCATATGCTTATCCATTATGTATATGATAGATTATATTCATCCAAAGAGTGCTTCTTTTCATGTTGTGTCTAATTGTCTGTTTTTCTCTGAAGAGTTTAACAGACAGGACATTATCATGTTGTTTTATGTCCAAACAAGAAGGTAGTACGGTAGTTGTAGTATTATTACCACGTTGAACGTATCTGAAATGTCCAGCGACGTATCGTAAGATTTTATATTTTGCAGAGTAGTTTCCAATGTCTACGAGCAATGCTGAGAGTAGACATACGCGTATCTTAGTCATGTTCAGTATCAATATTGAAACTGACCTTTGTAAGCAGTCGCACAGAAAGGATGATCCTCGCCATGGGGCACACATCATCCTTTCTCCCTGGCTGCTCACATTTGTTAGGGAAACATTCACAAATGATGACTGCCAAAAAGATTGGACCTTTTACAAGATCCCTACCACCACCTCCTTATCACTATTTTGGAAATTTTCCTATGCTAATGTATAGCCGTGGTAATGATTCATCACAAAATCAAATGACCCCCCCCCCTGGCAAACAGTGACATCATTTGTGAACGTTCCCTTTTGGTTAAAGATGGCAGTTGCAAACAGTGCTTGCTGTACATAACAGGGCCTTAGTTCCGTTGCAAAGAGATTACAAGACTTCAGTTTAATTGATGTACATTTTTATTCCAGCCTGAGTGTTTCGTCTCGTTCCAGGTGTAGGATTAGATGTATTACATCATATTTGTCTACCAGTAGAGTTTAGCAGAAAACATTTGAACTTGTGCTGCGTCATTGCCATTGGCTTTAACCCTTTAAGGACAGCATAGTGCTTTAATGAACTATGTCCTTTTGTAGTCATGATGCATGAATGCAGCTCTGATGAGTAGCTTGGCAGTGCTGCATGTGTTTGCACCAAATGCTGCATTAGGGCATCATGAAAACAAATGTGGTGCCTTGTGGTATCATGCGGTCATTAAAGGGTTAAAACATGAGACACCAGCATACATTGCATTGCTCTATGTTAGAGTGCATCATGAAACAGACCCTCCCAATAGTGATTGGGAATAACACTTACATAGACAATCCTCAGTTCCTTTCCTTTTTTAAACAGCATAGACCCCACCCCCCCTACTCAATCACTCTAACTGTTGTGAGTGGTATCATCAAGTCACAGTGTAACAGAAATTATATTGGAAGGAAAACAGGAAGAGAATATAACTATTTTGAAAGATACCCAGTGTGTCTCATCATCAACTATGTCAATAATGATAACTAATATACTCTAAATACCTGTGCCATTGTACCCTTTCAAAGCAATAACCAGTCAGGACGTTGGTTTGGAGTGTATGCATTGTGATTGCCCTCAACCACTCACTGTTTCCTATATGCATCCAATAATAAAACCCACTAACCAGGGACTTAGCGTGCGTGGATGTTCTCACCCTACTTGTTCATCTGTCCTTGGTCTGTCACTGTCACATTTCCTTTTCTTAAGTGGGAGAAAATATGAGAAATGACATACTAGATTGAAAGAGCATTTCCCAAATCATGAAACTGGGGTAGTGGCTCTCTTCTAGATCTTGCCCATAACTCAAAGTATGTTGGTCTGGTATTGCTTAAGACGTTTAGAATTAAGATTGTAAGTTGTCCTTGTTGTATTACTATTACTTGAAAGCAGACTGCTTGTATTTTCAGTTCATGTTGCTTTCTATCTGCCTCAACATGTAGGCACTACTTTGCTATACGAGGAAGAAGAATCAGTATAAACCCTAGGCTTATTATCTGGCTCAGAACAAATCTACAAAAGTTTGGAAATCTGGAAGGGAATTTGTATGTTCCTTGATCATCCTGGGCGATAATGGGTGAGAAAGGCGACAGGTTCAGGGACCATTTAGAGCCATTAGTCTCTTGTCGGCAAGCTATATTTTTAAGAAGAATGGCTTAAAAGTGGACATATTGGAGAAGAGTGTGAATGGGTTATGATGATATATACAGCAAAAAGGTGGCTGGTGTCGTTCTGAGACTCCTTTGTGTCCTTCCCTTCTCCCTGCATACCTCGGAAACACATTGTGGAAGAGAAGTTATGGTACCTGGAGATTTGATGATGACTTCCTCTCTATTTAATCCAACAGGACTCCTCTTGTGTAGACTAAGGAGCCACATACACCCAGTCAGAGGACTCCTACTGATAAGCAGTTGTACATACATACACAAACCATTTTCTCATGCAAGACTTAACCTATATGTGCTACAGCGAAGAAGGCACAGTCACTCGAGCAAGTTATTTTTATTACTTAAAAAGATGAGAAAATCGAGGACCAAAAGTTCAGAATTACTTGTATGTGTGACTCCCCACAACTATGGTGTCTTGGTTCTCGGGGAGAGCTGCTCCTTATGGCGTCATTTGCTCCTGTCAGATGCTCTCAGACTGAGTGACTGCCGCTTGGTATTCATTTCTTATAGCACAGAGCATGGTCTTGAAAATGGCATTCTGACAGGTTTTGGACGTTCTGTACATGTACGTAGGAATGTGTTGTTAGCAAACTTAGGCTTTCTTGGGAGAAATTACACTTGAGAAACCAAACACAAAAGGAACAACAACAACCCACAGGTGGTGTTTTCTGATCAATGTTTGTTTGAATTTGAATAAAGAAAAATATTACTTAGTAAAACATTGTGTTTGTCTCTTCTCTTTATCGATAGCATGATAATTACCATATCATATTCAATATTCAATGTCCACCACCTAATTTGCACTCCCTTTTGGGGGATTTTTAGACTACAAAAGTCCCACGTTTTGAAGATTTTAATTAGTACTAAAATTAAACTACTAAATTGCTTCCCACAGCTATTGCCAAGATAAGTTTGCCCATGCGTTTAAATATTTTCAATATTCCAGGTGATTTTTAATTTTATGTGTTGGCCTGAAACTCTAAGGATAAAACACACTGATGGTCATTCTGAAGCACAGGTTGGCCGAGGAGTCCTTCTCTGAGGGATACAACTCTATTGCAGAGGTGTCACTCTCCCTACACATGCTTCGTCTAGACATAGGTATGGACGTCCATGGTCTAGACTCCAGCCTACTTGCATATATTATCACACATTAGCCACTGATGGCCGTATACGTACAGAGAGGTGGTAGACTGAGCTGGCACCGCCTCTTACTGCAGAATGCATCCATGCAGACACCACACTCCAGGTGGCGCCGCTGAGCTGCGTGGGAGGCCGTGAAGCACTCACCCCTAAAACCCGGCCCTAAAACCGCAACCAGAATCTGTTTTACCCATTAACACTTTAAGAACGGCATAATGTCTTAATGCATCATCCCTTGGTCGTCATGATGCAGCCCTGGCGAATAACAAGCATCATGCCGACCCTACGGGTTTGATATACCCCCAAAGGGTCGGCATGATGCACCGGCGAGTTACTCGCCAGGGCTGCATTGATGCATCATGACGACAAATGTGATCTTTTAGCGGCATGCGTCCTTAAAGGGCTAAGGGACGCATATTGATTTGATTTACAATTTACCCTTCACCATCCTGATGCATGCATGCAGCTCTAGCGAATAATCGCCAGCTAGGTCTGCATTCAAGCATCATGAAGACTCTTTTCAGAGTGATGCACTCATGAAGGGATGTATTATGTGTGAATGCAGCCCTGGCAAATCTACTCGTCATGACAGCATTCATGCATCATGAAAAGGCATATTGACCAATGTCCTTCACATTCTGGGCTTTCCAAAACTGAAAGAATCTTTCAACTATTCCAACTAGAACTGAAGTTACAAGTTCTTGATTGCACTCTAATATTCTAGGCAAATTAGAGCAAGTTTTTGTTATTATTTTCTTTTTAGAATATAAAATGCTATTCTATTCTAAATATTATGCAAAACTTAGATTTTAGTATCCGGTCCTGCAGAAATCGATTGGGTCCTGCAAAATTGGCTGCTGCAGGGGTGACTGTCCTGCATGCCGAAAAGGTTTTCGCAAAGACTGGGGATTGCTGGATGTACTGTACATGTATACTATTCACCGGGTTCCGAAAGCCTGGATGAAATTCCCATTCTCGTATACTACTTACTATTTAGTTATTAGTATAGGCCTACTCGCACTGTTTAAAGCCCTAGCGCCCCTATATATAGAGCTGAGTACCTGTCCCGGCTCCACTTCGACTGCCACTGGAGGGGTACCGAGATCTGCGCCTTTAACCTCCATGCACCACCTTTGTGGATTATGGTGTGCTTCAATCCTTAAAAATAATAGAGCTAGTATTTCAGAGATCATTGCATGTCCTGTACTCTTTAACGATAGCCTGAGTGTAGTCCCCATTCTCCTACACTACTTAATACTAAGTCATGTGTAGGCTCTATGCACGCATGCACGCGTCCCTTTTTTGGAATATAGTAGGCCTTCCAGTTCAGTAGTCAGGGGGCTAGGGCAAGAACCGGCGTTTATAAACTCACGTGCCATACCAAATATGAAGAGTTTGATTTCTGAATGCAAGACCTATTTTCAAGGTTGAAACATAAAGTAGGATTTGTAAATTATATCCCATACTTTCTTTGAAAACAAATTTAAGCTGTACCGAGAAGCCCCTATTAGCCTTCTATTTTCTTAGATGTTGTTACATTGTATTGTTACTTTCAGTTGATTATTGCACCTGTTGAGCTTTGAAACCAAACTCTTCATATCAAACTTTCATGGGCAGGGATTCAGTTGAAATTATAAGGATGATTATACCCTACATTATATGACAAACGATTGCTGTATTTTATTCTATTTACATGAGTTTTATTATGTTGAATGAGAAAGATAATTCTGTTCGTCAATGTGGGAGGGGAGATGAAGTAAATGTATTGCAAATTAACAGAATTATTTTGCATTAAAGTGCATTAAATTAATTTAATGCAATTAATTAAATTTTAAATTAAATTGGATATTCTTAAGTTGGTCCTCACTGAAACATTCATCTTATGTAAAATTCAAGGATCCTTAAACGTTTGATTGTAATTTGCTTTGATATTGATGATTGTAATTAAATAAGGAACTAAAACAGCTCTCAAGGAAAAGAGAAAAATATCAACGGGTTTATTCAAAGAGCATTTGATAAGAAAGATAAATCGGATTCAAAAGTAGAAAACTGTAAAATACAATGGGTGCTCTATATGTTCATGTGCAGTTATGAAACGTGGTAGAGTATAATGTTGAACGGTGATGATTATAGAAGTTTGTAGCATTACATGAGTATATATATATGACTTATATACGACAATGGAGACAGCTATCCCCACGTACAAGGTGAATGAAAATGGTGGAATCCCATAATATTTTACATCTGGACAATATCTACGCATGAATAGAGTAATCGATGAAAGAACACGTTTCCTCGATGGAACTGTCTATTTAATATCAGGAAACGCGGATAAAGTCATTCACCTACTCGAGATATATGTATGTATGTGTTTGTAAATAGTATAACATGTGTTTGGGGGGTAACCCTGGCTTCTTAAATAAAGGCCTACCACATGTCGAGTTTCGACGCAATGTGGATCTCCGTTGAACAAATCTGCATGTCTCATTTAATTGTATGAATATAGAAAAAAGCTGCACTCTTAACTTCAATCAATTCGTATCTCTGATCGCTAAATCAAATGCAAAATCTTTATGGATTGAGCAATAATGAAGTGAAAGAATATGGGAATATAATTATATAGATCATAGACGGTATATATTCACTGGACAATCACCCCATTGGTTTGCAGAGAGGGAATCCGTGCGTCCAGTTTTGATGATAACACATTTTCTTGTAGGGAACAATAAAAATATCGTACAAAGACTTCATTGTAAGCAGCGCTGCATAGCATTGTCATGGCAACGTGACGTCATATACAGGCTCACGAGCGTATACGTTGAGCGTCTCTTCTTCTGGTAAATCCGCCATCTTTGTGTTTTTGTTTTTTTTGTATTTTATCACAGTTTATTATTTCTACTTGTCTTTCGTCCTACTGATGTTCATAACATCAAACCAACGGACAGGTTGAACGTATACGTATAGCTGCCGTGTCCCGGTTTACCTATAGACATCTACCCCCTGTTGGCGTTTTAACCCTTTAAGGACAGCATAGTGCTTTACTATGCTGTACCTTTTTGTCGGCATACTGTATGGATGGAGCCCTAGTGAGTAATTTGCCAGTGCTGCATTCACACATCATGCCAACGCATCACGAGTGTATCAACCGCATAGGGTCGGCATGATGCATAAATGCTACATTGGTGAGTTACTGTAGCTGCAGAGTTGTTTCTTCGCGTTCTCCAGGGGACCTTTAAGTTTTCTTAGTGACCCTTTGACTTCTGAACAAAATTTACTGTAGGATAAAAATGTTTAGATGCAAAGTTGTGACCTGTGGCTCTTTCCTACTGACTTTCCTGACTTTCCTACCTCTGACCCCCAGTGACTCACCAGGGCTGCATTCATGCACGACAACTAAGGGCACATGATGCATTAATGCACTATGCTGCCCTTAAAGCGCTAAACAACTCCGTTATTATAGGCTAATTCATATTTGCATAGCTGAAAGAATCCAGTGTAACTTAAAACCCAAGAGTGAAAAGCATTGATAATATAAACCCAAGCTGTTGACAACCATGACAACCAATTATACAACGTTGGTGCTGTTGTTCTGTTCGTGTTCACACATGTAAGCTCAAAATGTGGTTATGTACAATGAGAACGACGTTATGTATATGAGATTGTCGTTGTGAGTATAGTAGCGCCATCCATTTGATTAATACACTAGTAATAGGTTAAACATTAGTGGTAATCGGGTGATAAGAGTAAGCATAAAACGATGACGTCATCGATGTGTGTGTAGTCTGAGCAAACATCTGTAGTATATATAATATGTATCATGGACAATGCGAGGGTTAAGGACCCGGAATCTGCGTCGTAGATTCAAAGTGACGAATTGATGATATTCGATGAGAACGCAATCTTTGCGCGTAGGAAGAACTTCTGTAGTGTGACGTCATGTAAGCTGGTGCTAGATCTTATTGACCATCATCATGCCGGCAAATTCTGCAAGGAGACATCAAGACGGATGTATTAGTTATTAGATCTATACCCCTACACTGTAAATAGTTAGTGTAGATAGGCATACACAGTAAAATCTACTGTAAATCTACAGTAGCATCTACTGTAGAATGGATTTACAGCAGAATCTACTGTAGATTTACAGTAAATTCAACTGTTCACCTACAATAAACTGTACACCTACAATAGACCTTACTGTACACCTACAAGAATGGCAACCAACTTTTCACAGTGCATAGTATCTCCAGCTAACAGGAAAACATTTTTCAACGTTTGAAAACACATGTAGAGAGTTTGTATAGATACGTTTGTAGAAAGACCTTGCTTGAACATTCAGAAACGTTTGGAAAATGGTTGTAAAGAACATTTTGTACAGAAACCTTTATATTAAGAAAGAGAAAAAGACAGTGCATATTTGAAAACAGCATTCCTCTTTGCGTCAATGGTTTCTCTTATTTAACGTTTTTAACAAGCATTGAGAAACTTGATAAACCTGAAAAACGTTCTAGTTAAAAACAACCGTTTCTTTGTTCACCAGTTTTGGATCAACATTGCAATAAGGAATGGAGTCAATGGATATGCATTATATAGGAGAGAAGATAGGAAGAGAAGAAAATGGTCTGCATGCTTATTTATGCAGTGAGGAATCATGACGTGTAAGTGGTAATATACTAGTAGTTATGTTAAAAGTGACGGTGCAATGAGGAATCATGAAGAATAAGAGGTCATAATCATGGTAAAAGTAAAAGATATGAAAATTGCTTCCCTACATATATGCAGGAAGATAAGTGGCATCCAGTTAATTTCAGTTATCTATATCATTTTGAAAAGTCCAATGATACTCTATACTTAATTGGAAAATGGTTACTTGAGCACACCTTTAGATGATTTAAATAGATAGATCATTCATATTCTTGGTGTCTTTATACTGGGTTGTTCAAGATCAGGCTGTGTTCGCCCTCCGTTATTTAAAGTGGCATAATCACTGAGCGTATCCCACTCACAATTCTAGTACTGTCCTAGTCTACTATGTGTGAGTGGTGAGAATGGCCACAAAGTGCATTGATACACTATGCCTTTTATCATTATGATAACTCGCCAGGGCTGCATTCATGCATCACGCCAACCCTATGTGATTGATTATTCTCATACGATCGGCATCATACATAAAGGTAGCATGGAGATATTAAAGCACTATGGTCCTAAGGTTTTAATTAGCTCTACCTTATATAGTTATAATTAGACCCTCACATATTAAACCAAACCGATGGTTAGATTCCTAACTGAGTCATTTTCACACACACTCAGTTACTCGTGGGGTATCTACTACATAGTTTTACAACATACGCACGTGGGGACGAACCTGCCAAGTCACTAGACGCCACCTATTTTACCTGTAATCTTAAAAAGCCCACTTTTCCGGTAATCTTAACCAGTTTCCAGGCCTATCCTGTAGATGGCACCACTGTAGGTTGGTAACATTGCTGTATATATCTGGGGCTCTGCCCCCGCACCCCCCTTTTCTTTCTCTTTTTTTTCTCTTTTTCTTTTTTGAAACTATAACAGAACTATAACCGAACCCATTTACCTTGAGACTTGCAGACTTACAGTGGTGCCATCTAGGGAAGAGGGGGGGATCGTTACCGGGAAAATGTTTTTTTAAGGTTACAGGTAAAATGGGTGCCGTCTAGTGACTTGGCAGGTTCGTCCCTTGTTGCACAACATACCGTCGTAGCTGATGCGGCCGTCGTCGTCCTCGTCCGCCTCGTTGATCATCTCCTCGATCTCCTCGTCCGTCAACTTCTCGCCCAGGTTACTCATGACGAAGCGCATCTCCTGCGTGCTGATGTAGCCATTGTTCTCCTTGTCGAATACCCGGAACGCCTCCCGTATCTCCTCCTCAGAATCCGTATTCTCCATCTTCTTTGCCATCATGTTTAGGAACTCGGCAAAGTCCACCGTCCCACTTCCTGTTGCAACGCATTTATGAAATCTCCATTGAAGGATTTTTTTTTTTTTTTTTTTTCAAAAAAACTTTTTTTTTTATCATCATCATCCCTCTTTGTTGTTATGATGTTTGGTGGTGTAAGGCCGATAGATAAGGTATAGATAACAGACAGAGGAGTTCCTGGTCTGTGGGCCTGTAGTGTGTTTCTTACCGTTTTAACAGTTAACATGTGTGTGGCGGCTGATGGAGGCGCAATGACCCATGGAGAGACTCCGCCGGCCAGCCACTCCCATTCCAAGACCCGGTCCCCGCACTCCATATATACCCAAAATGGACGTCATCTGCGTTCTTGCACGTGAAAAAGTTTCATAGATTTTTGGGTAGGAAATAACCCCTTTTCTTGAGAACACAGAAAATATGGGTGGTCACCCCTATTTTGAAGAGACACAGACCTTCTTATCAATATGGTATTTTACTGATTTTAGCTTTTAGAATAATGAAAAAGAAAACAAGCCCCTTCCATCAAACGCAGAAAATTTACTCTTCTTAAGATAGAATTTCCTTGAGAAAGTAGTTTTGCCAATTTCTTATTACTCACGAAGTTTTGTTGAGAAAAAATATCCCCTAATTTCAGAACACAAGGCCATTGAGAAAACCCCCGCAGAAAACCACCAATTATTCAAAACAAATCAACTCCTTTACATTTGTAAGTGCGGGGACCGGGCTACACGCAACATCCTCGCTTGCGAGTTGCTCAGCATGGCGAGTTACTCGCCGTAGTAGTTGCTCAGCATGAGCGGCTCCTCCATCCCCCGCTACACACATTGTTAATGGTTGTTAGATATGGAGGAGGATCACAGCGGCGACTGCAAAGGAGGGAGGCAAGCGGACACCTACCGCGCACACTCAGAGCAACAAGATCTCGCCGCGACGAGATTTGAAAGCAGAGAGTCACACGTGGGAACAGAGAAGGAGCGGAAGTAGTCAGGGGAGGAATTGACCGCAGAACCTAGAATGGCGCTCGTTGATTGGTCGGAAAACATGAAAAAAAAGGAAAGAGAAGGAGAAACAGGAAAAGAATAACATTGAAGACACGCATTTCAGAGCATACAATGGATAGAAATATAGCTGAAAAGTAAGATTGAAACATCGAAGCATTAAGGACATGCAAAGGTTGTATTATTGAACAGTTAGTTACCCATGCCGATATTGATGAGGGTATTTACCCTTTAAGGATGGCATGATGTCACATCTGTCGTCATGGTGGACCAAGGCAGTGCCCGTGAGTAACTCGCCTGCACTGCATTGGTGCATCATGCCAAGCCTTTGGGAGTGTATCAACTCCCTAGGGTCGGCAGGATATATCACAGGCAAGTAGCTCACCAACGCTGCATTCATTCATCATGACGAAGAAGGGCATTTAATCACGATGCCATCCTCAAAGGGTTAACGGTTTTCATGCTAAGGAGAGGTTATATATGTAGCAACAACTTTCAAGAGAAAGAAGCGGAAGACAGAAAGTTAACAACAATCAGAGAAATCCTTAGTACCTTTGTCGTTTTGACAGATGAAACCCTCAGACAAAGTTTACCCTTCGAGGGTTGCATAGTGCTTCAATCATCTATACCCATCTGTCGTCATGATACATGAATACAGCCCTGGCGAGTAACTCGCCAGTGATGCATCCAAGCATCATACTTACCCTGCCGGGTTAATACACTCCTAAAGGGCCAGCATGATGCATGTATGTACACAGCACCGGTGAGTTACTCACCAGTGCTGTATTCATACATTGTGGCGACAAACAGTATAATATGTGAAAGCATTTTGCGGCCCTTAAAGGACTAACATCAATGAAGCATCCTATTGTTCTCATCGATCGGCCAATGTGAATGACATTGCCGTGACACCTGATACAGTTCGATTTGTCGGCGTCTTAGTATTTTTGTCGACTTTGTGGAAGAGACGCAACCCTTTGGCTGTCGGCATGACTAGGAAATCCCCGTAATGTGACCAGTTTTTATTTAACCCTTTACGGGGCGCATCCTGCTTTAATGAGCTAGTCCCTTTATCGTCATGATGCATGGATGCCAGTAGCTCGCCAGTGCTGCATTCATGCATCATGCCAACCCTTTTGGGTTGATACACTCCGCCCGGGGTGACGTGATACATGAATGCAGCCCTGGCGAGTTACTCGCGAGGGCTGCATTTATGCATCATTGCGACATCAAAGGGCACAACACATTAAAGCACTATGCGGCCCTAAAAGGGTTATCAAATGGTTCGAATTTCACCATCTGAGCCATGACAAACATCGGACAAAGATTCCTACCACCCCCTCCTCGACCTCGGTCCCATAGCAGATTACATTTGTGTAATTCTGTAAAAAGCCAGGTTCAACTCCCCGGCCGGCGCACCTGATAGCGTTAACCCTCTAAGGGCCGCATAGTGCTTTAATGGGATAAACTCGCCAAAGCTGCGTTCATGGATCATGTCGACTCTTAAGGATTGTATCAATCCGGAGGGTTGGCATGATGCTTGAATGCAGCGCTGTCGAGTTATTCTCCAGAGCTACATCCATGCATCATGACGATAAAGGGCATGATGTATTCCTGCACTAAAAGGGTTAGCTACGACAGGGGGATCATACTTGGAGTGAACACAAGCCTTAGTGTGACTGGCCTGTCACTGAGTGGCTTAGTGCTGACAACTGTGGGAGGATTCCCTCACATAGTGAAAGGATGTAATGTGGCTGGTGAATGGGGGCTGCCAGGGGTGTGTGTGTGTGGGGGGGGGGGGGGGTGCAGTGGGACTAAGGGGAGGTCAATACTTTAGTAGGCTTCCCACTTGCAGTTCAAAAATCAGGTTTTTTTTCTTTGGGGGGGAGGGGGAGGGTTGACGCAGAGGTCACAAATGGCTTTCGGCTATCTCATGTGAAATACCAATTTTCAAATACAAATACCAATGTAAAATAATCATGTGATACCATTGAAGCAGTTACTTCCACGGTAGGAAATCGTGCTGTACTGATATTTAGAGACCAAAGGTGCCCTACAGACTGGACGTTGCCTTTGGAGCAGTGGATATACATACTATAACTACTGATAAAGGCCTATAGCTAGCTATACGACCTCAACCCAGTATAGGCCTGGAAGCCAACATGCCTCTACACAGACACTCTAAAAGTCCCGGCTCTTAGTCTGGAGTGGCTATCCTGGTTGGCCATAGGGACATTGGTCAGGCATGACCAAGTGCTTTTCAAAAATGACTGAGGCATAACAGGATAATGACTAATGCCTTACTCAAAAGGACTTAGCCTAAACTGGCTATGGTGAGTTAGTCAGTACCAGTCCACCTGGCAATATTTGTCGAGTATATGGTTGTATATGGTGAGCCAAAAAATGACTAACTTAATAGGTTAGGCACTATAGTGACTGAGAGATTGGGAGTATAGGGAGCCAAAGAATATCAGTGTACCCCCTCTGATCTTTGTGCAAGACCCATCTGTGAGCCTCTATTGAGCTGCTCCTTCAGATACAATCAATACACTACCAGTATGCAGCGAGTTGCTCACATGAACCCGCATCTATAAAGCATGCCCAGAACCAGCACTGCATTAGACTGCCGGTACCAGCTAAGTAATGCCATTACTCAGGCGGGAACCAGCGAGGGACCAATCGCCGTCCGCCTTAGTCAGGGGCTGCGGCCGTATACAAGATGGCAAGTGCTGCTTTCCATCCGGGGCTTTATGTATACAGTCATCTACAGGCGCCTAACGCTCAATCAATGACTGTGCAGTTTTGTCTTCTTGTACATATACTGCTGGTGCTCACTTATAAATACTGTAGCCCTGACCTGACACCTATAGCTTAATCTGGACTATTTTGGTATGGCTCAGTATTAATATCAAATGCACTATGCCTGTTGCATAAATGCAGCCCTTATGAGTAGACTTGGAATATCACATTAAAGCACAAAGCATCCCATAAAGGGTTAAATGAATGCTGATCAGCCTCAAATAGAGAGGGTGGCGTGTAATGACGCTAAGTAGCACGGGCCATAGATCACCCACCACTGCTTAACAACACTCAGGCCTCCAGACACCTAAATCTCACCACACTGTGTGGCCGCCAGGACTGCCAACTCATTTAGGTACTGGGGCTACTTAACCCTTTAACTCACCAATACTAAATCAATGCACCCTCCAGGAAAATATTAACTCCAATCGGCATAATGAATGCAGACAGCGAGTAACTCGCCAATGCTACATGTATGCATCATGCCGGCTCAACAGGGTTTATACACTCTCGGAGGTTTGGCATGATATACCGAAGCAGTGCCATCGAGTTTCTTGCTGGTGCTGCCCTGGAGTGTCATGATGAAACTGAACAAGAGGCCTTGAGGCAACATCATGCTGTCCTTAAAGTGCTTAAAGTGGGTCTATTTGATTTTTTTGCCAAATTCTAAATCCTACATAAATGTGTTCCAAATACTGTAAAAGTGTAATATTTATGGGTTGGAGGACGTTAAAATGGTATTCATGGGCAGTAGCAGCTCAGACAGTGGGTCCCGTGGGGTCTAACCATGGTCTTTTCTAGTGTATTTACCATGGGGCATTAAAATCGAGCACGGTTTTATTTTTTAAATGACCATATTTTAGGAAATAAAATCAGATTTGGGCAATATATGTGGGAATGAGGGGGAATTGAGTAAATAGGAAGTTGAGTATGATATTTGGGAACATCCTGGCTCATTATTAGTTTTTTTTGTCCCACACATCGGATGGGCTCACTTTAAGGTGTCCCCTACAAGTGTTGCCCTTAGTGTGGATGAGATGATACCATGAAAGGAGTAAGTGGGTACACGAGGTAGATCTGGAACCTTTCTCTAACCTTGATCATTTTTAGACTGGCCTTGGCCTTCTGTTTGTTTGTCAAAACTCCCCCATCTTGTGCCTGGCTTGGGCAGCCCTAGCCTCGTGAGTAGCTCAGATGAGTTCAAACATGAGCTGCTCCCTAACTGTGCCATCAGCCTCTGCAGAGATGCATGCTGGGCCAATGCAGTATCCCTGTTGTCGCCACAATGGTGGTAAGTAACTCAACACGACTGCTTTAAAGCATTATAGTTATACTGACTCTAAAGGGTTTATACATTGCCGAAGGGTTAACAGTCATGTTATTTGAACGAAGCGCTGGATAGTTCCTCGCCAGGGCTGCACTCATGCATTATGATGACAAAGGGCATAGCGCATTAAAACACTATGCGGCTCTTAAAGGGTTAATCTCTGATGTCCCTACCCCAAGGTCCCTCCTCCACCACAGCCCAATGACAAACCACTCTGAGGGGGGCCGAGTCTACTAACATCCGTCTCAGAGAAGTTCAAGTCTATCGTAGAGCCATCACTCTTCCAGCACAGGCTTAGTGACACGTTTAACAAAGGAATAAGACCTTGATACATACAGAGGCTGTTCATTAGCTGCTGGACTCAGTATGGTGTAAAACATACAGAGAGTATGGTACAATGTAGCTCTCTGGCGCCATACTGTGGTTACAGAATGGTGACACATTCCTAAGGCGTCCTCTACTCTACACTTGTCTCATTTCCCATCAGCACCCTGCTTCACACTCCACCCCCCCCCCAGGCCCTACACTAAAAATCCAGAGGTTGAAAAGTTAGTCAGTACAGCCTATCCTAGGTTTGTCATATGTGTGTTAGTCACGATGGCAAAGTTATATTCGAAAATGACTGAGGGGTCAGTCAGTAGTGGCCAACCTAGGTTCATCATTGGTGTGTTGTATTTGTATACCACTAGTTGGTGCCACCTGCAAAATATGATGGCCACTCAATGGCTCCCCCTGAAAATTAAGAGACTAAGGTGGGTTGGCCAGTACACTGAAAATCCATAGATTGAAAGGGTTAGTCAGTACAGACTATCATAGGTTCGTCATAAGTATGTTAGTCATAATGGCAAAGTTATATTCAAAAATGATTGAGGGGTCAGTCAGTAGTGGCTAACCTAGGTTCTGACCAACCTGACACTAATAACTTACCAAGGTTAGTCATATAGGGAGCCAAAAAATTACTAAGTTAGGCACTAGTTACTGAGAGATTGGTCGTATAGGGAGCCTAGGAATATCAGTGTACTGACTAACCTGACAATAATAACTGACCTAGGTTGGTCGTATAGGGAGCCAAAAAATGACAAACTAGGTTAGGCACTAGTGACTGAGAGATTGATCGTATAGGGAGCCTAGGAATATCAGTGTACCACTGACCCACAGGGCTATAAAGCCTCCAGTAAATCCTCCAACTCATCTGGACCTCCTGGGAGATACGTCCCCCAAGTAGGCACTGGCGACACTACTCTCGTTCCCAAATCCTTCCGAAGGAAGGCTCTGGTAACGGCCAAATGACCTTGAACTTGGGATTTTGCTGGGTCTGGGCAACCCCTGCTGGTAGGCTGGAACCAGCGAACAGGAACAGGAAGTGGAACCAGAATGTATGATGGTAGTTTTAGGTAGATGTACCATCAGCCTTTCTGGTTCCATTTCCTGTTCCTGTTCGCTGGTTCCAAGCTACCAGCAGGGGTTGCCCAGACCCAGCAAAATCCCAACATTTGGCAGTTACCAGAGCCTTCCTTCGGAAGGATTTGGGAACGAGAGTATGGCGACACAAGCTTAAGGCTTAGGGTTCAGGATCAATGCTACAGAATAAGGACAACCCAGACTTATTGCCTTTGTTGTTATTTATTTCGGCAGAAAAGTGTGATCATTGTTTTTATTTGCTAATCTAATACTACCCGGCTAACAAGAAAACATGTAATCTTACGTCAAAATAACGTTTTAAAACTTTATATAACGTTATGCTAGCGTAAGGAGCCTTAGAGAAACGTTATAAAACGTTGTATAACGTTTTTTGTTTACTGGGTAAGCCTTCTGTGAATTTGCCAAATTTTCAGTAAAATGGAATGCATTTGGATGTTAAACCCCAAACCCAGTGGGTGCAGCATATAAAGGGACATTTAATAGCTATCAAATTGACTGAATACTTAATGAATAGTCAATCCGTGCCCTGCCAACTCCAGCCCTTCCCCAATAAGGTAAATTAGAGGAGGAGGAAGGGCTGGGCACCCCGGGGCCGCCTCGGGCCGCCACATTACCACCACAATCAATAGGACCTCAAAGGGAAGACTAGGCTTAACCCGTTAAGGTCTGCAGAGTGCTTTAATGCAATGCCATGGTACTATTTTCTCGCCATGACGCAGAAATGCAACCCTGGAGAGTAACTCGACAGTGCTGCATTCATACATCATACCGATCCTATGGTGTTGATAGACTCCTGACGGGTTGGTATGATGCACCAATGCAGTACTGGTGATTTACTTACCGGTGCTTCAATGGTTCATCATGGCGACCAATTATGCCGCAGCCTCGAGACATCATGTTGTCATTAAAGGCTTATGTAATGCCTTCTGCTAGCGTCGCATTGATGCATTATGATGACAAATCCACATGATACCTAGAGGTGTCAAGCCACCCTTAAAGGACTAATGCCTGCTGAATAAGAGCAGCTCGAAGCTGCACTGATATTCCTAGGCTCCCTATACGCCCAACCTCTCAGTCACTAGTGCCCAACCTAGTTAGTCATTTTTTGGATCCCTATACCACCAACCTAGATTAGTTATTATTGCCAGGTTGGTCACTACTGACCAACCCACCTTAGTCTTTTTAGTTCCAGGGGGAGCCACTGAGTGGTCATCACAGGTGGCCCCAACTAGTGGCATACAAATACAACACACCAATGATGGACCTAGGTTAGCCACTACTGACTGACCCCTTGGTCATTTTTGAATATAACTTTGCCATTGTGACTAACACTCATATGACCAACCTGGGTTAGTCTGTACTGACTAACCCTTTCAACCTATGGATTTTCAGTGTGCTGCACACAGAGAGGTATCACTGAGTAGCTCACTGAGGTGTATAGATGGAATGCTGCTTCATATGGCATATGACCTAAGGATACTGCACCCCAGACTGATACTGCCTGTATCACGGTGCATTGATATTATGAGGCCTATAGGGCAGTACAGAGGCTTTAATGGATATTTCCATAGGATTTTCAACTCAGCTGGTAATATTCTTTCAGAGTATTTATCAGAAGTACGGTACACAGGCACTGCTCGTGAGGCTACACCGCATGTTAGCTATAGAAATACATAGAGACATTAAGAGTGCTATGAAAAATCAGTTACCCGACCATTGATGGCGACCCTTCGGAAGTGTATCAAACCGGTTGGGTCGGCGTACGTGTATACCGTAGTGGCTTGAATAAGCGCATCTGCGCTTATAAATTCCAATGGTACCGTTTACCCTGCGCTTAAACAAGACCTGCGCTTATTCAAGATACAAAAATGGCCTAAATTTTCATTTCAATACCCTCATGTACCCTGCGCTCATTCAAGACCTGCGCTTATTTGAGACCCCTGCGCTTATTCAAGCCACTACGGTATATGAATTAATGCAGCCTTGGTGAGAGGACCCGCCACTGCTGCATCCATGCATTATGATGGCACACTAAAGCCCCATGCGGCCCGTAAAGGGTTAGATGAAATTGCACCCTAATGCTTTTGTTAACTCTGGGAATTGGACTTGTCGTCCGGTGCCAGCTTTGGAAATTGAATTCATGTCCCCGGGCCTCTCTTCTTAACCCTTTAAGGGCAGAATATTATTTTTAAATAATGCAGTATGCCCTTTGGTGTTATGCTGCGTGAATGCAGCCCTGGCGATTAACTCACCAGGGCCACATGCATGCACCATGCCGACCCTTCGGGAATGAATGAACCGTATAGGGTTCAGATGTAAAATGTATCCCTGGCGATGTACTCACCATGGCTGCATTCACGTATCATGACGACAAAGAACATGACACATTTACGGATGATGTGGCCCTAAAGGTTTAATGTCCTTAGCAGCACAAATCAGGTTGCTGACAACAGTTATCTAATGTTTGTTCTCTATATAATCTCGTTATTGCTATACATTATCATGAAAATGAGATTGAAAAGGGGCGGTAATACAATTGGCTTGGTTTGCGGGGTTTTATTGGATTAGGGAGACTGATGTTGCTGAGTAAGGGTGGGGGGGGGGGCTTGTCTGGGGAATGCAGGTTTTATTTGAAGCATAAACGTGCATACAGAGTTTCCATTAACCATTTGAGGGCCGCATACTGCAATAGTATGCTATGCCCTTTGTCGTCATGATGCATGAATGCAACCCTGGTGATCATTAACGCATCATGCCCGCCCTACACGGACTGACTCATTCCTGAGGGATCAGGTTGATGCATGCATGGATCCCTAGATTCACCAGGGCTTCACTTGTGCATCATGATGATAAAGGGCATGGCAGATCAAAGCATTATGCGACCCTTAAAGGCCTTAAAACATTGAATTCGGAACCTAGTGCAAGGATAGCATAACACTCATCCAATTCATTCCCCGTAATGTCTTTTGTAACCTAGAGAAACTTGGAACACTTCTTTGCTATTCCATAATTCATTCTCTCAGCCGGGGCAAAATCTGCTCGTTTGATTGGGAATCCAATTTCAGTGTAATCGCATTTCATCCACAGCCGATTTCTAAAACCACTTAGGCGTTACGCTCCCCCATAAAGCATAGCGGAGTGCCGCAGGCCTGCCCCGCCCCCTCACAGATAGTGGGGAACATTCACAAATGATGTCACCTATTTTGGGACATTTCTCAAGACCCCCCTCCCTAACTACCTTTTCACTATTTTGGGCTAATTGGCTTATATATAAATATATAGCATGGGTTGTGATTCGTCACTACATCTAAGGAGTCTATACCTCCTCAGAACCTATAGTCGGTGACGTCATTTGTGAACGTTCCCCTACCACTGTCATGTGAAGGCAGCGGCACAGGCTCTGACAAAAAAGAAGAAGAGGAGGGGAACCTGGTTTGTTTGAAACGTGATGAAATATGCATGCGGAATATCTCTGGTAGCGGGTGAAGACTAAAATAGACTCAATGTGGAAGCACGACCGTGCGGCCTGCAGCTAGACTATTAACCCTCTAAGGACAGCAGAGTGTTGATGGTATGTTTATGTCGGCATGATGCACTCGTGCAGCACGAGCGAGTATCATCAGCACCGCATTCATGCATCATGCTGAGACTACATGGTCTGCATGATGCATCAACGCTGCCTCTGCGAGTTACTCACCGGCGCTGTATTTGAACACGATGCAGACAAATGCATATATATATATATATATATATATATATATATATATATATATATATATATATATATATATATATAATAGATAAAGGCTCGAGGCACCATGCTGTCCCTAAAGGGTTAATAATAGTGGGGCATGCCACATTTCAATTGTCCTAACCAAGGGTTGAATGGCACGCCTGTCTGTGAGTTGAAAGGCCTGTGAATGATGGTCTAATGGCATCCACTACTAACACAGCGGCATCCCGCGTATTGAGAACTGTGGGGCTTACAACCCAGCGGCCAATTTGAAACAGAAACGACCATGATTCTAATAACTCAATAGTTTACTCCACTGTACGGACAGAAACAGGAAGAGTGACAACAGATTTATACGACATCCAATTATAGCTAGAATAACCCTTTAAGCGCCGCAGAGTGCTTTAATGTGACATGCCCTTTCACTGTCATGATGTCTGAAGTAAGCCTTGGACATTTACTCCCAGATCCTGCATTCATGTATCATGCCGACCCTGCGGGAGTGTATCAACCCCACAGGGTCGGCATGATGCTTGAATGCAGAACTAATGAGCCACTCACCAGGGCTGGCTTCATGGGGCATGGGGGCAAATGACATAGCACATTAAAGCATTATGCGGCCCTTAAACAAAGTTAAAGTGTTATGAGAGATAGAAAGGATATTTTGCTGTCGCCATGTCAGTGCCAAGTGAGTTAATCAATACAAATAATTATCACAATTCACGCCTGGGTATTTTCTGTATGAAAAATACAGTGAATATTGTGGACTAAACCACCCATCACCTGCTCTGGGAAAGAAACAATCTCATAACAGTGCAAGTATTTGTATAAATGAGTAATCTAAAAACCGGATGAAGTAATTATGCTGTTTCTGAATACATACCCGTACCTATAATGTTAGGGATAAAATACAATGCATCAAAATTCATCTACATATATGTTCATATTTACTTTTAAGTCTCTCTATTATCCCTCTAAATCTACTATTAACTATGTATAGGAAAATCGATAACATGCAGTTACAGGGAACCAATTCGGTACAATTTGTTATACATCAAGACATGATTTAGACATTGCACGCTAGCAGCTCTTGGGGGCGGCAGAAATATTGATTTTCAGATATTTACAATTCCAAGCAGGTTCTAACGTAACGTCCAACTCACCGGGCCTACTCTGTGATGTGTATTTCATTTGTGTGGTCTTTAGTGCATGATGGGTATTAGGCCAAAAAAAGAGGTGTGGTTCAGGTTACCCGACCCTACCTAGCAAAACAGGACCGACCCTAGAAATTTTTATCCAATTTTGAAAAAAAAAAAATCTAAGTAATTTTGGGGCTATTTCAGAGTCAATTTGATAGTCCACAAGTCAACGCTGTTGTCGACGAGTCAGCGCTGAAGTTTGCGAGTTAGTTTTGGGTACTTTTCAGGCCAATGTAAAAAAAAAATTAAAAAAGATCCGACCTACCCTATCTAGATTTTCAGATTGTAACCTGAAACACACCTTTTTTTGCCCTCAGCTTGCCCTTTGAGGGTACATTTTTCTTTAATGAGTTATGTCCTTTGGCATCACGATGCATAGATTCAACCCCATACATATATATAGTGAGTCTACTCCCCAGAGTTGCAGTCATGCGTCGTGCCGACCCTTTGGGAATGTATCAACCTTATAGGGTCTGAACCATGCTTGAATGCAGTCTTGGGAAGTTACTCACCGGGGCTGCATTCATGTACCGTGATGATAATCATAGGCTGCAGCTGGGCCTGTACATGTACTATAATACTGCATTAAATCACCATGCTGCTCTTAAATGGTTAGTCGGAAGTATTTCCTCCAGCTTATGGGAATATTGCCAGAAGACTAGTATTTGTGGGCATTGAGCCGAAGACAATGGTATGTTTGTTTGTATTGAATGACAGGGGCCAACCATAGGGAGCTGGGGTGGGGTGTGCTCCTGCATTTTTTCAAGTCAATATCAAGGATGTGTTCTTACTCTTTGGTGGCCTACACCTATTACATGTACATTGTGGTGGTAGCTAAAGTATATGTTTAGTTGTCTTTCAAACGCCACCTCATTTTATCAACAGGATCCGATGTACCCCTTTATCCAAAGAAAATTATGATATAGGAAATAATGGCCAAAACTTAAAGATTTCTGTCCTTATATACATTAAGAAATATAATATGCTAGGCTCAACCACAAGAAATGCATAATATACATTATTTATTTTGATGTTTATTGCTGTGGCCTTTATAGGTGTGGCATTACTGTATGATGTAGTATATAGGGGCTCAATGATGATAGCTAGCGGCTAGTGTCATGTCGGCACCATTTGGTGTTTGTGAAGTCATAGCATAGCTAAATATATCAAAATATATCATCACCATTCCACGTGTAACATGTGGTGTGAACTGCATATATCAGTGGCGGATCCAGGATTGTCTAGGGGGGGGGGGGGCAAACCTGGCCAACTCGGAGACACTATCTGTTTCCCGTCCCGTCGCCCCCCCCCCCCTGGATCCGCCAATGTATATACATTTCCCATTGATCATGTGACATTATTTTGTGTCTATAACGTATGAGTATATGTTGCTATTATGTGCATGTTTTGACATGGGTGTGATAAGAAGTATATTTCACTTACATGTATAAGGTGATACATGTTAGCATATTTGACACGTTGGAAGCTTTATATATGTACGGATGTATAAACATGAGTGAGTGTATTTGGCATGTGTGGGTGACTCATTAGTATATAAGTATTTTGTAAAGGCCCTATATGAGTGACGTGTGCTACCATGTGGGTGTACCATACATGAAGGAATAATCTCTATATATTAGACATGGGTGAGTGTATTTGACGTGTGGGTTACTCATTAGTATTTTGTATAGGCCCTATATGAGTGACGTGTGCTACCATGTGGGTGTACCATACATGAAGGAATAACCCCTATATATCAGACATGGGTGACATGGGTGACATGTGTGGTGTGTGTATGGTGTATACTTTACCGTCGATGTCGACCTCGTTTATCATCTCCATGAGCTCGGCCTCGGTCGGGTTCTGCCCGAGAGACCTCATGACCATACCGAGCTCTTTGGTGGAAATGAAGCCATTGCCGTCCTTGTCAAACAGCTGAAAGGCATCGCGGAATTCTGAAACACCAAGAGGGTTGATAATCAGGTTTTGGAATGTATCCGTCTCGCTACATGGTATCTCAGATAAGGGAAGTCGGGTGTAACATCCGATTTAATTTAACTTGAATTTACTGTTGGTTGTCATATTGCATGAATGCAGCCCTGGTGAGTAACTCGCGATCGCCAGGACCACATGAGTTACATGCCTGTGCTGCATTCGTGCATCATGATGAGGAGCATGATGCATTACACAGCTTTCTCTGTGTATCGTGACATGTACATAGATTATGTAAATTGACACCGAGTTTGTCTCAGTAGCAATCTATACAAGCTTAACTTCCAGTTTCTGCGCTTTTCCTTTCAGAATTTGAATACTGTAAATGTAGATAATTTCGCGTGTATAAATTTCCGCGATTTTTGGAACATTGCAGTAGTATGACTATACTGTATAAATTTTCGCTCTGTACATATTTTCGCGATTTTTAAAAATCGCGGAAATCGTCAAAATATGTACAGCGCGAAAATATATACGTTTACAGAACATAATTAATCAACAGTTCTATCGTTTTAATGACCGTATACTGATTTGATGTATGTTGTTTTACTGTAATGATATATAGGAATGCAGACCTTAATCAGAGCTGTATTCGTGCATCAAGTAGAGACTGTGGAGTTGATTCACTCCCAAATTCTCTGTAAGGGAGTGGTCATTTTTTAACAACAGGGGTGGGGGGGGGGGGGTCGGTGGATTTTCGCGAGAGTGGGTCGAATTTTTCTTTGGTCTAAATTTGGTCCCCCCCCCCCTCAGGCAAGTTGAAATTGACCTTTGAGCTATAGTGACTCGCGGGCTTTTTTGCTAAAAAGTTGTGCAAAAAGGTTTGCTAAAGACTTTTTGGTCCCCCCTTCAAGGAGTCCACAAGGAACCCCCCCTCCCAAATCCACTGTTGTTAAAAAATGACCACTCCCTTAGATGCATGGATGCAGGGTCGACCAGTTACAGAGGGTTATAGTGCATTATAGCGCTATGCTGTCTTTAAAGGGTTAATGCGTAATGGTGTAGGACAGTCCCCTGCCTACAGTTAACCACATAGTAAATACAATACCTATACTGGCACACGTTTATAAATACAGCTTGTTGCTACATTATGTACAATATATGGGTTAATACAATTGTAATACAATGGCAAGGATACTGCTTTGCTATTCGTATGATCAAATCCGTTCTTGAAGAATAACTACTACAAATACAACATGTAGTTTTCAGTACTACTGTAGGTATAGAACCTTATATTCTGACTTATACTATATACCTGTGGTTAATGTACGGATTGCTATAGAACACAAACCTATGGTGTTTTATTTTCGGGTAAACCATCAAAGTGTGTCATAGAAAACTATATTACACTGCTTAGTCTAGTTAATGATATTAAACATTGAACTGTCACGAGCATAGCCGCTACAGGTATACAACTAAGCAGCCTCCAAGCGTGAAATTTCATCTTACATTATAGCCCATATTGTGCTGTTTGTTAGTACCGAGTAATTACTTGAGTGATCTTTTCTAGGCAAAGATTATGCCATCTACTGAAAGGTTACAGAAAAAGGATTCAGATATTGTGAAAGTGAGGTTGTTTGTTATACATGGAGTATTTATTACAGCTTCAGCTAGCATGTGGAAAGGCCACAGGTGTAAAACGGCTAGCAATCATGACGTCACTGCCACACAAAAACACGGCCTGTGTTGAATACTCCAACCACTGTTGGTGCCAACGGTCGCCCTAGATCTCCTATTTGTATGCAGGGTATGGACACATGTGTCAGCACCCCTTATTGTAATGATGAAGCTGAGAGTATCCAGGAATGGCTGTCCGGTCACAATAAATTACAGGGACTTAAAGCTGGAAGGGAGTGGTCATTATTTAACCAGGGGGGGGGGGTGGGTGGGTTGATAGATTTTCTCGCGAGCGGGTCGAAATTTTTCTGGTCCCACCCACAGTAGGGGTCGCAATTTTTTTGGTCCCCCCCTCAGGCGAGTTGAAATTGGGCATGGCCGACCCCTTTGAGCTATAGTAACACATTGGGGCATTTCTTTGGTCCCTCCCTCAAGAGGGGTCCAAAGTTTTTTGCCCCCCCCCCTTCAAGGGGGCCAAATTCTTTTGGTCCCCCCTCCTAAATCCAGCCTCTGCTAATCTGTCCATCCCCCCCTCTCCCTTCCACTGCCTACCCTTACCATTTTTGTAATACAGAGGTGTTGCCACATTGAGAAAACACACCAAGCCCCAAGCAAGGAACAAATGACTTGTCCCTTAGGGAGTGGTCATTTTTTAACAACAGGAGGGGGGGGGGGTGGTGGATTTAGGAGGGGGGACCAAAAGAATTTGGCCCCTTGAAGGGGGGGCAAAAAACTTTGGACCCCTCTTGAGGGAGGGACCAAAGAAATGCATCCCTTTTTAGTGAAAAAGCCCGCGTGTTACTATAGCTCAAAGGGGTCGGCCATGCCCAATTTCAACTCGCCTGAGGGGGGGACCAACAAGAATTTCGACCCCTGCTGTGGGGGGACCAGAAAAATTTTGAGTGTTTTCAAAATATAGACACCTATGCTAAGGAAAGAGGTAAAGCTGGGCAAGAAATATATCCCTGCTGTGAATAAAATGGCTCATATTGGAATGACGGGGGTGTCTAGGTCCCCCCCCCTCCCCGTAATCTACCAGCCCCTCCCCTCTTCCACCAGCCCCAGCTGACAACAAATGACTCGTCCCTGGTGCATGAGTAGTGGCTATGTATCAGCAGCTTCTGGCAGCCTTCCATGCTGGGCACACTGCCGAGAACTGCCATGTATCACTCCTGTGTTCTGTTTTATTCGCATTTTGTTTGGAAAGCAAACTAGCCCCTGGCAGGACAGGTAAGGTGGGGGATATATTGGCCTCCATTCCACCAGTCGCATCTGGTTGTATATAATTCAGGGATAAGAGACTAATAACACCTGTTGTGGAGACCTGCATATCCCACATATCCTTAATTTAAAATGGATGTGTCCAATGGTATTATGGGCTCACACATCTATCTTCTTTCAAACGGAATAAGATAACAACTGTGCAGAAGCAGGGTATAGAGAGTAGAATAGAGGATAGCTGATTTAAGAATTACAGTGTGCTGATATATCCTTAAACTGGGTATATCACTATATCCTTAAATATTCTATTGGATGTAGGCCTATGGGAAGAGGGCTCCACCCACACACCCTTGTTTTTCCCTCTCTCTTTGCTAAAAATGCATTTATTTATTTTTGTATTTTTCTACACTACACAGTTCACTCTGTTACCTTTACCTTGATACATAGCCTATGGTTTAGAGAGATGACTTTATCCTTAAACTAAGGATATGGGGATATACACATCGTCCAAACAACCGGTGACCTGGTCAGCTTCAGCCCCCTCCCCTTCCCCCAACGTCTGGTGTTGGTCTCTGTCTGGCACGCCCCTACCGAGCACCACCTGTACTAACCCTCATTTAGCGCCCCACCACGGCACAACCAGACACTAGATTTATCGGGGTTGCACCGCGCAGCACAGACTGCGCAGGCGGAAGTCAGTCTCAACCAATCAGCAACGTGCTGGTGCTAGAACTGCCGGCGTCCATATTGGATCAGGGAGCGCCTACAGTAATGATTATTTACGGCGTAAAAAGGCGAAATCTTGATTGAAAGGGCATGGGGGAGGGTTGCCTTAGATTTCCTGTCCATTACGCGAGTATTGGTGTTCATTATTGGAGTGGGGACACACCAGTGTTCAATACTCTGCCGACACATTAACCCTTTAAGGGCGACATGATGCCCCAGGGCTTCTTGGTTATTGCTCGTCATGATGCACAATTGCAGCGTCAGTGAGTAACTCACCAGTGCTGCGTTATTGCATCATGCCTATACGCTTCAGGAGTGCATCAACCCTAAAGGGTCAATCAGGATATATAAATGTAGCACTGGCGAGTTACACACCAGGGATGCAGTCATTGGCGACTGTGGGTATAGATCACTACAAATACTGAGTTAGTGGGCCTTAAAGGATTAAAAGGCGGCCCATTTCCATTTCAATAAATTCAAGGATAACATCGGCAAACCCTTAATTTCCATCTGTTTCCAAGTGAAAAATAAATTACCACAGGGACTTATCCACAAACCCATAATGGCGGCAGACATTGGGATGGGTACACACCTTTTCTGCATCTACTAAAAACCTCCTCGAATCCTAACCATGAGCACACTTAGAACAGGTAGAAAAGTAGCCAGATACTGAGATGGCTTCAGCTGCAAATTCCGAAGACAAATACTCTAATGGCCTGTTGGGTGGTGGAACGGCCTAATACAAAACGTACACATAGCTGCGACAACAGGACGCCTCGCTGTTAAAGGTAGAAGCCAGGGTTCGATCAATTTTGATCTACCAACAATTTCTCTTAATCACTTGGGACTACATGTATATTAGTTTGATACATGATGATATGATAAGCGCAAAAAAATCAATACTTCATAGGGCTAGATTTTGATACATTGGCAATTGAAGCTAGATTTTGATATATTGGCAATTGAAGATAGGTTTGGGAATAATTCAAATATTTTTCTAGTCGGTCTAAACACCTATAATAGAGTAGCGTGCATCTTTTAGCAACAATGAAAAACAGTGACAAGATGTGTAGAAGACCATAATGTGGCATATAAAGGGTTAGTATAGAAGTGAGTTAGGACATGTACAAGAGAGAAATATGATTTTATCATGATTATAGGTAGTTTCATTGTTTTGCCACCATGTGCCGTATGCGTATACCCTGGCTTCTACCTTTAAGCAAGGAACCATGGGACACCAAAAACAAAATGGCGCCGTGCATGGCAGTGTCTGTGTCCCATCTGATACTGCTGCTGCGGCCCGCATTCTGGCATTATTTAACCCTTTACTTTGCTATGCCATTTGTCATCATGATGCATGAATGCAGACCCATACCAAGGCCTGATGAGACACCCACCACGGCTGCATTCAAGTAGCCTGCAAATACTAGGGGGTTAAGATAAGGGCTGGCATGATGCACCAATGCAGTTGTGGCGAGTTTAAAGCATCATTATGAGGGTTAGGGCCTATACGTTATTCCCGTGGACGTACACACAGGGGACAGTGCAGCACCAGGCACACCGTGCCACGTTAGTCATCTGTATTAAGTAGCCCCAGTACCTAAATGAGTTGGCGGTCCTGGCTGCCGCAGTGCGCAGTGAGATTTAGGTGTCTGGAGGCCTGAGTGTCGTTAAGCAGTGTGGTGGGTGATCTATGGCTCATGCTACTTAGCGTCATTACACGCCACCCTCTCTATTTGGGGCACATTAATTTAACCCTTTACAGGTCGCATAGTGCTTAAATGTACAATGCCCTTGCTCAGCATGATAAATGTATGCAGCCCTGGTGAATCTTCTTACCAGGGCTGCATTCGTGCATCATATCAACCCTTAGGGAGCGCATTAACCCTGCATTTCTTCATCATGACAACAAAGGGGGTATAGCGCAGTAAAACGCTATGCGGCCCTTAAAGGGCTAGGAGGCATTCGTCTTCTCCATAGAGTATACATCTACAACACATCAACTATCTTCATACTACATCCCCGGGACTACATCATACGGTATGCTTTGGCATATCACAGAATGGGGTGTTCAGAGGACGTAATAAACCATTGTCAGTGCATCAGTGCATCATGAGTATGTGAAACCCCATGATTCATGATCGGCATGATGCATTAATGCAGCACTGCTGAATTACCGAACAGGGCTACATGCATGCATCATGACGACAGATGCTCTTAAAGTAATTTGAGAGTACAAGATACCCCTGCTTATTATAATAGCCCCCTTGATGCCATTTCAGCATACACAACTGTTATCTTTAGTATTTGAAAACCATCAAATCACACGTGTTTGAGTAAGAAACTCTTTATCACAGAGCGGTTGTTAATAGCTACAAGACTTAGTGATGTAAGTGAAATATGGCATTAATACATTCATTGTACCATAACTTAACGGCGTGAGTATGTCTTGTCTCTTAGGGCTAAAACCTGGATTAATACTCTTAATGGAGTGAGTATGTCTTGTGTCTTATTGTTAAGACATGTAGTAACACAATTAATGGAGTGAGTATGTCTTGTTTGTTATTGTTAAGACATGTAGTAACATAATTATCGGAGTGAGTATGTCTTGTTTGCTATTGTTAAGACATGTAGTAACATAATTATCGGAGTGAGTCCTGTTTTGTTCGCTATTGTTAAGACATGTAGTAACATAATTATCGGAGTGAGTATGTCTTGTTTGCTATTGTTAAGACATGTATTAACACAATTAACAGAGTGAGTATGTCTTGTATGTTACTGTTAAGACATGTATA
This sequence comes from Harmothoe impar, assembly GCA_947462335.1. NCBI lineage: Eukaryota > Metazoa > Annelida > Polychaeta > Phyllodocida > Polynoidae > Harmothoe > Harmothoe impar. The sequence continues at coordinate 19,238,923 of OX381707.1, read as the reverse complement.
AACACACTTAATGTCTGTTATTGTTAAGACACGTAGTAACACAATTATCGGAGTGAGTATGTCTTGTTTGCTATTGTTAAGACATGTATTAACACAATTAACAGAGTGAGTATGTCTTGTATGTTACTGTTAAGACATGTATGAACACACTTAATGTCTGTTAAGGTTAAGACATGACATTGTATTAAAACACTTAACGGAGTGAGTATGTCTTGTTTGTTATGGCATGTTTATATTAACACACGTCCTACGTGAGACTCCTTTTTACCTGGAATGAGATCACCACACGGCCCTGAAAGAGGAAGGTTTCATCAGACATGCAGAACGTGATACTTTAAGCCAAAAAATGTTCCAGGTTACTCGACCTTATCTAGAAAACAAGGGCCGATCCTATAGACCTTTCATCCAATTTTGAAATTATCATTTTAGGCCTCTCTCTCTCTCTCTCTCTCTCTCTCTCTCTCTCTCTCTCTCTCTCTCTCTCTCTCTCTCTCTCTCTCTCTCTCTCTCTCTCTCTCTCTCTCTCTCTATATATATATATATATATATATATATCTTGTGTATCAGTGAGAAAGAAGACTAGCGTCTAGGCATCTGCATTGATAGAGATGTATCTTAAGTCTATCATTTGATACCACAATAATACAGATGGTCAAATTATATCGGTCCAAAGGAATTCCCATAGATAATCCCGGATCATAGGAATCCCTTTGAATATAGCACCCGCACAAGAGTAGACCCCGGATGACGCCTACCCTGTGAGGCCTCTCTGGTTCAGGCTTTCATCCATAGGGTGGTAACAACACCGGAAACCACCGACAGGGACAACGCCCACCCGACCTCTAGCAGGCTGGGGTATAGATCCACGGCCTACAAGGTCTTATTCCGGGCGCCGCCTGCGACAAATCCCACCTCCTACACTACTCACTGGTAGGCTACTACTATACTAGTAGTGCTAGTACATGTACATACTGGGCTACTACGGCGTCGTTTGGTCGATCCAACGGCGGTGCCTGGGCATTGCATTTCTAAAACCGAACGCATCACGCGTAAGCTCAACTTGACCAATTGTGCAGTGGCGCACACATTATTTCATGTAGTAATTAACAATTAAGATTACAAGAGAATCAGGTGCGTTTGGATACAGATTACACTGAAAAAATAAACTTGTCTCCAGACTCGTCGAAGTGACTATCATAAAATAAACGAGTCAAAAGTTGTCTAACCTATATGAGGTCACCATCCCACAAATATAATCTGGAGCTGGCAAATGTCGGGTTTTGGGCTGGCACATGCAGCTAGAAGACCCGCTTCCTTGTCACTTAGACAAGTTTTTGACTCGTTTATTTTATGACCGTCACTTGGAAGAGTCTGGAGAAAAGTTTACTTTTTGAGTGTATGGGAGATACAGAATGTCCAGACCCCGCCGTGGGAATGACGTCGCTAATCGACTATACACCCCCTGTTGTACACCCCCCCCCCCCCCCTACCCCTCTCGGACACTAGTACAGGCACACGTCGGTTTACTCACCAGCGATCTGCTCGTCCGTCAGTTTTTCCACGTGGAAACTCTGCAAACAGAAAGAAAACAGTCTCAGTGTTAGTGGAGCAGCAAATTGGCAGACGATCTATTGTCGTCTGCGGCAGTTTCACAATCATTCAACGTCGGTAAACCCCTTAGGGGTAGCATAGCGCTTAAATGCACCTATGTTTATCGTCATGATGTATGTACGCAGCCCTGGTGAGTAACTCGCCAGTGCTACATTTATGCATCATGCCGACCTTACGGGTTGGATACACTCATGTAGGATCGGTATGATGCTGCGAGGAAGTGCTGGCGAGTTACTCGCCAGGGCTGCATTAGTGCTTCATAACCACCACAAAATAAGGCATCAAGACATCATGCGGCCCTTAGAGGGTTAATAGGACGGGATGAGAAGGCAGACGAATGGGATTGAACTCCCGTCAGTTTGGGGGCGAGAATGTCAGGGAGGCTGGATGGACTTCCGGTTCATTGCGCAGGCGTGTTGGGGATGATCCGGGTTGTTTGTATGGGCTGACACAGAGGTGGGTGCCCAATGGCTCGCTTCCAGAATGTTCCACCAACAGATCAAACAAACCGACGCCCCTATCCACACTGCGCGCGCAGCCCGCCGCCAGTGGCGCCATCTACTTCACTTTGATGTAGCTCTCCGGTATTATCCCTCACACTGCCCTATTATCGCCCACTATAGACAGAGACTCTTCCCAAGGCAGACGTCTTTCTAGCCGTACCTAAATAGAGTGCTGGGAGGAAGGACATGAGTGAGTGTTTGTAAGGACCAACAAAGACCCCCCAGACATTAGGCCTAGAGAGGATCGAGGGGGTTGTGGGGTGGGGGGACTTAACCCTTTAAGGACAGGATGATAGGCCTGCCTCAAGGTTTATGGTTTCTTGTAATGTTGCACCGACTAGCATGTAACTCGATCATTGGTGCATCATGCCGACCCTTTGGGAGTGTATCAATCCCATAGGCCAGATGCATGAATGCAGCACTAACAGGTTGCTGGCCAGGGCTGCACCTCTGCATTGCAACAATGAATGGGCATCTATATTTAAGCAGTATGTGGTGGCGGGAAACCGGGTAGCGTTCACAAGGGAGAATAAACGGTACGACACCGGACTCGACTTCCGACCGGTGAACAATCTACATCGTATTCTGTGTTCTTCCTTCAATAACTACACTTTATACATGTTCTATACATACAAGAAACATCAAATGGCGATGGCGATGGGATCCGAACCCTTAAAGCGTATGTGCTATGTTAATTTCATCTACATTTTTATTATTCTGTATATGTCATTATTCAACCCAATAAAACACTTTAAAAAGGGCATAGTAAATAAAAGCACTATGCTTCCCTTAAAGGGTTAAGGGGTAAACAAGGAGAGAGTTAGTAGCAGACGGCTGTTTGGAACACACCCTAGGCTATAACGTCTAGACTGATTACAAGCTATACCGCAGGGGGCGCGCATCTTCCCGCACCAGACCTTTTCATTCTGCTGCCTTTTCATTCTTTTTTTGCCTGAGTGGACTACTTCGTCTTGTAGAGGGGTGGGCACACGAAGCACGGGTGACTTGGGTGCAGGGCGGGCAGCCAGTGTTTAGGGCCGCTTAGTGCTTTAATGCCTCGGTAGTCATGATGCATGAATGCAGCTGGTGAGTAACTCGCTGGTGCTCTATTCGAGTCGTGCTAATTCCATGAGGTTAAACCACGCTCCAAGGGTCGTCATGATGCTTGGATTTAGGCCTCGCGATTAACTCACCAGGGCTGTATTCATGCATCATATTGACCACGGGCATAGTGCATTAAAGCACATTGCGGCCCTTATAGGGTTGGATAGGGACGTGGCACGAGTTAAAATTCGCCAAGTGACATGACAAATATTGACTTTCCTGAGATGAAATTTCGAGTGGGCTGCCATTATAAGAGTGGGCTCTGCCACCAGACGTCTCCACCCGCGATGTCTAAACCCTTTGAGGGCAGCATAGTGTGTTAATACACCATGCCCTTTTGTCGGCATGTTGTATGAATGGGGCCCATGCAAGTAACTCACCAGTGCTGCATTCATGCATCATACCGATCCTATGGAATTGCTACACTTCCGAACGATGAACGTGATGCACCGATACAGTGCTGTCGAGTCACTGCCCAGCCAGCATTGGTCCCTGGGGCCCATATGTGTTTTACTTGTGCCAACTGGGCTTGCCCATATCTGGGTTATGGTCCTTTTTGTCCAGGGCTATCCGTGGGAGCCCAGATGGGCCAGCCCAGGAAAACCTTTTTCCCATAAATACATTGTAAATATTTCAAAACATGCTGATATCTTATTTTCCTCCAGAAATCACCATTTATTGTACATTTCTATAGTTAATATTTAATCTGGGCTCGGGCTGGGCACTTTGAATCTGGGCTGGCCCATTTGGAATCCCACTGGTAGCCCTGGACAAAAAGGACCATAACCCAGATATGGGCAAATCAGCTTGCCCTAGTATGGGTCCCACTAAGCAATGCTGGCTGGGTGTGTCGGTGCATCCTGATGATAAATGACCATGAGACCTTAAAGCATCACCCTGTCCTTAAAGAGTTAAGACGCGGCGTCTGTGGCGGGAAACAGCAATGTCGTCTGCTGTCTGTATTTTCCCGCCGTGATTGGATGAGTCGTGTGGGGGAGGTGTGCGGCGTCTTACACAGACAGGGCCTGATTTAAAGGGCTGCTGACAACGAGCTGTGTCAAGCCTTCCTTCCCTACCCGGATAGTGGGGGCTTGGGGATGTGGGGAGATGGTGGGGGTGACCCTTTAAGGGCAGCAAGGTGCTTTAATGCATTATACCCTTTGACGTAATGATACATGAATGTAGCCCTAGTGATTAAATCGACAGCTCTGCATTCAAGCATCATACCGACTCTATGGGGTCGATACACTCTTGAAAAGGTCTGCATGATGCATGAATGCAGTCGTAGTGAACTCAATTCCATGCATCACGAGGACAAAGTGCATACTAGATTATATCAAAACACTATGCGACTCTTGTAATGTAACACCTTAAGAGCAGGCAGACATCGTTGAAAGCATGGAAGGAGCTGACCCTAATAGTATCACGTCCATCCTGTCCACTCAATATACCACCCACAGTGGGGTACTTAGTCCGGCCATCCCATCACAAGCCACCTTAGAGATTTATGGCAAGGGTTTAAAACTCACTCTTCTTACAGAGTCAACTTTTAGTATTTCTATGTTCAGTATGACAGAAAAGTAAAATGTAGAGATGTGGACAGAGATGCTCTTGCAATTCAAATATAAAGTGGAGTCATGCTACAGCACACAATCAAGTTCAGTATATTTTTTAACTTGTTATGTATAGGGTACATTCACCTAGAGTTGGACACATACCCTGGGGAGGACACTTGGATTTCACAAAACATGCTAAGGACTCTATTTGTGCAAACTAGTATGTCCTAATTATATCACCAAAAACTTACCGACAACTACAGAGTTTATCATGCATTAATATCCACAGGTGTCTAACTGGAGGTCAGTGTCCGACTCATGGTGACTCTACCCTAGACCTTAATGTAGTGTGACATAAACCAGTGCTCAACTTACCTCTAAACCAGACCTGACCAGACCTAACATATAAACAGCACGGACACCAGCTTGTCACCCCCCCCCCATCCATCCCTCCCACTGGTGCCAGGTAACCGGACATTCTGAGACAGAGGTCTACTGAGGAATACCTCTCTGAGCGGTTCAAATCAGTCGCAGATCCGTCACTCTCCCAACACATTCTTAAGTCTAGACTCAAACCCAATTGCCTAAATCATCATACCTTATCCGAAGTGGCTAAAGATGGGTGCGTCCATACAGAGCGCCAGCGATATTCGCACGAGGAACTCGTGCGTATAAGGGCCGCTATTTGCACGAGGAAACGGGGAGATAGGTGACCGACGAGATATGGGACATGGTTACGGCGAGAGAGGGGAAATGGCGAGAGAGGGGACATGCACAAGGACATGGCGAGAGAGGGGACATGGCGAGAGAGGGGACATGGCGAGAGAGGGGACATGGCGAGAGAGGGGACATGGCGAGAGAGGGGACATGCGCAAGAATATAATGCACATTTCTTTGTACATGTCAGCAAGTGACTCTATAGTATAGTGGTGAGCAAGTCTGCCTCTCGTGCGGGGAGCCAGGGTTCAATTCCAGGGGGGACTTATTTTTTTGATCTTATTACCAACGTGGCGATGAGAGAGGCGACGTGACGATGAGAGAGGCGACGTGACGATGAGAGATGCGACGTGACGATGAGAGAGGTTACGTGACGATGAGAGAAGTGACACCACCTCACCCAACCAATGCCACTTCCCAGTAAACAAAAACGTTGTACAACATTTTATAACGTTATATAACGTTTCCCTCATGCTCCATGCTATGACTTAACGTTATATAAAGTTTCAAAACGTTATTTTGACGAAAAATAACGTTTTTTTGTTAGCTGGGTTTTGGAGAGGGGGTGATTCATTTATGTGCCTCTACATGGGTACAGATAGAGATGCCGTCACCTCTCTCGCCATTTCCTCGTGTGGTCGCCTCTCTCGCCATTTCCTCGTGTGGTCGCCTCTCTCGCCATTTCCTCGTGTGGTCGCCTCTCTCGCCAGTTCCTCGTGCATGTCCCCTCTCTCGCCGTCGCCTATCTCCCCGTTTCCTCGTGCGAATAAGGGCTCTTATATGCACGAGCTCCTCGTGTGTATAACGGCCGTTATACACACGAGCTCCTCGTGCGGATATCATCGGCCCAGAGCCAGCGATATTCGCACGAGGAACTCGTGCGTATAAGGGCCGCTATTTGCACGAGGAAACGGGGAGATAGGTGACCGACGAGATATGGGACATGGTTACGGCGAGAGAGGGGAAATGGCGAGAGAGGGGACATGCACAAGGACATGGCGAGAGAGGGGACATGGCGAGAGAGGGGACATGGCGAGAGAGGGGACATGGCGAGAGAGGGGACATGGCGAGAGAGGGGACATGCGCAAGAATATAATGCACATTTCTTTGTACATGTCAGCAAGTGACTCTATAGTATAGTGGTGAGCAAGTCTGCCTCTCGTGCGGGGAGCCAGGGTTCAATTCCAGGGGGGACTTATTTTTTTGATCTTATTACCAACGTGGCGATGAGAGAGGCGACGTGACGATGAGAGAGGCGACGTGACGATGAGAGATGCGACGTGACGATGAGAGAGGTTACGTGACGATGAGAGAAGTGACACCACCTCACCCAACCAATGCCACTTCCCAGTAAACAAAAAACGTTGTACAACATTTTATAACGTTATATAACGTTTCCCTCATGCTCCATGCTATGACTTAACGTTATATAAAGTTTCAAAACGTTATTTTGACGAAAAATAACGTTTTTTTGTTAGCTGGGTTTTGGAGAGGGGGTGATTCATTTATGTGCCTCTACATGGGTACAGATAGAGATGCCGTCACCTCTCTCGCCATTTCCTCGTGTGGTCGCCTCTCTCGCCATTTCCTCGTGTGGTCGCCTCTCTCGCCATTTCCTCGTGTGGTCGCCTCTCTCGCCAGTTCCTCGTGCATGTCCCCTCTCTCGCCGTCGCCTATCTCCCCGTTTCCTCGTGCGAATAAGGGCTCTTATATGCACGAGCTCCTCGTGTGTATAACGGCCGTTATACACACGAGCTCCTCGTGCGGATATCATCGGCCTACACAGAGAGGTAACCAGCTCAGGTGGCACCACCTCTCGTTACAGAATGGTGAGCAGTAAGCCAGAAGGCAGGCCCTGTCTGGGGACCACCAGGTGACGCTGATAAGACGCGACATGGGCACAGGTCCCAGCCACTGGAGGAGCCTCCAGGGTGGGACGGGCGACAAGGTCACGCCAAGGTCATTCTGTGCCTCTCACACAGGAGGAAGCACCAGGTGGGTGGGAGCTGAGGCACTCTCCAAGCAGAATCTTACTGCACTCCTGCCTCTCCAAGCAGGTTCTTACTGCACCCCTGCCTCTCCAAGCAGAATCTTACTGCACTCCTGCCTCTCCAAGCAGAATCTTACTGCACTCCTGCCTCTCCAAGCGGAATCTTACTGCACTCCTGCCTCTCCAAGCAGAATCTTACTGCACTCCTGCCTCTCCAAGCAGAATCTTACTGCACTCCTGCCTCTCCAAGCAGGGTCTTACTGCACTCCTGCCTCTCCAAGCAGGTTCTTACTGCACTCCTACCTCTCCAAGCAGGTTCTTACTGTACGCCTGCCTCTCCAAGCAGGGTCTTACTGCACTCCTGCCTCTCCAAGCAGGTTCTTACTGCACTCCTGCCTCTCCAAGCAGGTTCTTACTGTACGCCTGCCTCTCCAAGCAGGGTCTTACTGCACTCCTGCCTCTCCAAGCAGAATCTTACTGTAAGCCTTCCTGCCCCACCAAGCAGAGTCCTGCACTCCTGCTCCTGTTATAGCACAGTCTAGGCTCTGTTTGCATTATATTGGTCTCATTTAAGGCTGATCTAGAGTCAAAACGTAGTTACTCTGACTGAAATGGCCAACTTTGGACTCATGAGCCGTGGATATCCAGGGAACTACTAATTGGGGTGTATGGTCTTCATGTCTGTGATGGGTCATATTTACAAACATTGTCATATGCTTCGCCCAGCTGAACTGAGCATCTTCAATATGCTCTGCTCTATCAAATCTTCACAACATATCAAATCTGAGGTTCCTATATGTGCAAATCTAGAACTTAGATTTAGGCCTCAGGGTGAGCAGTCCTTTGTGGGTGCAAAATCAGAACTAGGTCGTGCCTTGGACCCTGAATTTCTACATCCATGTATTAGCATTAATCTCTGCTGGGAGAGTGCATCCCAGGGTAGAAAGCCTGGGGGTGCCAAGGTGCGACAAAGTGAACTGGCAGCACACTGACAAGGCCACTTAGAGATCAAGGCTCATTACACTCTGAGCCAGGCGTCGACGGAGGAAGCCCTCTCTGAGGGGTCTAGGTCTACAACATAGAAGTAACTCTCCCAGCGACATCTTGGGTTAGAGTCCAACCCAGTTGTAGACAGTTAGAGACATAAGTCTCTGGTGGCTAAAGATGGCCGTGTCGGTATAGAGAAGTGATCGGTTGAGATGGCGCCATCTCCTGATACAGAACTGACTCACTGGTGTAGCTCTTATATACCTCCGATGCTTTGTAACGTAAGGGTATCACTACCCCATGCCCCGCATCATGACGTCCAGGGGCCTCACACATTTAGGACGATAATCATATGAATTATAACGATAACCCACTCTGATATTTTGATATGTTTACAGTATAGATTAATTTATGTCCCCAACCTATGACTAAGTCTGGTGAGGAGTCCATTTAACAAATATCATGTCATTAGGACAGAACTCTGACATTTTCAATGTAAAGATTCACATTCTGTGGAAAGCTGCAGTATCAATATGTGCTTAAATGTTATAAATGATCTATAAGAATTCCCAAGGGGTATGCATACGGTTTTGAGATATTCCGATTTAACCCTAAGACACTCAACTGGGTGTATTGGCAGGGTGGACCACAGTGCATTCACAATGGGAACCTAGAAAAGCTGATTCACACCCCATTCATAATGAGATCTGCCTTTCTTTCACTATGTTGTAGTCCATTTTCCCCTTGTCAATGACATCCATTTTCTGACCTGTAAATTCATTACCATGTCACAACGATACTGTTAGCATGATCGAGTTCCTCATCAATTACCTTTGGAACCCCCTCCTAAACGGCGTGCCCTAAATTATTGATACCGTTTTTGGTCATATCACAATTTCAGATTAATTTCCAGTTCAGATAACATCCCACACTAAATATTCCCCTTAATTCATCTCTACACGCTCCCTCTCTACCTCAACACAGGAATCTAAAATAGTTGAGAAAAGATTTCAGATGCAGTTTCTTGCTAAGATATTTAATATTTGTATTTAGTAAAGTTTATATTGCTTTCTAACTCATATATATGTGATGATAATAATGTTGGAATCATTTGATAATACATTTTCTAGTTTAAATTTTACTTGGATAATGATTATAGAACGTTATCGTTAACCCAACAACGGCTTCATAGTATTCTATCGTCATGATGCATGTATGCGAGTAATTTGCCAGCGCTGCATTCAAGCATCATGGCGACCCTACTAGTGTAATTCACTCTAGAGGGGTCGACATGATGTTTGAATGCAGCGCTGATAAGCTACTTGCCAGGGTTGCGTTCATGCATTGATGATAATGGCAACAAAGTATTTTTTACTTTAAGCATCATGCGGCCCTCAAAGTGTTAAACACCCCATTAGACACAACAATTTATTTGCCATTCTAATTTTAGCTTTGCAATTTTAAAGTTAGATGACTTTCCAAATTCATTGCCACAGTCAATTTGGCATTTAATCTGTGAATACCATCGATAATGACATTTCATTATACCTTAACTATAACTGGCTCTTGTCAAACCTGATCTTTCCATTAGGACCACATTATCTAGATATGGAAATGATGGAGTTGAATGTTACCGCTGGCAATACGGCTCACAGGCATTAGATAACTCAATATAAATATTCAGGACACATGATTGACCAATCACAATGTTAACCCTTTAAGGCCCGCACATTGTTCATTAATGTGTTAATCCCCTTGTCGTCATTGTCCATAAATGTAGCCCTGGCGAGTGATTCGCCAGGTATGCATTTAAGCAGCATGCTGACACTACAGACTTGTTGGTTAGGGCTGATACAGGCTGACACACTCACATCATGCATGTTGCTGACAAACAGCATAATATATTAAACCACAATAGGGTCCTTATAGAGTTAAAGCCTCATTACGACTAGTTGCGGCAGGTACTTGCGGTAATTACGGTGCTCTGTGTAACCACCATTAATGTCATTAATCACTAAGAGCATTAACATTGAGCGCTACACACCCGTGCGGATTATCCACAATGGTGTGCTGATGAGGATGGGGGCAGGCGCTATACTGCAACCCCAGCACCATGGCGATATCTAGGTCTTTGACAATCATGTCTACATGACAACACCTATTTCTATGACAACCATGTCTACATGACAACACCTAGTTCTATGACAACCATCTCTACATGACAACACCTAGTTCTATGACAACCATGTCTACATGACGACACCTAGATCTCCCTGACAACCATATCTACATGACAACACCTAGTTCTACCTAAGTCAACAACAATGTCTACATGACAACACAGGTCTAGTTTTTACTGACAACTATATCCTAGATCTAGATGAAGATACCTAGTTCTCCTTGACAACCATGTCTACATAATGAACATAATTCTCCCCAACAACCACGCAGATGTACGTGACGACACCTATTTCTCCTGACAACCACGTCTGTATGACAACACCTAGTTCTCCCTGACAACCATGTCTACATGACAACACCTAGTTCTATGACAACCATGTCTACATGAAGACACATAGTTCTCCCTGACAACCATGTCTAGATACTGACACCTAGTTCTATGACAACCATGTCTACATGACAACACCTAGTTCTATGACAACCATGTCTACATGACAACACCTAGTTCTATGACAACCATGTCTACATGACAACACCTAGTTCTATGACAACCATGTCTACATGACAACACATAGTTCTCCCTGACAACCATGTCAACATGACAACACCTAGTTCTCCCTGACAACCATGTCTACATGACAACACCTAGCTCTCCCTGACAACCATGTCTACATGACAACACCTAGTCCTCTCTGAGTCAACAACAATGTCTACATGACAACACCTGGTTCTCCCTGACAACCATGTCTACATGACAACACCTATTTCTTACTGACAACTATATCCTAGATCTAGATGAAGATACCTAGTTCTTCTTGACAACCATGTCTACATGATGAACCTAATTCTCTCCGACAACCACGTAGATTTACGTGACGACACCTATTTCTCCTGACAACGACGTCTGTATGACAACATCTAGTTCTCCCTGACAACCATGTCTACATGCCAACACCTAGTTCTCCCTGACAACCATGTCTAGATACTGACACTAGTTCTTCCTGACAACTACGTCTAGGCCTACATAATGGCACCTAGTTCTCTTTGACAACCATATCTGGATAAGGACACTTAGTTTTTGCAGCCAAGTCTACATGACAACTCCGAGTTCTCCCTGACAACCATATCTACATGATGACGGCTAGATCTCCCTGACTACCACAGCTATATGGTGACACCTAGCTCTCCCTAACAACCACGCCTACATTAGGGCACCTAGTTCTCCCCGAGTGAGGGCTCCTATAGTATACACACACTCCTGAATATACTATAGGCACAGCAACACTGGCTGCAGAGTGACATTGATCTAGTGTATGGATCTGAGGCTTGCCAGGCCCCCCCCCCGACCCACCTGCCTCCACGGCGGCACTGGAGGAGCTGCAATGATGTCTTATGGTCCTACTAAGTGAATAGAGCTTAGGCTGACTGCAGCAATAACTTGATTTAAATGACTCTGTAGTGTGTCTTGTAGCTCTGACCTGCATGGAGCCTGCACGTGCACTCTAGACCCCTTACCCTGGAAGGCACTCACGTGGCTCTCCTCAAATCCTTCAAGGGGGATTCTAGCCATTGTCTTGTGTCGGTGCATCTGTTTCGCGTCCAAGCCCCACCTGTCCGCTGTGGAAAAGAGGAATAAATCTCCATTCCTATCGATTTTTGTATGCCATTTGTCCTCTCAGTAAAGGGATCTGTATCCTGCAGGTTCTTCCTTTTTCAAATGAATGAGGTGCAACATATTAAGCCACATACTGATTGGCCGCTAATGCCATCTTATCTAACATCACCCCATCACGTTGGATAGTGAAACTGGGTGACGTGAAACCCTGTCTTTACGGTGACTTAATACAGCAGAAAGTCCACAGGTTCATACGTTATCAGCTTCATGTGGTACTTAGGGAGTGGTCATTTTTTAACAACAGGGGGGGGGGGCTTGGTAGATTTTGGGGGGGACCAACAAAATTTGGACCCCTTGAAGGGGGGGGGGGACCAAAAAGAATTGGACCCCTCTAGAGGGGGGGACCAAACAAATTGCACCCCTTTTTAGTGAAAAGGCCCGCGCGTTACTATAGATCAAAGGGGTCGGCCGTGGTCAATTTCGGCCATCCTGAGGGGGAGACCAAAAAAATTTCGACCCCTCCCGTGGGGGGGGGGGGCAAAAGAATTTCAACCTGCCGGCGCGGAAATCCACCGATCCCCCCTCTTGTTAAAAAATGACCACTCCCTTAATTGAGAATGACTTTCTCCACATGGTGGGTCTGTGAGATAAGTGTGGGTTAACACAGATATATGTTTTACTACCCCCATGGTGTATGAATGCAGCCCTGGTGAGTAACTCACCAGGGCTGCATACAGGCGGACAATATAGGGTTAATAAATTCCTGAAGGGTTTGCATGATGCGAGTAGATTGGCCAGGGCTTCATTCATGCACCATTGCAACATAGGGCATAGTACCTTTAACACTATGCGGCCCTTAAAGGGTTATTAAGTGGGATAGGGAAGGTGGGGCAGATGGCTGAGTGTAGAGGAGTGTGGGTACTGGAGGTAGGTGCCCCTCAGGGTGGGCGGATAGAGCTCTGGGCGGGGCCGAGGGTCACAGGGCCCTATTACTGCCCCGATAGATATGCAGAGTGGAGGGGAGTTCACTGATAAATGTCAGATGTGGGCATGGCAGCTGGGCAAGTGTAGGGGCAGGGTGACCGGGGTGCTGAGGGAAGGGGGTGTCAATGGGTCAGTATTGTACATGGGGACAGTATTGGACAATATTGGGTCGATATGTAGGTCTGTACTGGCTGTACTGGCATAGACAGACTACTAAAGGCTCAGTGAGTCACAGGCAATACCGTTGGTGGAGGGATGTTCAATAACAAGGGGATGACAAGGGCATTTTTATATTAGTATGAAAGGGTTTTTGATGAGGACTGGGGTATAGAGGCTGAGTTCAGGAACTCACTACTGAACACGGTAGTCCAAACACCATTCCTAACAAATGCCCTGTCCTTAGGACAGAACACTGTCACTTCCAAAGTGAAGCTATAGTTTCAACATGGCACTGTTAACCACTTGGACATTTAGTTTGGGCTTTAATTATATGTTGTGAATGACCTTAAGAACTCCATTCATGCATCATGCAGACTAAAAGACTTGATGCATAAAAAGCGCTAGGGTGCTCTTACAGGGATAAGAGATGGGTAGACAAAGACCATACACCAGAGCCAAGGTAACCTCTTTGTTCTGGTTACTGTCCTATCACATATTGACCTTCAGAGTCAGGCGTAATATCATTTGAAAAATTATTCCACTACTTTGGCACCTTCTGTTGGATCTATCCCTGCTTCTGAGAGCCCTCCTTGTCATGACCACCTACCTTATTAATAACCCCCGTCCCTAAAAAAACAACGGAAAAAAGACAAGAAATAAAAAAACAAAAAATAGCCCAAAAGAACAAAAAAACTCATCAGGTACCAACTGCTGACAAAGAATCCCACCCACACACTGGAGAGCCAATTAGGCCTTCCGGTGCCTGGGGAGAGGGCGACAATTGGTTTGTAGGTCAACACAAGGGTCTATGATGTGATGGGGTAGGGCTGATGCACCTTCTATAACAATCTAGTGATCTAAACAAGCAGCATAATGATCCCTGGGGGCTGACTCTAGTATGGGATTTGGGGGCTGTACATACACTATTATAGTCCTGTTAATAGGCAGTGTGATACTCTGCTTTAAGTAGAGCCGTGTTTTAGCAGCTGGAAGCTGGAATATGAAACCATTAAAAAAGAGAGACTGGTGTCTCATCACCAAGTACAGAAAAATATGACAAGGGTGATTTTTTTAATTTGACATTTTCACTGATGGGTTGTGGACTAGTACAGGCGGACACATGCAATATGCAAGTACTAGGGGATTTAATGACTTGCGAAAACCTTATTTCTACCTTCATGAAATTTAATGAAATGAAACTCATTTTGGAAACTACAAATTAGTGAGACTATACTTTGTGATACAGATCTGTTAACAACAGAAGTCCTTTTCCATTCCCTCTTAAATAAACATAGCCTGGAGCTATAGCTAAAAGTGTACAGTAGAACCAGCTGAAGGTTTAGTATCCTCTACCCATGCTACATGGCTTAAGGCTATTATAATGGTCAAGAATATATCATAGAGGTGATAATGGCCCTATATAACAGAACCACATACCATAATGCAAATGAGAATTTTACAATGTATGATATGGTTTCATGATGTCCCATTATGTTCTGGTGTCGCAAAAGATCACACATCATACATAGTTCTATAGTAGACAACAACATGATGTGCAGTGGTTTAGACTGGGCTTAACACTGTATGACACTAATAAGCAGGGTTGCTGTGGTAGACTGATGTAAGTGAGCTGCTCAGGGCTAGGAGGGAACAAGGCGAGCAGCTCATTTATACAGTTGACGGATCACTTTGTGCATCCATGAGCTGTTCATGTGCCAACAGGAGGCGCTGCTGAGCTGCTCACATACACCATTAGTCCCTGTCAAGAGGGCCACACAGTGTTTTAGTGTGCAATTTGCTGGGGCTGTGTGCTGCTTGAATGCTGCCCTGGCGAGCAACTCATTTAAGCATCATGCTGAAGTAGTTGATATATGCCTAAAACATTCAGCTATGGCAAGTGGACATGCTAGAGCTGCATTCATGCATTATGATATTAAAGGACACATTAAAGCACTATGAGGCCCTTAAAGGGGTAGTCCCTGTCAAGAAGGCCAATGCCCCCTATTTGCCCTTAAGACCCACCCCATGTCAACTTGACACTGTCAAGTATGGGCACACCCCATAAAGGATCAATATCCAATCAATGGCCAGGATGAAGAAACATGGGAGTGGCTTAATATGCAAATGAGCTGCAGCTGTAGGAGGACCATCAAGGGGATGCTAACAGCTTGTGCAGGCACTTGCAATGACTTTGGGCATTAACCCTTTATTAGGGGAAGTGTTATACCTCAAAGTCTGTAGTCATGATGCACTAATACAGCTCTGACAAGTAATTCACCGAAGTCTCTGGGAGTGTATCATCCCAATAAAGTCCTTATGAATGGAGCCCTAGTGGGCAACTTGCCAGGGCTCAATTCATGCATCATCATGATAGAAATACAATAAAAATACAGTGCTTAAGGTGTCTAAGGCCTGGGTAATCAATCAATGTCATTGTAGCTGGAAGGGTGAATTAGTGGTCATTTGCCATCCTCTCTACCACATCTCGCATGTTTTCTTGGTAAATCAACGGTGCTTAGTCTGTTCAATGCAGAGCGATAGTATAGCTCATGGGAGACTAGGCTGTATTGTTCCTAGCTATAAAAGGGAGGTGCCCAGTGGAGGAATCAGCTCAATGTTGAATGGCCAATAGTCTTAAAAGTGATCAATCAATTATAAATGTTGATATAATGTTAAACAGATTTCCCTGCTCAATCGATAAAGAATCTGCTTGTATTTTCCATGTTCTATCCTGGTTGTGACATTTCATATTCTGCATAATTTCTACCCGACATACTAGTGTACACTGCTCAAGATGAAAACAAAAGTAACCCTCTCAGCCTCCATTACATTAGCTGCCTCTAAAGGTCTAGTGGTTATCATACTTCCTGAGAACATCGCCTGTTGCCATATTCCTATAGAATATTTTAAGTGCTGTATAGCGCTTTATTGTGCTATGTAATTTGTTTGTTGATGCATCTGGTGAGTCTACATTTTGAGCTATATTCATGTATCAGGCTGACTTTTCAGGCCTGTACGGTCAGCATGATATTTGAATGCAGCACTGGGAATTGACTTGCCAGGGTTGCTTCTATGCACATCTCATGCCATCCTAAAATGGCTAAAGCCCAGGAGAAAGTTTCTAAAAGTGCCATTACCCAGTAGCAGTGCCAGGATCACAGGGCCTGGGTTAGCCACCCTTAGTGCTATATGCTGCAGGGCATTAATACAGCTCCTCTAAGAGGACAGCAGGTGGGTGGAGGAGGTGGGTAGAGTAAGCCACCCATAATCTAAACACTTCCCCGACC
This sequence comes from Harmothoe impar, assembly GCA_947462335.1. Taxonomy (NCBI): domain Eukaryota; kingdom Metazoa; phylum Annelida; class Polychaeta; order Phyllodocida; family Polynoidae; genus Harmothoe; species Harmothoe impar. The sequence goes on along the minus strand of OX381707.1, from coordinate 19,222,229 downwards.
AGTACCCAGAGTTTTACTGTAAACATAGGATAGAATACATCATTACTTGAGAAAGAGCTTCCAGAACTGCCCCCAAATATTCATAGTTTGTGACAATCTTCTGTGTTTAGTTGTCTGATGGACTATGAAAGGTGATTCACCGCTGTGGTTAGTTCATGGGCTGTTTACCCTAGAAGTGGATATTGTGGTGGATGGGCATAAATGTATGAAGTGTCTTATATCAGTCTTTGCAGAAACACACTATGGAAATTTCCAGGAAAGAGTAAGTGAACCTCAGCAAATTGCAGTACCAGAGTAAAGGGAGGAGGCGGTATAGGGTTCTTAGTGAATCTGAATAATGAGGTTTAGACACCGCCAAGATTTGAATGAGACAAATTGATGTAAATTTCTATCAACCCTTTTCTCTCTACCCACTTTTTCCCTTCCCCAACCTGAACCTGAAATAAGGACAGCTTATTTCAAGGGCTTTAGTTGAGGACAAAAATTGAATCTGTATTATCTAATTATAAGGACAAGCTTACCCTGAACCTCCATCTTCGAAGTAGATACTGCCCATTTATCTTGGCAGGCAGCTCAGGTTAAAACAAATCTGAGCTGCTCCTGTCCCAAGTGGAATGCTGTAATGTAAACCCCCTATCTGCTCTCTCCTGCTCACCCTGATGAATACCTCCCTCCCCTCCCACTCCCCAACCAACCACCCTCAGAGGCACAGGCCATTTTTTCGCTGACTAAACAACATTAGCATGCAGCACACAGCCTCTGATCTCTTTTTGGACTCTCTAACCATGTGAGGGCAGCATAATGCTTTGATATGCTTTCCCCTTTGTTTTGTCATGATGCATGGCCTGGAGAGTAACACACCAGGGCTGCATTCATGAAGCAATGAGTACCTCACAGCACAGTCTTGGTACATCAGGACGACAAATGTTGCTGTGAAACAACCTGCTGTCATTAAAGGGCTAACGAACAGGAACTTACCCTGACAACCAGGCACATTTTAAGCATGTGTTAGACCCTGATTGGAGGCTACTTCACCCCACTCCCCAGAGATCTCCCCGAAAGAAAGATGATAATTGCTTAGTGCCCACGTAGTACCTAGTGTGAGGTAGAGGGGGTGCGGGTTTGTTGTTGATTACTTTATGTGCTGTTCTCTAGGGACTAAGGTAACTATCCCCCTATTACTGGTTTCTAACATAGAGAATGTCTACTTACTAGGATATACAGTGGTAGAGGAATGCCAGTCTTTTGGTAATAATTAGACAGTTATGTTGTTAGTCAGCAGCACATCTGTCCACTATTGGAAAATACCTTGTTACAACACTCCCTACACTGTTATTATAATGTTCCTCTAATATCATCACCAATGATATTTACCGAATAACATTGTGTAAGTCTACTGTGGATGACCATACACCTGCTACCCCACCATTGATGTACTCCTCCCCTTAGGCTTGATTGAGTTGGTTCGTGTTGACCAGCATGTGAGCCTTGTCTAGATTACTGCCGAAAACGTGACTGATTGTATGTATTGACTTCCAGTCAGGATTGTCTATTACTCAGGGACTGCCTCCTCCCTTCAGATCAATACATCAACCATAGGGAGGTCCTCCACTAAACTATATTTTGATAACCAGAACAATTGGAGGCATTTCTCTCTCTAAGATAAATTCCAGTGATTATAGGCTGCTCAACATACCCAATATGGATACAGAAGACAATTGGACTAATCTTTCTCACTCTGTCCCAGCGAGGGTTGGTTGCTTCAATAATACTCTCACATTGCTATTTTAGTGGAGGACTCACTTTTATAGACAGATTATATTGTAAGTTGCTGACCACTCCAGTGTATTAAGGGCTTTGGGGGTATTTCCCTTAAGTGGTTGGGGGCCAATTGGAAGGAGGATGGCAGCATGCTTGGACATCAGTGCATGAGACCAACATGTTCGTCAATTTCAAAGGAAAATGTGGAGGAGTAGGCAGGCCTATTAACCAAGAGATTGAAAAGGATGAAATCACAACCACCCACCCATTTCAGCACCATGAGGCACAACTAGTGTTGACACACACACATAGATTCTCATTTTAACAAATGGCTAAGGGCTCCTATTGACCAACTATGAAAAGCATTTTTATACTCCATGGACATGCCATAGATCAATGGATCATCACTGACACAAATTTGTCTGTGGACCACTTATTGTGATGGCCTGAAAAGGAAATGGAAAATGGCTGATAGAAATGTAGGTTAGGCATTGCTTGTATTCCTACAATAGATCCTTGCTCACCCAGGGGGATTTCAGGAGGACTGTATGTAAACCTAAATGATAGGGCAGGGGTAGTGCCACATTATGGCTCCTGAATGTGTTCATCATATTCTAATTTGAATCATCCCCCTGACTATAACCTACTGGCTCAGGAGTGGATGAGGAAAAAGAGGGAGTTCCACTAACACTGAAGTACTTAAATGCATTGTATCATGGGCCGTGGTGGATAGGAATATCATGATTATATACTTTGCCATCAGAGAGAGAGAGTGTCTAGGATCCCCTTGGACCCCCTTGGATCTGCCCCTTGGTATGAACTACTGTGGGAATTTTTCAGTCCTTGATGGTATGTCCACAAATAATTAACCAGGTTGGCGTGAAAGGGTTTTATTTCAAGTGGTTAGTACCTCTCATTGTCGTTTTGTGGTATATCACCCTCCACTGGGCTGCCTGCTGCTATCTTTCACTTACTTCTGCTGCTTCCTACTCCCGTACCCGACTAGCACTCCCACGCACCTCCAACTCCAACTTCAACTGCCGGGGTGTCGCTAGAACCAGAGTAATTCTGGCTCTAACCAACCATTCTAGAATCTTTAGAATCTTACGTAGGCAACTATGTCACAAGATATTTAAATAAGTGTCAGGAGCAGCCAGGTCTTGCACTTTATAGTGATAGCAGCTCTCTATATAATATAGCAGCCATATAATTGAGACAGCAATACATCAATTATGAACATCAATATCAATATTCAACACATGATAAATATTATAAATATGTCATAACTTAGTATGAATATATCATTCCAACAGGTTAAGGCCATCCAAATAGCACCAATGCCCAATTATGCTACACTACTATACTACTACTGTTCCTCTTCATCGGATAGCAACTGCTGACAAAGGGTCTCCCACCCACACACTGGAGAGTCTATTAGGGCTTCCGTTGCCTGGGGAGAGGGTTGAGTGACAATCGGTTTGTAGGTCAACACAAGGGTCTATGATGGGATGGGGTAGGACCAAAGCACCATCTATTGGTCTAAACAAGCAGCATAATGATCCCTGTGGGGTGATTCTGATATTGGGTTTCTGCTGTACACACACTATCATGGTGCTGTTTATGGGCAGTGTAATACTCCCCTTCAAGCAGAACTGCATTTGAATATCTTATCGCTGTATGATAAGGCCACCAAAACCAACTGGTTTCTCATCACCAAGCACTTTTAGATATAACAATATTATGGGTGTTTTATTTGATTTTAATGTATTTTACAGGTAGACTTGTATAGGCTTACTTGAGCAATATTCCTGTTTCAGTACTTGATGGTTGACTACTGCCGAGCTGCTCACATACACCATTAGTACCTGTGAAGAGGGCATAGTTCTTATATGCACTGTAACCTTTGTCATCATGATGCTTGAATGCAACCATGGCAAGTACCTTGTCAACGCTTCATTTAAGTCTCATGCCAACCATAAACATTTCATACACTCATGAAGCATGAATGCAGCTCTGCTGAATGGATATGTCAAGTCTGCCTTAATTAACGCATCATGGTATTAACTTGCTTGGTATATCAAAGCACTGTGTGGCTTTTAATGGGTTTACCCCCTGTCAAGAAGGCCACTACCCCATTCGACCTCCAGACCTACCCTGGGTCAGCTCAGCACTGTCAAGTATGGGCATATGGGCACACCCCATATCCAATCAATGGCCAGGAGAAGAGGCAGGGAAGGGGCTCCATATGTAAATGAGCAGCAGCTGCAGGAGGACCATCAGGGGGATGCTAACAGATCGTGCAGGCACTTACATTGACATTGAGCATTAACCCTTTAAGGACAGCATGATGACTCAATCTTCAGGATGCACTAATACAGCTCTGGCAAGTAAGTATTGTGGTGCATCAGCCTAATTCTTTGGAGTGTATCAACCTCATGTGGTTTTTGTGGTGCATGACTGGAGCCCTGGTTGGTAACTTGACATTCATGCATTATGGCAATAAAGGACAAACAGTATTAAAGAAGTGGTACTTAAATGTCTAAGGTTTGGGCAATCAATCAATGTCATCATAGCTGGAAGGGTGAATTAGTGGTCATTTGCTGTTATTTTTCCGCCCCATCATGGGTGTTTTCCTGGTAGATTAGAGGTACTTGGGGAGGGAGCCTCACATTTATTCCTCTCCTTCCATCTGATTGTGTGTGAATTGGCAGCAGCAACTATTCCTATCACTCACTTAGTCCATTTAATGCACAGGCAAATGTATTACTCATGGATGTCCAAGATTTATTGTTTCTCGCTAAAAGGTAGGTACCCATATGAGGGACTTTATGAACATTGGATGAGCTTGAGTCTCAATGTTGATCAACCAGTCATTAAAGTTGATTTAATGTTGAACTGATTTCTCTGCTAACCTGGGTATGAATCTGATTGTATTTCCGTATTCTATCCTGTTTGTGAAATGGCATATATTGCTTGCTAGGTAGCCTGTAAACTATCAATGAACAAAGCACAAGATAACAACAAAAGTATCCGTGTCTCTCTCAGTTACATTAGCTGCCTCTAAAGGTCTAGTAGGCATCATACTTTCTGAGGACATCGCCTGTAGCATTATTCCGATAGAAGTGCTTTATTGCAGAATGTTCTTTGTCATGTTATGATGCATCTAGGCTGCACTCATGTATCACTTTGACCTTTCAGGAATGTATCAACCCTGTGGCGTCAGCATGATGCTTGAATGAATCACTGTTGTGTTACTTGTCAGGGCTACTTTTATGCATCATGGTACCAAAGGGAATAGTGTACTAAAGCACTATGCTGCCTTAAAGGGGTTAACACATAGGAGGATGTTTCTAAAGGTGCCATTACCCAAGTAGTAGTGACAGGATCACAGGGCCTGGGTTAGCCACCCTTAGTGCTATATGCTGCAGGGCACTACGATGCAAACAGGTCTTCAAAGAGGACTGTGAGTGGGTGGAGGAGGTGGGTAGATTGAACCACCCACAACTCAAACACTTCCCTGTTCAGCATCTAGAGCTTTGCTATTCAACCATGTAAATGCACAATAAAATACATCATTACTTATAGTCTACCATAATGACCTGAGGGATAGCTTCCAGAATCACCCATAAAATATTCTTAGCTTGGGACAAGGTTCTGCATTTATTTATCTTAAACACTAGGGGTCATTGGCCCAGGTGGGCAATTTACCTTAGCAGGAGATGTAGTGGTGGGCGGGTTTAAATGTATAAAGAATATATCTCATTTCAGGGTAGGGGTGCAGTGTCATTCATGAGCTCTTCCTTGATATGAATAATTCATTTTAGACATTGATGAATGCAAATAAGTGTTCATGATTTTGTAAAATTCCATTTATTTGTGGATGAGGGGGTAGAATAAGCATTCCAATAAACATGGTTTGGGCATTACATTACACTCCGTCCATCCAAATAAAACACACTTTAAATTTAGTGTTCAGGAATTGCCAGATTTTAATGAGCCAAATTGACATGGATGTCTATCAAAACCCCCTCTGGCTACCCTGTTCTCCCTTCCCCAACTTGAACCTGAAATAAAGACACCTTCCTTTTGGGGACCCTATTTGAAGACAAAAATTAAGTCTGTCTAAAAATAAGGATAAACACACCTTGAACCTCTTTGAAATCAATGCTGTCTATTCATCTCAGCGAGCAGCTAAGGGTAAAACAAACCCCATTTTCTTTACAACCAGAGCTACTCTTGTATCAATTGGGACATTGCAATGTAAACCCCAATAGTAATACGATGCACAATTGAATATCTATACTAGCAAACGACAATCTCACCCTAAACCTCCATCTTTGAACTAGATACCTGCCTATTCCCTTTAGCGAGCAGCTCAGGGTAGAATAAATCCTCTTTTTGTTACAACCAGAGCTGCTCATGTCCCAAGTGGAACATTGTAATGTAAACTCCTCACTCCTGTTCACCCTGATGAATACCCCCCTCCCCCCCCACCACTACCTACAACCAATCTTCTGAGGAGTCCTAGACCTTTTTTCTGCTGACTAAACAACATTAGCATGCAGCACACAGCCTTTGATCTCTTTTTAGGAACTATTTAAGGATAGTATGGTGCTTTAGTACACTATGTGCTTTGTGGTCATGATGCATGAATACAGCCCTGGAAGGAAACCAACCATTCTGGCAGTCTTTCAGGGTTCATATACCACTGGGGGATGCATCAAAGTGCACAGCAGTGCTGGTGCAATACTCACTGGAAATGAGTTGCTGCATTGGGAGAACAAAATTAATATTGCTGTGATACAACCTGCTGTCATTAAAGGGCTAATGGACAGGCCCATGACCAGGCACATTTTAAAGATGGTGTGTCAGCTAAATGTTTGGAGATTTTTTAGTCTTATCATATTCCTATTGTATATCCTACCCCATATGTCTTCCCTAACTTTAAAAATCATTGGCAGTGTCTTAGTCTATAAGATGAGCACATGCAGTGCAATATCTTTTACTGTAGGTCGACACTAAACCTCCCTATGTGTTCATAATGCATGGATCAGTGCTTTCCCTATTAGCTTAGTCCACATAGTCCCTGATGTAAGTAAGAGGGTAGTTTTGTTGTTGATGACTTCATGTACTGTTCTCTAGAAACCGAAGTGTTTCTAATGTAGGGAAGATCTACTGAGTAGGGTATACAGTGATAGATCAATGACATGAGAGAGGTCTAGTAATAATTAGGCACATATGTTACACATATTATGCATTATATTCATGTACATGTTCATTTGTATAAAATATGTTATGCATAATTATAATTATGTAATATGTGGCTTATACAATAGTTAGGCTTAAAGCAAGAATTTACAGTGTCACTTTTCTATCAATTATAATAACTAAATAACATTGCGTAAATCTACTTTGGATGACCATACATCTGATGCCCCACCATCGATGTACTCCTACCCTTAGGTTTGATTAATTCAACTGGTCAGTGTTGACTACCATGTGAGTCTTGTTTACATCACTGCTGGAAACATGACTGATCCTATGTATTGACCTTTAGTCAGGAATACCCATTACTCAGGGACTACATCCTTCCTTTAGACCAATACAACAACCATCAGGAGATGCTCCACTTAATCCACTAGATTATTACAGCGAGGACAATTTAACCCATTTTCCACAGTGATTGTTAGCTGCCTTAATAGCTCATTTGACATTGTCAGTGCAGTGAAAGACCTGCTTATATGGGTAGATTGATATCCTGTGTTGTTGACCACTCCAGTGTATTCAGGGCCTGAGGGTATTTCCCTTTAGTGGCTGGAGGTCAATGGAAATGAGCATTGAAGCATAATTGGTGCATCAATGTATGGCATTAATGTATGTTTTCAATATAAGGGGGAAGTGTGGAGGAGTGGACAGGCCTATTAACCAAGAGACTAAAAAAGGACAATATATGACAACCACCACACCAATCTCAGCTTTGCACTTCTATGGCTGGATCAGCACCAATGAGTCATACTTAGGTAGACACCCACCCCCTCCCCCCACAGACAGCATCCATGGATTACCATATCAACAAATGGCTAAGCGATCCTATTGACCACCTATGAAAACAGCTTATTTATAGTCCATGGATGCTCAATAGATCAATGGGGTTTCACTGACACAGATTGGCATGTAGACCGAGTATTGGGATGGCTTGACAAAGAAAAGGAAATTAAAATGGTTGATAGGAATGTCGGTTGGACACTGCTAAAAGCTTGCCATCCTATAGTAGATCCTCGCTCACCCAGTGGGATCTTAGGATGGGTTGTATGTTAACCTAAGGGATAATGCAGAGGTAATACCATATTGAAACTCCTAATATGATTTCCCCTGACTACCACTTGCTGCATATACTGCCTGCAGGAGCGGATCCAGGGAAAAAAGGGAGGTCAATTAAAACACCAAAGTACTGAAAGGAATTATGCCATGGAATGTGGGGGATAGAAATATCATAAACAAAGTCTTGCAAACAGGAACAGGAGAGGGTCTGGATCCCTTAGAGGCCCTAGGATCCTCTCGGACCCCTTGGATCCACCCCTAGACATGAGCACCTACTCCACCACAGTTCCCCTTCATCGGCTAGCAACTGCCGACAAAGGGTCTCCCACCCACACACTTGATAGTCTATCAGGGCTTCAGGTGCCCAGGGAGATGGTGGAGTGACAATTGGTTTGTAGGTCAACACATGGGTCTATGATGGGATGAGGTAGGGCTGACATGCCCTCTATTGGTCTAAACAAGCGGCATAATGATCCATGTGGGGTGATTCTCGTATTGGGTTTGTGCTGTACACACACTACTATGGTGCTGTTTATGGGCAGTGTAATACTCCCCTTCCAGAAGAAGCATATTTGATTAATTATATGATAGGCTGTGTGATAAGGCCACTAAAAACGACTGGTTTCTCATCACCAAGCACTGAAGAATATGACAAGGGTGATTCTTTTTGTTGTTATTTAATTTGATTTCACTGATGGCATAGGCAGAAATTAAATTCATTCCTGTTTTAGCACTTTGGGGTTTAATGACTGACAAAAGTTGTGGATATGTAGCTTATCTCTTTATTAATACATTACTGACTTAATATTCTCACCCAATGTTACTGCTTTGCTAGAATCTAGATTAAATTGAGCATTGTAATAGCTCATGGTGATTTTTATTAGAAATTTAATGAAATCAAACTCATTTTGAAAACCACAATTTAATGAGGTTCTACTTCATTCCAACATGGATGCAGGGCCTGTCTGGGAAAGGAAGAAATGATACATGACCTTAGTCAAAGACAGATTAGAGGTTCTAGCGGTCCAGCTTATTTAGCAGTGTACAGTGTTCTACACAACAGAATCAAAGACCATAGTGCAAATCAGAATTTTACCATAGTTCCATGATATTCCGGTGTCCCATACATTCACACCAAGTTCCAGTAGTAGACAACAACATGATGTACAGTGCTTTACACCGGGCTTGAAACTGTGTGACACTAATTAGCAGGGTTGCTGTGGTAGACTGATGTAAGTGAGCTGCTCAGGGCTCGCAGCGAACAGGGCGAGCAGCTCACTTATACAGCTGACAGATCACTTTGCTGCATCCACGAGCGGCTCATGTGCCACCGAGAGCTGCTGCTGAGCTGCTCACATACACCATTAGTCCCTGTCAAGAGGGCCACATAGCGCTTTAATGGGCTGTGACCTTTGTTGTCATGTTGCTTGAATGTAGTTCTTGTGAGTAGCTTACCAGCACCAAATTCAAGCATTATGCTGACTCTACTTGATTGAGGGCTCCTAAAGGGTCAGCATGATGCATAAATACAGCTCTGCAAGGTAGACTTGCCAGGGCTGCATTGGTGAATCATGCTGACAAAGGGGATTGCACATTAAAGCACTATGCAACCTTAAAGGAATAGTCCCCAGGCCACTGGCTCCTCTGCTCTCCTGACCCAACCCATGTCAACTCGACACTGTCAAGTATCGGCACACCCCATGAGGGATCAATATCCAATCAATGGCCAGGAGAAGAGGCAGGGGAGGAGCTTAATATGTAAATGAGCAGCGGTTGTAGGAGGAGCATTAGGGGGATGCTAACAGCTCGTGCAGGCACTTACATTGGCATTGAGCATTAACCCCGTAAGGACAGCATTATGCCTCAACTTTACATGCATTTGTAATTATCTTGATGCACTAATACAGCTCTGGGAAGTGAGTCACCAGCACTTCTTTGGTGCATCACGCTGGTGTGTATCAACCCCTTAAGACATGATGCATGGATGGCGCCCATGTGGGCAACTTGCCTGGGGTAAATTCATGCATCATGACAATAAAATTGCAAACAGAACAAGCAGTATGCAGTGCTTAAATGTCTTAGGGTTGGGCAATCAATCAATGTCATGGTAGCTGGAAGGGTGAATTAGTGGTCATTTGCTGTCCTCTCTGCCATGTCATGCATGTTTTCCTGGTAAATTAGAGTGGCTTGGATAGTGACTCTTGCATGTATTCCTCTCCTACCATCTGTGTCATTTGGTGGTTAGTATTGGATTGGGTGTGAATGGGCAGCAGCAACTATTCCTATCACTCACTTAGTCTGTTCAATGCACGAGCAACAGTGTCATTCATGGGAGACTAGTCTTATTGTTCCTAGCTATAAAAGGGAGGTACCCAGTGGAAAAACCAGCTCAATATTGAATAAACACTAGTCTCAAAGGTGATCAATCAGTTATAAATGTTGATTTAATGTTGAACAGATTTCCCTTCCCAATCGGTTATGTTTGTATTCTGCATGTTCTATCCTGGTTGTGACATTTCATATCATGCATAATTGCTAGCTTACAATCTCAATGTTGAGCAAGCAGTTGTAAATGTTAATTTAATTTTGAACTGAATTCTGCCCACCTAGTTATGAATTTGATTGTATTTCCATATTCTATCCTGGTTGTGACATTTCATAATGTTGCCTGAAACAAACTAACCATGCACAAAACACAAGATGAAACATAAGTAACCATCTCACTCTCAGTCAGATTCCTTTTTTTGCTACAACCAGAGCTGCTCCTGACCCAAGTGGAACATTGTAATGTAAACTCCCTATCCTCTCTCTCCTAACTATTTAAGAATAGCATAGTGCTTTGATACACTAAGCCCTTAGTCATTGCATCCCTCATGCTTAGCCTTTCAGGGTTACAGCATTCCTAAAGGGTTGGCATGATGCGCTGAAATGTTGGTGCATTACTCACTGGCACTGTGTTTGTATATCATGATGACAAATGTTGCTTTGAGGCAGCATGACATCTTCAAGGGGCTAGTGGACAGGAACTTAGCCCAATGACCAGGCACATTTTAAGCAGGTGTAAGGCCCTGATTTGAGGCCACTTTCTCCCACAGAGACCTCCCCGTATGAAGGATGCTAATTGCTTAGTGCCACATAGTCCCTAGTGTGAGCTGCGGGAGGGGGTGTAGGTTTGTTGCTGTTGACTTTTTATGGTTTTCTTCAGGGACTAAGGTAACTATCCCACTATTACTGTTTTCTAATGTAGAGAGGGTCTACTGAGTAGGGTGTACAGAGAAAAGCTAGGAGAGAGATTCTTTGGTGATACTCAGATAAGTAGGCTATTAGATATAGGCATTATATATGCATAATTTTCCCTCGTATGTGTTTAGGGAACTTTTAAATTCTGAGCACTATATAACAGATGCTTATGCACAACAGGGGTTAAGACCCATCTACTTCTGACACTTGGATAAGACAGACCTTGACAATGCAACATTACAGTACACAATTCTTATTTTTCTATCAATAGTCATTACTAAATAACACAGTGTAGCTTTACTGTAGATGATGCCCAACCATTGATGTACTCCTCCCCTTTGGCTTGATTGAGTTGGTCGGTGTTGACTAGCATGTGAGCCTTGTCTACATTACTGCTGAAAACGTGACTGATCCCATGTATTGACTTCCAGTCAGGAATGTCTATTACTCAGGGACTGCCTCCTCCCTTCAGACCAATACATCAACCATAGGGAGATGCTCCACTAAACCAAATTCTGACAGCAGGTACAATCAGACCCATTTCTCTCTCATAAATAGTCCCAGTAGATGTAGGCTGTTACAAAAATAGCTCTAGCACTTTTAGTTTGATCTTACATTGCCAGTCTAGTGGAAGACCCAGTTTAAATGAAATTGAATTGATAGTGTGAATCGCTGACCACTCCAGTGGATTAACGACCTTAGGGTATTTTCCTACAATGTCTAGAGGCCAGTGGAAAAGAGTATGACACAATTGGCAGCTAGCATGGTTCATCAGTGTATGGCATGGATATGTGTCGTCGACAATATCAAAGGGACGTTTGGAAAGGTATGTGAATAACGATACCAGACAGGCCCATTAACCAAGCGATTAAAAAAGGATAATATATGTGACAACCGCCCGACCGATCTCAGCTGCTGCACTTCCATGGCTGAATCAGCACCAATGAGGCACAACTAATGTAAACAACCCCCTCCCCCCACACACACCATCCATAGATCACCGTTTTAACAAACGGCTCAGGGATCCAATAAAAAATGCTTTGTTTATACTGCATGGATACGTAAGGGATCGATGGAGCAGAACTGACACAGATGGGGCTATAGACTCCGTATGGACATGCCTTGACAAGGAAAAGGAAAATGGCTGACAGGAATGAAGATTGGACACTGCTGAAGACAAATTGAGTCTATATAGATCCTCTCTCACCCAGTGGGATTTCAGGGAGGGTCGTATGTGAATCTAGCGGGCAGTGCGGAGGTAGTGCCACATTGAAGCTCCTGAATGTGTTCATCCACATCTAATTTGATTTCCCCTGAGCACCCGCCTCCTCCGGGGAGACAGGCGGTGTGAGGCTTCCTGACATCGGGCACTCCCGGCAATGCCCGGTAGCTCTCGGTAATACTCGGTGGCTTTCGCGGAATGTCGGCAGTTTCCGGTGGCAGCATTGGATGAGTGGGAGGGTGGGTGGTAGGCATACTATGAGTGATTGAATTAGGAAGCAGGGGGAATGGATGAGTGTCCGAAATAAAGGGCCGTGCCGGGGTGGTTATGTAAGAAGAGTCACAGATTGGCCGCTGAGTGCTTCCTATTGATTATACCGCTGTTCAATACAGCGTCCGGCTTGCACTGCCTCCCAGCGTGCCTTAGCCCTATGATTACACACATGCATATTTCATGTCTTGACAATAGGCTTTATTTGTCCTCTCAATCATCTCCCCATATACACCAAACACTGGCAGTGGTCTTTGCCCAAGCTCTCAGAGCTAAGTGTATACGACATCTCTGGCAGCGGGCCAGGCCTTGGCAGCCTGCTAAATGCAGTAATTGAGGAGGTGTGAGGGCAGCCAGCACTAACTAGACAGGACCTCTACAGGCCGTGGGACATCTCTGGGTCCTCTTTCATAACAAGTCACGATCTCCTGATGTGAAGATTGGTATTTGTCAGTGACATTTAGGTTGATCATCAAAAGAAATAATTCATATAATGTAATATGGTATAAGATTAGAAGGAGATAATTGTTTAATTTATATGTAATATGATATAAACGATACAAAAATATACAAAACCTATAAATTTCCAAATTGATAATAACTCCAGATCAGCTGCAAAATGTCAATAAATCTTTATGTTGGTCTTCATAGTTCTTTTTAACAAAGTAGCTACACAAAGATAGCCTATAGGTCTCCAAGAAGATTAACTAAGGTTAGAGATCCAAGAATAAAAGTACTTCATTTGGAATGGTGGATTATTATAGAAAGAGGAAGAGAAAGCTGAATATGGAGCTGTATGGGATATAAGGGGGCCAGGATAGGAGCCGCTGGCCAACTCCATGGTTCTACAAGGGCCTTAAGGAAAAACAGAGAAGGTAGGGGCCAATGGTCCCTGGATATTTATACATTGTAAGGCCCTGGTTGCGACATGCGGCGCGATCCAATTTAGATAAGGGACGATTTATGCGAGATAGAGTTATGGAATCGTGACGTGTCGTCCTGCACCTGCCAAAACCCTCAGGACCTGCCTGCGTGCGCAGCCAAAAGACTTTCACAGAGAGTGATCCAATATCGCTCACAAGTAATGCGCGCTGAGGCCGCCAGGGGGATCCACTGACCTCCGGTGTCGCTGGTCCCCTGCGTCATGGTTTACGTAAAAGGTAATTGTGCACGGGAACCAGCTTACGTCACAAGCTGTCACGTGATCAAACATGGCCGCCATTACCCCTTTAAGGGCCCCAAACTCGCCACGGACGAATTCATGCATCATATCGAGGCGTGGAGTGTATCAACCCTGTATGGTTGGCATGATGCATGAATGCAGCACTGACTATAGACTCACCCGGACTGCATGAATGCATCGTGACGACCAACAGCATAGGGGCATAGCACATTGATGCGCGATGTGGCCCTTAAAGGCTTAAGAGTAGAACGGACATCATGAAGTAACAATTGCTGTTTGATCACGTGATGCAAGATGGCCGCCATTAAATGTCATCTGCTTCTAATTATAACTATTCCCAGCGTTATTTTGATTATTATGCAAGCAGCCTCAGTCTGAGGTAACATGCGTGCAGGCGGGCTCAGACTGACTGATGCATCTCGGGATAGTTGCTGCCTTATGTAATAATCACAACGCCCTCTAGGGAGACGCTGGGGAAGTCATAGTGGAGTGTCAGCTGCTGCAGCCTGTTCCCGGCGGCTGAAGGCCTTTGCTGGTCGGCCTGATGGGGCCGGTGGCAGCAGCCGGGCTGGTTCCCATCTACCACAGAGGGGCCCCGGGACAGAACAGACAGCAAAATGCAATAATTTCCCTCAAGTCAAGGGTTGTTGTTGGACGGCAGGACGCGCTACTCTGATGGTGGGTGGGAGGGGGAGGGGGATGGTAGAGGGGGCAGTATTGGACACAGTAGACAGGCCATAGATTACTAAGGGTGGCTGGAGGGCTTTTGGCCGGCACCGTGTGCCTACTTCACCCCCCCTCCCCCTACTTTCTCCTTCTAGCTCCAACTCCATCACTTCCCCTCCCCATACCAGCACCCGCCCACCTAACACTGCCCCATAGACCTTTACCCCACCCCCTCCACCCCTCCAAGGCTCCCCTCCACCCCCTCCATCCAGCCCCTACCGCAGAAGGCATTTAGTAGTCCTTTTATGAGTCCTTAGGTCATGAGTGCCATACATCATATAGAGCCTATATAACCAACAACGGCAATGTGCCAGATAGTCAACTGTACACAGTTGATTGATATATGTGCCTTCTTTGAAACCACCTACACCACGATTATACCACACTGCAAGGACTTTAATTGGCACAATAATTTGATTGAGAGATTCAACATACAATGCCTTCAGGATAATTTAGAATTAAGTTGTTTATTGATCTAAAATAAAGTTTTAATCTGATACCAAATATTCCTGATTTTAAAGACGCGTGCGGTGATAAGAAACCACTTTTCTGAGAGGCCTTAGTAATGAATTTTAAATGCTCTCTATGTTGTGGACCCAGAGATAAGAGTGACAGGCGGTGTTGCCAAAACTACTTTCATATATATGTGAGAGTCAGGCCACATTCCCGACACTTAGCAATGCTGGACTCTCATATGAGAGTATTTTTGGCAACACTGACCCTCACTTTTCTCTCTTTGAAGGCGTTCTGAAAACACTTGAATCAACTTACATAGGATAATTTCTATAGTGAAGTGACCATATGTGGAGGAATGCACAAAAATAATCCTTGTGGGTGGGTGGGGTGACTGCCATGAGCCATGGCCACTATGCAGGCTATAGCTATAGCTATAGAGCAGCCTGCCAGGTTGTCAGATCTCTCTATGATCCCCTCTATGATGTACTGCACTGTACACGCTACCCCCCCCCCCCCACACACACACATACTAGCCCTACCTCCAGGACATAACCTTGAATATGACATAGGCTTTATCTCTCTCCCATCTGTGACCATCCTTCATCCACACGTATAGAATCGACACATGTCCTCTCCCCACCACCCCTGCCGACCCACCTGCCAACCCACACCCCTCTACTTAACCATTTAAGGGCAGCATAATGCTATAACTCATTATGCCATTGGCCGTTATGATGCATGAATGGCCATTTGAATAGATTCACCAGGGCTAGATTCATGCGTTATGCCGAACTGGTGGAGTTGCTACACCTCCGAAGAGTAGGCATGATGCATGAATGCAGCTCTGGTGGAGTTCCATGTACGACAAACGGCATAAAGCACTATGCGGCCCTCACAGGGTTAACTTTACACTTGTCCATATATCCATACAGTAACCAACCCCCTATCCTTGGTATGGGTTATATATGTCACCACTCAGCATCCCACTCACACTTTATTGTCGGGATTTGTAATTGCCCTGTCCTCTTGAATTTATCAATGTGGCATGGCTCCCTCAGGCTAGCAGATGGAGAGGAGGCAACTATAGGCGAGGGTGGGGGGGATGGCTTAGGTTGAAATGGATAGGTCAATGATAGAAAGAGGTACATAAATGGTGTATGGTCAACCTTGCCATAGGGAGTCAGGCAATGTATTGCTGGACATTCCCTCAGAGTCCAGCCTAAGAAAGGAGTCAGGTAAGGCGAGACTCCCCCTCCAGAGTCAGTCTGATTTCTTGCCACCCTTTGAGAAGGAGTCAGGCAGCAAATGGCCCTTCCTCCAGGTTTTGACAAGAATGGACTCTTTATACATGGAGTAGTTTTGGAGACATGTCTGACTCTACAGAGGGAGTCGAGCTGACTCTCTCTAAATACCATGGGTTATAACACATACATTGGGACATTTGTATGACTGGATGTAGCTGGACATGCTATAGGGCAGTATGATGGGGCATCAGCAGGTCATTTAGACATTTAAGGGCCGCATAGTACATTAATGCAATATGCCTTTGGGCATGATAATGCATGAATACAGCCCTGGTGAGTAACTCGGTGCATTTATGCATAATCCTGGCCTTACAGGCTTAAGTCACTACCGAAAGGTCGGTATGGTGCATCATGACGACCAAAGACATTAAAGTAGTATGTGACCCTTAAAGGGTTAGACCTCCATGGTTGGGGGGGTGGGGCAGTAGTGGGTGGGTGGGGGAGGGGGTTGGCAAGTCATCATTCAAGCCTCCTGGGGTTGCAGCAGCAGGAAGGACATGGTACAAATAGCATACACGAACTGGGAGAGATGAAGACCATGTCCTGGAGGGGTGTAACTGCATAGGGTACGGGAGGGCGGCCGGATCACTACCATGGAGGAGGGGAGGGGTAGGGACTGGGGTAGTTAGGGTGGATCTAAAAGGGGTCAAGTCACCCCGCACTCCTCCACGGTCCGAGTGCCCTGCCTGGTGGTTAGTTCTGACTGGAGGTTAGATTAGGGCCCCGTGCTGGGGGTGGGGGAGGGGTGGTAGAGGGGTAGGTGGGGTGGTGGCTGATTGGTGTATGAGTAGAGGGGTGTGGGTTGGGGGTGGTAGAGGGGTAGGTGGGGTGGTGGTAGATTGGTGTATGAATAGAGGGGTGTGGGGTGGGGTGGGGTGGTACAGGGGTAGGGTGGGTGGTGGTAGATTGGTGTATGAGTAGAGGGTCTGGGGTGGGGGAGGGGTGGTACAGGGGTAGGGTGGGTGGTGGTAGATTGGTGTATGAGTAGAGGGTGTGGGGTGGGGGAGGGGTGGTACAGGGGTAGGGTGGGTGGTGGTAGATTGGTGTATGAGTAGAGGGTGTGGGGTGGGGGTGGGGTGGTACAGGGGTAGGGTGGGTGGTGGTAGATTGGTGTATGAGTAGAGGGTGTGGGGTGGGGGAGGGGTGGTACAGGGGTAGGGTGGGTGGTGGTAGATTGGTGTATGAGTAGAGGGTGTGGGGTGGGGGTGGGGTGGTACAGGGGTAGGGTGGGGTGGTGGTAGATTGGTGTATGAGTAGAGGGGTGTGGGGTGGGGTGGTACAGGGGTAGGGTGGGGTGGTGGTAGATTGGTGTATGAGTAGAGGGTGTGGGGTGGGGGTGGGGTGGTACAGGGGTAGGGTGGGGTGGTGGTAGATTGGTGTATGAGTAGAGGGGTGTGGGGTGGGGAGGGGTGGTACAGGGGTAGGGTGGGGTGGTGGTAGATTGGTGTATGAGTAGAGGGTGTGGGGTGGGGGAGGGGTGGTACAGGGGTAGGGTGGGGTGGTGGTAGATTGGTGTATGAGTAGAGGGGTGTGGGGTGGGGGTGGTACAGGGGTAGGGTGGGTGGTGGTAGATTGGTGTATGAGTAGAGGGTGTGGGGTGGGGGTGGGGTGGTACAGGGGTAGGGTGGGGTGGTGGTAGATTGGTGTATGAGTAGAGGGGTGTGGGGTGGGGAGGGGTGGTACAGGGGTAGGGTGGGGGTGGTGGTAGATTGGTGTATGAGTAGAGGGTGTGGGGTGGGGGGAGGGGTGGTACAGGGGTAGGGTGGGGTGGTGGTAGATTGGTGTATGAGTAGAGGGGTGTGGGGTGGGGTGGTACAGGGGTAGGGTGGGTGGTGGTAGATTGGTGTATGAGTAGAGGGTGTGGGGTGGGGGAGGGGTGGTACAGGGGTAGGGTGGGTGGTGGTAGATTGGTGTATGAGTAGAGGGTGTGGGTTGGGGGAGGGGTGGTACAGGGGTAGGGTGGGGTGGTATAGGGGTAGGGTGGGGGGGGGGGGGGAGATTGGTGTATGAGTAGAGGGGTGTAGGGGTGGGGGAGGGGTGGTACAGGGGTAGGGTGGGGTGGTATAGGGGTAGGGTGGGGGGGGGATTGGTGTATGAGTAGAGGGGTGTGGGGGTGGGGGAGGGGTGGTACAGGGGTAGGGTGGGGTGGTATAGGGGTAGGGTGGGGGGGAGATTGGTGTATGAGTAGAGGGGTGTGGGGTGGGGGAGGGGTGGTACAGGGGTAGGGTGGGTGGTGGTAGATTGGTGTATGAGTAGAGGGTGTGGGGTGGGGGTGGGGTGGTACAGGGGTAGGGTGGGGTGGTGGTAGATTGGTGTATGAGTGGAGGGGTGTGGGACTAGCAGAACATGTGTCTATTCTTGGGGCCGTGAGGCCTTTAACCATTGCAGGGTTACATAATGCCTCAATGGTTGATGTTCATTGGTCGTCTTGATGCATCAAAGCAGCGTTGGCGAGTTAGAGATCACTATTGGTGCATCATGCAAACCCTTTAGGAGTTGACTGGATTCATGAATATAACACCTTAAAGGCCCACAAGTTGGTACCCCTGCAGCAACAGTGGAGTAGAGCCGGGGCAGGTACTCAGTCCTATTTATAGTCTTTGCGAAAACTTTTTCAGCATGCAGGACAGTCGGTCCTGCACCTAGCCAATTTTGCAGGACCGGACAGATTTCTGAAGGACCGGATACTACAATCAAAGTTTTCCATTCTATTTAGAATAGAATAGCTTTTATAAAAGAAACAATAACAAAGAAATTGCTTTAATTTTCCTAGAATATAAATGTACACTCTAGAACTTGTAACTTCAGTTCTAGTTGGAATATTTGAAAAATTCTTTCAGTTTTGTAAAGCCCAGAATGTGGAGGACATCTGGTCCTGCAATACTAGTTATTCTGCCGGACCAGACCCATTTTAGGCAGACATTCCCACTGTCCGGCATGTTTTGGCAAAGACTGTATTTATATATAAGGTAGGTGGGGGTTTAAGGGTTAATGTTCATGCAGCATATAGTAGCTCAAGCCTCCATGCTTCCCTTGCTGGTTTCACCACACGCACCCTACACGGTAAGCACAGGAACAGGCTGCCTGGTACATACACGATGCCACACGCCTGTATCAGATGAATTTGGCTCTGTGCATGTGGGCCGCTGGTGACATAATAAGTCATACATCGTGGTGCCAACCTAAACACTGAGAGATCAGAGCCAATGTGGCTGGGTTTACCAAGATGATGATATAGTTTTAAAACCAACACAGCCGAAGCTGGTCAGCAGGTCCACAGGGCCCATACGGACCGAACCTGGGGGTTTACCAATCTGCCCGTTTCCTCTTTATACGTTGTATTCGCGGCAGATAACTGACAGAGCAGGACATCCCTGTATACTGTGAGTGGTAGTGGTGGTTGTGGTGGGGGGGGGGGGGGTGGTAGTATTGTGGAAGTAGAGGCCGGGAAGTAGTACTACTACATTTATAGTAGTATAATAGAACAGCCCTTTGCAGCAGGCAGCGTGAAAGCCCCACACACTGATAATATGTATGTTTAAGAGGTTAGTTAATAGTGGATATCCCAGGTTAGTCATCATGCAATAGTCAAAATGACAAACTTATTCAGAAATGACTAAAGCAAAATAAAATATGGCTAATGCTCTGGTCAGAAAGACTGACCCTAATACTCATAGGAATGAGAAGACTACCGTGGATTGGTCACTGTATCAACTACCATGGATAGGCGTCTAGGAAGTCATAAAATTATTAACTAGGTTAATGACTAGTGACTAAGTTGTTAGCCACTATTGTTAGCCAATAAGTACTGGAGTACTAAAGCATATCAGTGCAATGACACACTGTGTCATTTTCTCCATGCCGGCCTGGGGGCCTGGATGGTCGACATCATGTTTCATTTTTAATTTCAATTTTTTGCTGTGGCCTTCTCCCACATTGTCACCCTCCCCGGGTCACGATGGCAGAGTACTTTTACAGTATTACAAATCCTCAGTTTGTCAGCTGAATAAAAAGTATTCACAATGGCCTTCACATCATTACCAATGCACAAGGTAATGAATCAGCTTAGTGCTTTTGAGGGTAATTCCTATTTCCTATTTCTATTTGTAGTATTCAGGCACAGAAATAACACTGCGCTGTGGTGTATTGGTGGTGTGGGTGGTTTCAAACTCAGTTTTAGATAGCAACAAATGGGCACAATTGACTGTCTAGCACAGTATAGGTTATACTGGCGCGGTTAGACAGATAGCCAGTATATGGTGTATGATATGTAGTGGATATGGTACTGTATCGTTGTATTAGGCCACACCTTTCATATTTGTAATAGGAAACCCTCAGCAATTAATTCAGGTATGGAGGACACATTTTAATTGATAAAATAAAATAACATTTGGTCTTTGCAATTCATCTATTTATCTGGCACATCGGAACTTAATTGCATATCAAGGAAGATGCAATAAGTGAATTAAATTGTAAGAAATCACCCTTCCGGTGGGCTTTTTGACTAGAGAAATACATGTGGTACCCTATAGAATAATGTCCTATTGACAAACTATAAAACTGGCATGTACTTAGTCAAGAAAATGCGTGTGTTCATGATTTAATTTTATTCCCATACTCTCAAACCTACATTCTCCTAATTGTATTCTCAGATGATTAGATAATCATTTCCCTCTTATAATCTGCCATTTATTCTGGCAAGAACGTCTTAATATTATGTTAGACAGGACTCCAATCTTAACTACTATTTGTATTCTGGAGGGGTTTGGTTATGTAGTGTTGACAGAAGCCATCAGGGGAGAGGAGCCTGGATATTTCTAGTACACTCCAATAAGGAGACTCTTAACAACTACACTGATATTCCTAGGCTCCCTATACTACCTATCTCTCAGTCACTAGTGCCTAACTCTGTTAGTCATTTTTTGGCTCCCTATACGACTAACTTAAGTAAGTTATTATTTTCAGGTTGGTCATTACTGACCAACCCACCTTAATCTTTTAATTTCCAGGGGGAGCCACTGAGTGATAATCAAGGTATCTTACAGGTGGCCCCAACTAGTGGTATACAAATACAACACACCAATGATGAACCTAGGTTAACCACTACTGACTGACCCTCAGTTATTTTTGAATATAACTTTGCCATTATGACTAACACACATATAAAGAACCTCAGATAGTCTGTACTGACTAATCCTTTCAATCTATGGATTTTCAGTGTATGCAGAAATTGAACCATCTGAGGTGGTACAGCAGCTTTAATGTAGTAGTGGTAGTAGTGTAGCACAGTAGTAGTATATATGGGACGGCCCTCTGTGGCAGGCGGCGGGAAACCCACCCCATGAGATACACTGCACCAATGAGGCTTCCCTCCCCACACACAGATAGACCCTATTACTCTAACCCCAACGGGTTCTGCTGTCTACACACCCCTCCACAGGCAGCCCGACCTTATCCCTGATACATGGATGCAGCCCTTGGGAGAACTATGCTGCATTGATGCATCATGCTCAGCCAATAAGGGTTGATACACTCCTGAGGGGCTGGCATGATGCATCAATGCAGTACCGGCGGGTTACTAGCCACTGCTTAGATAAAACACGATGAGGAATAAACACAGGACTTTAAGGCATCATGCTGTACTTAAAGGGTTAATCTTAATCTTCTCAAATTCCTTACTCACACAGTTTAATGTCCACCCGCACCCCAATCCCTTTCCACGTTAAAACCTCCTATACTTAGCCGACATGAGCGGGGGCGAGATCCTAAATATGGCCTTCTCTAGGGGGAGCAGCACAGTTGGGTGTTCATTTAGGTCTAGCAGGACTGGCGGAGTCAGAGAGCGTTGATACTGGAGATAGCCGATACCCCTGAGCAAACACTTACGGTACCCAAGGGCGCCTCTGGAAATGCCACTAGTAAACATGGAAGGATGTTGACTAAAGACAGACCAACTATGCCTATACCCCCCCTTTACTCTCCCCCATTCCGCCCCCACCCTCGCCCCATCCCCACCCTCTCATTCTGAGACAGATATCGACAGAGAAGTTGCCTCTCTGTGGGCTCCAAATATCCAGCAGAGGCATCACTCTCCTAGCACATACTTGGTCTAAATTCAAGCATAATCTAGCCCATGTAGATTAGCAGGCTGTGGTTATGAAAAGATGGTCGTATTCACACAGAGAGGGGATCCATAGGTGGCATTTCCTCTCGCGACAGAATCCCACCCTACACACATGGCCGAACCATTCCCTGAGTCTCATGGGCATTGCAGCAGCCTCACTCCCTCCTTGCTCCATTTGCATGTTGAATAACATCCTTCCTACTGTCCACTGATTATGTGTATGACTATGAGGCCCACGGGATCTAAACAGTCGTATAGACTATATGGACTGGGTGAATATTGTCAGGTTTCAGTCTATGACTCATGTGAGCACTTTAGGGGGTGATCATTTTATATCAACAGGGGGGGGGGGGCAAATTTTCGACCCTGGGGGGGGGGGGGGGGAATGTTAAAAAAAAAAAATCCTCCCCCCCCTGTTGTTAAAGAATGATCACTCCCTTGGCCTTTATCTAGATTCATGTTCATTTGTCTTCACGATCCACACCAACACTTATAATATCTGGGGCATCATGCCAATTCTTTGTGAGTGTATCAACCCCATATGGTTGTATCAGGGTGATGCACACTGATGCCCCTGGTGTGTGTTCACTCATCAGAGGTCCATTTCTGCAATATGACGACGACAAACGGTCATACAACATATGGTACATCACAGCACTATCCCAGTGGGCACAAAATTCAGTACTTAAAGGGTTAACATTATGACTGTGCATGGGAGAGACAAGGGTTAAAAAGTCCCTTATCTGATGTTGATACTATATAGACCCAGCTGTATCCATACACACGTATTGACTGTTAAAATGCTGTTAGCACTGATGAACACCACTATACCCCCCCCCCCCCCCCCACCCTCAATATGTACACACCACAGCAGAACTGAATATGGCAACCTGTATTTGAACTGCCTGTGCATATATTTTATGTCAACACTTAATTATTTTCCTAGGCAATGGTAATTATATTTGCTTAATTGATAGTGAAAAAACAAAAACAAAAAAGAAACAGAGAGACTCCCTGTACGAAACAATGCTGACATCTAGCTGAGCTGTCAGCCTACTGTGTGAGTCTGATCAAATTACCACTAGGAACAGGGGGGAATTACACTGCATTGTGTGTATGTATATCGGATACTAAGTCACACGAGGCAATAAAAGGTGGACAAACATGGACTAATGGACTACGTCTATAGCCTGCGTTGTATTCCTTACTGTATTTAACCAACATGTCCAAATTAACAGCTGTAACAGACCCATGCTATAGGAGACTCTCCCAAAGTTCTATAGGTTTAGCCTATTGAGGAGAGCATAGTGCATTAATGCACCATATGCCGGTTTGTAGATGATACGTGCGTAAGGGATTGATACTCTCTCAGGGAGTGGCATGATATGACCCAATGTTGTGCTGGCAAGTTACTCGCCAGTGATGGCATAATTATGACACATTGAGAAGTGTTGGGCCACATTCGGGTACCGTAGTGTCACGATGTATCTTCCCATAAGAAGCATTAAACCTTAACAAACAGTTAAACTATGTCATATTCTAAACACTAATTGTTTGTGGCAGATGTTTTGGGGCGTGGCAGAGGCAAGGAGTCTAGACAGTGAGGCATTAGGGGGCATTAGTGTTTATACGGATTAATGGTGTTTTAAGCACTCTATACAGTTCTTCCTTCAAATAAATATTTTTCCATTTACAGAATGGTAAATTAGTGTTCAGTCTATACATATTACATTTTATTTTCACCAATATTCATTCCTTTTCCAAATTCCTTCCATAAACTAGTTTTTTAAGATATCTTTGAGATGCAAGTGGAACAAAAACGTTTTAACCTGCCCCCCCAAAAAAATTTAAAAAAAACAAAAAACACCATTACAGGGCAGAAATAGAATCCCGTTGTTCTTGTACCGTAGGAGTTCACATATAATACTATACATGTGTGTTATCCCATTAATTTTTACTTAACAAGATAGTGTGAAATATGCGCGGCGGGCTCTAGTGGCAAGGCTTGTGTAACGCCATATCATATTTAGCACTGCATCTGTGCACTGTCCAAATTAATAAAGCTGATTAAAACTTTAAATATGCAGCGAAATAAGAACTAGAAGCAAATTGAATATGGAACTTCTGCTAATATGACAGTTCCCGACTGATTCAATGACTCAGTCACGCATACTAACCCAAAACGGCACGGCGGTTGCATACGAGTGGTTTTATTCAACTGCTGTACGCCACAGCAGACACAAGTTGGCTTCATAAGCGGTAAATGCCGCAGAACTTGTTGTGCGGCAGATGCAGCTAGTGTAACAGGGTAAAAACTTGCTGCAGCTTGCCGCAACTACTTGCTGCAGCAAAAGCTACCAGTGTTAGCTTTTACTGCAGCAAGTGCCGCCAGTGTAACAGGCCCTTCAGTAGGCTTTACTGTTAGAACTTTAGTCTAGGGTAACTATAGGGTGCCCTGCTAGGATCTGCTAGTGGGAGGCGGGAGGGGACTGCATGGCCTGAGACCTGTTAGAGACCTGTACGCCACTCTCAGGACCTGTACGCCACTCTCAGACCTTGTACGCCACGCTCAGTCCTTGTACGCCACTCTCAATCCTTGTACGCCACTCTCAGACCTTGTACGCCACTCTCACAGCATGAGAGTGGCGTACAGCTGATTTTATGCCATAAATACGCCGTCGGGAGCTTCTATTGTTAAGAGATAGGGATCCTGTATGCTTTGTTGTCGTAGGTATAATAAAACTGTTGACTACTTGTACATGTTCAAGCCAATATGGAATACTAACCCAAAACGGCACGGCGGTTGCATACGAGTGGTTTTATTCAACTGCTGTACGCCACAGCAGACACAAGTTGGCTTCTACGAGGGTTTTTATTATTATAGAACGGTACTAAAATATGAATTTTCAGATCCAAAAACGGGTTATAGGATTCTCTTAAGTTAGGGATGCGGGTTATACGCGAGATGCGGGTTATACGCGGGAATTTACGGTAGTAGACTAAGCAACTACTTGCCGTGTTAGCTTTCCTGTCGCAAGCTGTGCGGTAAATGCCGCAGAACTTGTTGTGCGGCAGATGCAGCTAGTGTAACAGGGTAAAAACTTGCTGCAGCTTGCCGCAACTACTTGCTGCAGCAAAAGCTACACTGTAAAAAATATCCCGTAAAAATGACGGTGAATCACTGGCATCACTGAATGCCGACCGTTTCCCGTTTTTTTTACGGTCACCGTAATTTGCTTTTCCCCGTAAATTTTACAGGCCTTTCCTGTTGTTATTTCACGTGATTCATCATTATTTTACGATGATTCTCTGCTATTCAATGATAATTATAATTCTTTCTGGGTTCATTGATGTATATATTTCATGATATTATCTTAATTCCAGGCCTATATATATAAATATATTAGGCTTGAGAAGCATAATTGAATGCCTCATAGCAATATGCAATTACAA
Source organism: Harmothoe impar (assembly GCA_947462335.1). Lineage (NCBI taxonomy): Eukaryota > Metazoa > Annelida > Polychaeta > Phyllodocida > Polynoidae > Harmothoe > Harmothoe impar. The sequence goes on along the minus strand of OX381707.1, from coordinate 19,196,169 downwards.
TCCATGAGCAAAAGGTACTCTAGGATTGTTACAAAGAAACTCTGACAACAGTCTCAATATATATAATTCTAATTATCACAACATGGGTGTTTATACTATTCGTACTAGTGCCCAGAGTCTCATAAAAGGAAATTATATATTTCTTATCCTTAATATGCCAAAGGCTTCAATTTTGATTGTGTAATTAATGAATTAGTTGGATATCTTTATAAATCTAACACAATTATGTACATTTTTAGTTGATAGCTTCCACTAAAGTCTCTCTATCAAACCAAGCTGCCACCTGGTGGGCAAACTTTTAATGTGAGATTCACCGTAAATGAAAAAACATTGTTTCACTGTACTGGTTTACGGATGTTCAATGTAAAAGTAATGAGTTTTACAGTGTCTCACCGTAAATGACAATTATGGTGATACACCGTCAAATTTAGCATTGATTCTATGTAATTTCAACGGAAAATTTTTACAGTGTACCAGTGTTAGCTTTTACTGCAGCAAGTGCCGCCAGTGTAACAGGCCCTTCAGTAGGCTTTACTGTTAGAACTTTAGTCTAGGGTAACTATAGGGTGCCCTGCTAGGATCTGCTAGTGGGAGGCGGGAGGGGACTGCATGGCCTGAGACCTGTTAGAGACCTGTACGCCACTCTCAGGACCTGTACGCCACTCTCAGACCTTGTACGCCACGCTCAGTCCTTGTACGCCACTCTCAATCCTTGTACGCCACTCTCAGACCTTGTACGCCACTCTCACAGCATGAGAGTGGCGTACAGCTGATTTTATGCCATAAATACGCCGTCGAGAGCTTCTATTGTTAAGAGATAGGGATCCTGTATGCTTTGTTGTCGTAGGTATAATAAAACAGTTGAATAGTAGTATAGCCCTTGCCTAACATACCAGGAGGGAGCTGGCTCTATTCCTAGTCAGGAGCCTAGTGATAAAACCTTTACCTATTGTTATTTCATTATTTGGGGGAAATAATTGGTCAATAATCAATAAGAAAGGTTCACGGTAATATAATTTAAAGCTGCACTACAGTCACCGGTATTCGATAGACAATTTGTAGTTAAGTTCCAACTTTCACGAATTAAAAACCTCTTTAAACACCATTCTTCTGCCTGGATGCACCATTTGATGTTCACTTTGAAAATGGGAGTGGCAGCAAAGAACTAATGTTAAGGAACAGACAGTCAATCTTGTGTTGATTACCTTAACCCTTAGCTACATTGGTTATTTAGCAGTGGAATACTGGCTCATAGGGTCGTCATAATTATATATCTGCATGTTTTCATATAAGTAGGGAAATGAAAGGATATTTCAGAATTTAGTTTGCCAATAAGGTCCCTTTAACCTGTACCCTGCGGAATGTAGGCAGTGAAGTGAGATCAACATGTTGTTAAATAATTCAGCCTCTTAACCATTACAGTACAGCATAACGTATTAATGCATTATACCCTTGGTCGTCATCATGCATGAATGCAGCTGTGGCAGCTGGCGACCCTATGGGGAATCAACATTCGCAAAGTGTAGGCATGATGTACCAATGCAGCACTAGCGAGTTACGCGCGGTGGCTGCATTTGTGTATCACGACAGCAAATGTCACTTTTTAGCCACATGCCGTCCTTAAAGGGTTAATGCCTCCCCCCCCCCCCCCACACACACATGGGCAGGCAGGCACAACACCGTGAGTGCTGACCCCAAAGGTCACAACTAAAAGCCATTACTCCAGCACCCACCTCTAACCGCTTGTTAGTTGTGGCCTGGGGCTGTTAAACCTTTAGAGGCTGCGTATTGCTTTGATGTGATATACCCTTGGTTCTCATGATGCTTGAAATTGAATGCAGCACCGGCAAGTAACTCACCAGTACTGCATCCAAGCATCATAAGCACCCTATGGGTTTGATGTACCCTTGACGGGTCGGCGTGATGTATTAATGCAGCCCTGGCGGGTAGACAAAGGGCGTAGCACATTAAAGCATTACTCTACCACTAAAGGGTTAACGGGTTAAATGAAGTGAGTGGTTCCAGGTAGTGATGAGTCTTTTACTAGTGGCAGAACTTTTCAGTCTTTTTAGTAGCGTGCTAGAAAGGGTGAGACATGTCTTTAATGTATTACAGCAAAATGGGTCAATGCTATTGGCATTGGGGAAAGTTATGTGTATATAATATATATATATATATATATATATATATATATATATATATATATATATATATATATATATATATATATATATATATATATATATATATATATCCTTGACCGCCTGAATGGTGTCTTAGATATTAAGCTTAGTATTGAAGCATTTTCTTAATATGTGTCGGACGGTCTGCGGGATCGATTTAATTTGATTTGAAATTCCTTCATTTTAGGCTATACCATGGTTAGGAACAGTTGTGCAGTGCTACAGTCTTGCCATGGATATCACAAAAGAAAACCATACTAATACGCTTTGTAATGGAGCGTTTTCTTAGTCTGTGTTGAAAAGTATAAAACATGGCATTTATATGACAGCAAACTAGGTTAATAGCCATGGTAATGGAGTGCTCGGCTTAGCCCCTTAAGGGCCACTTGGTGCTTTTATATAATATACCCTGTTTTCATAATGCATGAATGTAGATCTGGCCAGTAGAATCGCCAGGGTATCATGTCGACTATGTGGCCTTGATACACTCACAAAGGGTCGGCGTGATGCATAGATACACTCATATAGCGAGCAGACTCACCAGGGTGAGGGCTGCATTCATGCATCAATATGACAAAGGACATCGCACATTAAAGTACTATGCGGCCCTTAAAGGTCTTAAGTGTCAGGTCGACGGCATGGGGCAAGTAATCCACGTGAAGTGCAGTGTCTGAGGCGATTAATGGAAAACATAAAATGGTCATCCATAAAGTTGAAAATATGTGTGCTATAAATGTCAGGCCTGCCACAAGTTTGCAAGCCTCAGTGTGAAACACCCCCATAGAATGATGGCGATACTATAAGCCTGTAGTATGGTATCAACTGGTATGCATAACGCACTGTATCGTCAAGGGATGTATAGTTCCATTAGACTAGTATAATTATCTCACAGGTAAATCCACAGCTGCTCCCTATGAAAAAAAAGGAAACTAGAAACTAGCATCCTGATCTGTCTATTGCATGATTTGCTGGAAACCAGAGCCCTAGTCTGTGTTCTCTCTAAGGGCTGACTTATCTAATCATAACCCTTTAAAGGATGCAGAGTGATTATGCTCGTCTGACGTCATGATGCCAGAATACATAGCTCTGAGGAGAAGAAAGCCGCTATATATTGCTGCATTCATGCATCATGCCGACCATACGGGGCATGATGCACCATTGGAGCATGATGCACCAATGCAGAGCAAGCGTTGCGTTGCAACATGGTTATGCCAAAAAAGACATACAAGTACTTACAGTTACATCGGGTAGTAGTGTGTATGCACTCATGGTTGTCAAGTCCTTAGTGTCAGTTATATTAGCTAAGGATACTCACCATCCACATGGATCTACAGTGCACCATGGTATACTCCTATGCTGGTCCATTGTGCTGAATTACATAGGCATAGTCAATGGAATTGTGATTATTTAACAGCAAGGAGGGGGGATGGGCAGGATCTCCGTGCAAAAATCTCCCAGGCCCTCTCTTGAGAGGGATCAAAATTCTTCTCCTTTTTTTTGTCTTGGACAGTGTCTATCCTATCAGGTGAATAGCATCAACTTTGGGTGGTGTTTGGAGTTGGAGACTGCATGGGATCCCCTCCCCGCAAACCCACCACCCCTCGTGTTGTTTATTAATGACTAGTCCCTCAGGGTTTTCACACACACTTCTGAGAACTTCTGAAAACTGCCTATATAGATTTTTTGAATAATCCTTACTATATTGCACTGTTTAAGCTTGCTTATAGCTGTGCAAGCATTAAGTTGGGCCATGTATTTCCTTATATCAGATCATGTCCATACAACAGGGTGGACATGATGCTCTGGTGGCATCAAAGGGGACAGGTTTAAACACAGCTGAAGGGCTCTAGCCCCTGCCATGTGACCTTTGCATAATAACCTAAGGGTTCCGGCAGGTTGTGTATGCCACTGGAGGACAGCTGTTCAGGAAACCTGGTCAGGAACTATATCTGAATCTCATATGACTAAATGTGTCACCTCCAGGGTCCTATGACCGCCATCACTGACACCATGAATGGGTCTTAACTTGACTTAACAATATGAGTAGTATACTGAAAGCTGGCATTTCTTATGGTGGCGTGTTAGATCTACAGATTCTGTACTGTAAGGAGTATTAGAAACGTGCCATTGTACATATAGAATGAACATACTGTAGAGGTCTACAATGCACAATCAAGTATAATATTCTCATTTTGCTATTTCGTGACTACTAGTAAGTAGCATTACCTTTTCAGAATGCACAATATCAATCCATAAAACTACAGAGCCTTGGGGGCTTTGATACATTCAACATCCGAATCCTATTTAGTTATAGTGCCAGGCTGGTCTATAAGGGATAAAAGGGATATTATTTTACCCTCTGAATCTATATATTTGTAAGGAATATGCAACCATCAGTATGTAGCCTAAAGCTAGGTTACTATGGGCCAGGCTTTGACATATGGTAGACAGAAAGGGAGGGAACAATTAACCCTTTAAGGACGGCATGATGCCTCAAGGCAACATTGCTGTCATGATGCAGCAATGCAGTACCGGCGAGTTAATCGATGACGCGTTGGTGCATTTCGCTAATTCATCCGCAGTGTATCAACCCGTTAGGTCAGCATGATGCATGAATGCAGCACATATGTGTAACTCGTCATGGCTGCATGAATGCCTCATGACAACAAATGCCACAGCACACTAAGGCACTATGCCACCCTTAAAGGGTTAACGCACACTGCTGGCCTCTGGCCTCGTCTATTGGATTTCTGTATGGCGCCATAGAAGCAGTAAGAATGGTCCCCTGCCAAGGCCTGGCATGCATTCCTACCAAGCCAATCCCCAAGGAACAGGCCTCAGTCTTTGATGCTTGGCGCGACCCTGGGCATGGCGCCCCATCCCCACCTGTGGGTACACGTAAAGAGGGGGTGGTGAAGGATGGGGAGAGCAGGGCATGAAGGGGGAGCAAGAGGAGAGGGAAAGGGGAGGAGAGGGGAAAGGAGGCATGAAGGGGGGCAGGAGGAGAGGGGGAGGGGAGGAGAGGGAGAGGAGGCATGAAGGGGGACAGGATGAGAGGGAGAGTGGAGGAGAGGGAGAGTGGAGGAGAGGGAGAGTGGAGGAGAGGGAGAGGAGGTATGAAGGGGTCAGGATGAGAGGGAGAGTGGAGGAGAGGGAGAGTGGAGGAGAGGGAGAGGAGGTATGAAGGGGTCAGGATGAGAGGGAGAGTGGAGGAGAGGGAGAGTGGAGGAGAGGGAGAGGAGGTATGAAGGGGTCAGGATGAGAGGGAGAGTGGACGAGAGGGAGAGTGGGGGAGAGGGAGAGGAGGCATGAAGGGGGTAGGATGAGAGGGAGAGTGGAGGAGAGGGAGAGGAGGTATGAAGGGGGCAGGATGAGAGGGAGAGTGGAGGAGAGGGAGAGTGGAGGAGAGGGAGAGGAGGCATGAAAGGGGGCAGGAGGAGAGGGGCAGGGGAGGAGAGGGGAAAGGAGGCATGAAGGAGGGCAGGATGAGAGGGAGAGTGGAGGAGAGGGAGAGGAGGCAATAAGTATAGGATCCTGAGGAAAAGGGGTAAGTTGTAAGGAGAGTGTAGGGGAGAGAATGCAGAAGAAAAACACTCAAGGAATGTGGCGACAATGAGAGGGGAGGCGGAAGAGGCTAGCACAACATGAGGTAGAGGGAGAGAAAAGAAAAGAGGAAAGGGAGAAGGAGAGGAAGAGAGGAGGACAGAGAGGAAATTTCTATTCTATTCGATGAGAAAAGCAAACTGAAGATGAGAATGTACAGGACTGCATGTCAGACAGTGCAATGAGCTGACACACGTCAGCATAGAGCATGTAGTATAGGAGACAGTCCTATTGATATGTAGGCCTTCAATCCTACCCTTAGGTCAATGCACTCTCCCCTTTGTCGTCATGATGCCTGAATGCAGCCCTGGCGAGTAACCAACCAGGGCTGCATTCATCTAGCATGCCAACCCTACCGAGTTGATACACTCCAAGGGGGTGGGCATGATGCACTAATGCAGTGCCGACGGATTACTTTCTGGGGCTGCATTGGTGCATCATAGCAACACATGTTGCATTAAAGTAACATGCTGTCCTCAAAGGGTTAACCTCCGTGCTACAGCGACACATATTGACCCACTTACGGGTAGCGCACAGTATCAGGGTCGATGCCATATTCACTTATAAATAATACAAGTGTATGGAAAGCGGGCATTCAGTGCGTTTCATATAATATGAACAACATGACTAAATTGACAGGTAAATATGTTGGGGTTGTTTCAACCTCTGCCATTGTCAATGCATGCCATGTTATCCCCCCCCCCCCTGCTGCCTTTAATATGTAAGGCAAGGGAACCCTTTCATTAGACTTGTGATTGGATGCAGTATCGATCTCAACATAAATGTATACTATTAGTTGCACCTTCATGAGAATAGTCCCAATACTACAAAGCTATGTTTGTAGTTTGTACGTATGTTGCATACATGTTGTTGTTGTTGTTGTGATATTTATTGGCTGAAGGATCTTCCTGTGGGGGTTTCTGACTCGGTGAATAAGCTTTGTGCACAAACGACTTGTAAACGTCTATAACAAACGTCCATGCATGCTTTTGGGTATACGGGTCTAGCGCATTCTGGTACCTCAGGCTAATCCCCTCCCCTCACACCTAGAACAAGGGTGCCGATAAGAAATCCACCCATGATGCACTGCTCTCGAGTCGGGGGCCTAACCACAATGCATTGCTCTGAGCCAGTGCTATCTTCAAGGGACCCCACTGTGGGTTGTAAAACCAGTGGTAAATTTGGTAACCAGAAGGATATAAAGTTTATTGATAGTGCCAGTAAATGACACCTAGGTTATATGCTGTCTATAGGTCATTAGAACCTGGTATTTTGAATCGACCAATGGTAGGGCTGGATTTGAGGGTGGCTATATCCCATAGACCATAGGTAATTAAAAGGTAATAAAAGAGCAATTAAATACCAGGTTCTAAGTCGGATAGATCCCAGGGACTATGTCATTCAGACAGTCTCCCTACGGTCGGTGTCTAAATGCCATAGACCCCTCGTACAGGGATCTATCCTTAACTTAGATATTGCCAATGTGGCCCATAATGACCTCACAGTCAGGGGGCTCAATGCCAGGAGGTCCAACATTGAGTATACTGTGGATTAAGTGTCTGGTGGACTGTGTGAGCTGGTGGGAGTGGGTCTAAGCAACTGATGGATGAGTGTCTTCCTGCCCTACTCCCTAGAGCTGCTCTCTGCTCCAGTACCCCACACTGCCTATAGAGCACACATATACATCATACTGCTGAATCACCAGCACCCACCTTTATGCAATGAGGAGTATGATGATACTACACTGTCAGAAGTAACTGTAGCTGCACAGCGAATTATACTGTAGATCTACAGTATAAAAGGAGGTATTATTGGTTTTGAAACCAAAAATACCTCCTTTTATACTGTAGATCTACAGTATAATTCGCTGTGCAGCTACAATTACTTCTGACAGTGTATATTAAGGGAACCAGTATATAACGTCGTATAAGCAGCCATAGAAAGTACCTGAGTATACTCTTTTCTGACTGGTTGCTTACATTGGTAATATGGGTGCACCATGTCAGGCCAGTGTATGCAGCCAAGCAGAAAGGGTAATCCACACCTTCCACCACAGGGCATCCTTTCTGCGTGGCTGCCCATAGGTATCCACTCAGCTGCTTCCATACCAGCTAGGCTCTTTTCAGGGCAGTACATGTGCACCTGACAGTTCAATGACCTCTCTCATCTAGTCGCCCAGTGCTAGAGTATAAAGCTATAACGACCGCAGTAGGCCTACCAAAGTACCCCCTGCCCGACCACTCACTACCAAGCCCCCCACTTACACATTAAGGCAACATGGAAGAGGAGTCTTCTACCTAACATGGTCATACAGCTCGTTCATTGTGTACAGGTTTCGTCACAATCAGTCACGAGTGAATAGTTGACAGTTGACTTGTGTATTTACCAACGTGGATATTGATATAAGTTTCACTTTTTTCCCACATTGCTATTAGGCTATATATAAAATTGCATATTACTCTTTTGAGGATCACCCTAAAATTCACTGTCACAAAAAAACATGAAATAAAGGCAAAGGCCCATGACAAGAGGGTAATTTTTCAATCATTCCTCCCGAGGTGAGACTGGGGTAGTATCCCCCGAGGCATTTGGCTTCGTGGGATGCGGCCCCGGTCTCACTGAGGAAGAAACATTCTAAAATAACCCTCGTCATGGGCCTTTGCCTTTATTTCCTCTTTTTCCTATTCAAAATGTGTTAAATTCCCTGTAAATAACCACAGAAATATATACAAATGATGATGTCACAGGCCATGTGATACGGGAACACCGTATCACATGGGGGGGGGGGGGGGCACGGAATACTGGATTTCTTATAACTTAAAGTTAGTACATCCGATGTGTGGACAAAAAAATAGATTTCCCTAAAATGAGTCAGAATGTTCACAAATAATATATTTGACTTCTTATCTATTCCATTTCCCCTAATTCCCTCTGATTTTGCTCTAATTGGATTTTATTGCCCAAAATATGGTCATTTTGGAATAAAAGCGTGCAAGCTTTAACTCCCCACATTGAAAATACACTAGAAAAGCCCATGTTTGGGGGATATTGGATACCATTGTGACCTATTAACACCCCGTGATGACATTTAATTGACACCTATTCTCTAAATACTATACTTTTAGAGTGTTTGGAATACATTCAAGCATTATTTAGAATTTGAAGAAAAATCGGATATACCCACCTTAAGCATAGTGATTGTTGTATTCACCATGAAATAAGACCTCACACTCTCATTACGTCCTATGCTACACTGTCCGCATTGTCCACATCCCCACAGCCAATCCACACGCATGCACATCCTCAATGTCCTCTTCCCATTCTATGTCCATTTGGCCTGTCTCTACCGCCCCCCCCCCCCGCCCCCCCTTGTCCCTCCCTCACCCCTCCCCTCCCCTCAGCACTCTCCCTTTTTCCTGCACGATCTACTGCCCCAAAATCCCACTCGCCGTTTGATGCCAACAAGTCACCGTCACGTCACATGTAATATCGCCCACACGACATGCTCCCCTCTGCAACCAGTGGGATTAACCTTTTAAGGGCCGCAGAGTGCTTTAATACACAATATACTTTGTTGATACGATGCCTGAATGCAGGCCTAGCGATACACTGTGAAGGGGTCATATAAAGTACTGTATACTGTTAGTCCGTGCAGTGTGGTTGTACCTGGCTATACCTACTAACACAGTGGACTGGATTGTTCCTGTCTGTTTGATAGCCCAGCTGCCTCACTTCCCTATTGCCCTCTTCCTGCCTTCCCTCTCTGCCTACCTGCCTGCTTGTCTGCATTGTCTCAATAGCCATGGTCCCCCTGCTACTTCCCCTCTCACTTCCCTCCCCTTTTACCCTCAGCCCACCCTTTTCCTTCCTTTCTCATTCCTCCCTTCTCTCCGCCCTCCTTTCAGCCCCCACCCCCGCCCCTTGCCTGTCGGACCAGTGGCAGGGTAAGGTAGAGTAGCTATATATTCTCAGAGTGTATAAATCCCGCCCTGGTGTAAAGGAACCTTAATGCCTTAAGGGAGTGGTCATTTTTTAACAACTGGTGGGGGGGGGGGGGGTTGGTGGATTTTTGCGCAAGCGGGTCAAAATCTCTTTTGGTCCCCCCGCACGGGAGGGGTCGAAATTGTTTTGGTCCCCCCCCCCCTCAGGCAAGTTGAAATTGAGCGCGGCCGACCTCTTTGAGCTATAGTAACGAGCTGGCTTTATGGCTAAAAAGGGGTGCAATTTTTTTGGTCCCCCCTCAATAGGGGTCCAGGTTTCTTTGGTCCCCCCCTTTAAGGGGTCCAACTTTTTTGGGTTCCCCCCAATCCACCAACCCCCCCCCCCCTATTGTTAAAAAATGACCATTCCCTAACTCTGTCCTGTATCACGTATAGCGTATGTATGTTGCTATACGCTGAAATCACCTGGAAACGTACATGAAACGTCAATCAGTTCTGTAGTATACAGTGTGGGAAACACGCAGACGTGTGAGTATAATATTGTGTATAAATAGCCCATCTGTATTTTCCCATGTGAGTGAGTCAGGAAACAGCCTATATCACTGTATGTCTGCCTATTTCAACGCATGGACAGTATAGAGATAGGTAAGGTACATTTCTGACCGAATTCAAACCATATCATATTTACACATTATATGCAGCTTATTAGACACGATGCCAAGGCTGCATGCATGTATCGTGATGACAAAATGACACAATGCATTAATACACTATAATTATGCCGTCCCTAAGGCCACTCAAAAAAAAGTGGTTTCTCATCACCAAGGTCTGAAAATCTGTGACGAGGGAGGCTTTTTTCCCCCTTTTTTTTCACTCGCGGGCTAAAATGTATGGGATGATATACGTTTTACATGACCAAAGTTCACATTTTAGAAGTTAAGAATGTATGGATCTTTAAAAGTAGGGAAAATGTAAGTTATTTCTACCCTACTGCATTACTGGCAGTAATAGCTTTAATTTGATACCAAATATCCCAATATTTGTCCATTGCTATAAAAAAAATTAGCAAAAATTAGCAAAAAAAAAAAAAAAGTTTTCCTCAAAAGCTGATTTAGGTGTGGTGAGAAACCATTTTATTTTTTTGAGTGGCCTTAAAGGGTTAGGTCTCATACAACATGCATGAATTCTGGGTTATTTCTTTACGTGTTTCCATGAAATGGTACCTCAATATCTCATCTTCCATTCTCCTCAGAAATTGACCGACTTTTTAACACAAGTTATCCGTCACGACATTAGTTTCACATAACATCTTATCAGCAAGAATTACCCCCTCCCGGGAATCTGATGACAATGCCGAAAATACGAAAAGATTGATATGGTGTCACCTTTGGGATTGTGAAGGCTGACTTTCCCGGGTCTTGGATTACATTTTACAACTGCACATAGAATGTGATATGTTCCTTTGTCAAAAGTCATATCAAAAGAAACATGATACAATGTAGTAGGTGTAATCCCTTGATATGTAGGTTCGACATAGGTTCGACATATACCGGATATGTCCAGATTCAAGAGGGAGCATGAGAGCATTACAACTTATTGAGGCCGAGATCTTGGGGCTTGCCAATGATGTTGATGCACATAGCAGCGCTAATCACTATGAGGACTTATAGATGGAAAAATAAAAATACTATGCTTTACCCCTCATTTGTTAGCTAACAGATGAGCAAAGGCAAACCAAATAATCAAACATAAATGTAATCAGTCATACACTGGTTTTCTCCACACTAGATTCACTGCCAGAGGTTTACAGTATACTACAGAATTAGTGTCCATGGACACTACACAGAGAGAAGAAGCAGCGTCAAAAGGGAGTCCAGGTTGCCTCCAGAATGACTCCCCTGTTTAGGTCAGCCAGGTCGCACTAGGGAGCCTAGGTAACTCTCTGGCTGACCTAAGGGAGTCACCTGGGGGAGTCAGATGACCCAGAGAGCTATATGACTCCCCCAAGTAACTCCCTAAGGCCAGCCAGAGAGTCACCTATAGGCTCCCTTAGGCGACCGGGACTCCCCCAGTGAGAGGAGTCATTCTGGAGGCAACCTGGACTCCCTTTTGACGCTTTCCTTTTCTCTGTGTAGAATATACTGTTGGTTTACAGTATAAAAATACGTTCTTTTGGTTTCACTATCTACAGACTGCGTGAATGGCATTTAGGTGTACGTATTATAAGTAGTATTAGAGTAGAGTTATGGCACAACCACAGGCTAGCAAGACCGTACATGTCCATATAGTATTACCTTACATCTCGTATATCGGTGAGGTTATAAGTATCACATATCTATGGAGGCACAGGGCGCCTTATACTAGTGACAGAGTAGCTCTCAGTACGCCACGTGAGCTGTACATTACTACTCACTATAACGGACATTCTCAACCAGACGTCGGCCGAGGAACCTCCTCTCTGAGGGGTTCAAATATGTAGAGGCGCCACCCTCCCACCACATACTTGGTCGATACCGAACCCCAGGTGCATGGTTTACCAGGATAGATTTTCATATGTATTACGCGGTCGCGAACCAGGATGGCGGCATCAGTACAGAGAGGTAGACCGGTCATGGGCGCCATTTTGTGTTTCAGAATGGTTAGCTGCAGGGCTGTACTGCATGAGCTGCTCCCCCCGTGACCCACTCCGCCACGAGCAGCTCACGTTAGTCCTTTAAGGGCCGCATACCGCTTTGATGTGCTATATCCTTGGTCGTCATAATGCATGAATGCAGCCCCAGTGAGTAACTGTAGCTTACGGTACATTCATGCATCATGCCGACCGTTTGCAAGAGTATCAACCCTGTAGGATCGGCATGATGCATGAATGTAGCACTGGCGAGTTACACACGGGTTACCTTCATGCATTATGATGATAAAGGACATACTGCATTTAAGCACTATGCGGCCCTTAAGTGGTTAACATCTCCTCCACGTGCCTTTCTACAATCAATCTAATATAAGAGATATTGCGGCACATGGTCCCTTCTGTGCCGTAGTAGTACTCGGCATGACGATATGGGACAGGCACTGCATGGGGAGGGGGGTGTCTAGTACTACTACATGCACACAGAAAGTAAAGGAGTCAACTGTGTCTCCCACATGGCTCTGGTAAAAATGGAGTGTCAAACAGCTCTTGACTCTGCTTAGGGAGTGGTCATTTTTTAACAACAAGGGGGGGGGGGCTGGTTGATTTGTGGGGGGGGGGGGCAAAAATATTTGGACCCCTCTTGAGGGGGGGGGGGGAGAAATTAACCCCTTTTTAACGGAAAAGCCTACACGTTGCTAAAGCTCAAAGGCATCAGCTGCACTCAATTTCAACCTGCCTGGAGGGGGGGAACCAAAATAATTTCGACCCGTCTCGGGGGGGGGGGGGGCGAGAAAAATTCTGACCAGCTCGCGCGAAAATCAAACGACCCCCCTGTTGTTAAAAAATGACCACTCCCTCATATATAACTTGGGTTCACACTGATAGTAGAGTGTGGCTGATATGGCACTTTCTATGTTAAACTTATGTCAGCTTCGTACGCTACAGGTGTAACCATACTCCACGCCCCCTCCGCCGCCCCCTGCCCAATTTGATTTTATTCAATTTCAGAAAGTATGAATATGTATCCAAGGGCACATCCCACTCTTGTCGGACTTTGTCTATGAGATACATTACGTTCTATGGTAATCAACACTTGGAAATCCTTTCTGACAAATTTCTTGTTTTGTATCTTATATCAATCAATTCATGTCATCCTAGTGTACATCACTCTGACAGGGAATTCGACCCATTGTCCATCCCTAAAGCCATGTATGTACAACCATCTTCAATAAAAATGGATGGATGCAAGGATACCAACACTCAAAATGTAAACTTGTCTCCAGATTCTTCAAAGTGACGGTCATAAAATAAACGAGTCATTAACCTGGATGAAAATGAATTACCGGTAGACCAAATGACACCACATGATGGCGCCTATCTGGCAGCTGCACATTTGTCCTCGGCTGACGTCATACTGGCAACAACAGCCTCCCAAAAAAGAGTAGCCATTACCAATTTTCAATAATATCAATCAAGGCTCTGCGGAGAAGGTGGCGGAATGGAGTAGCTAGGAAGCTCTAGAAATGAGATATGCCGGTATGGTTACTTACACCCCACTTGGCTGAGAGAAAAAAGATTAATGGCCTGACTGTATTATACATATATGGCTGCATGTGGATGCGGTCCATCGAGCATGCTCTCCTACTATGAGTGTAAGTCAGATATGATATGTGTGACTAGCTGCATTTATACGTGTTATAATCCCTTGGCACTGGTAATTATCAATGGCTGGTGCCTTGGACAATTACCCTGTCCTTGGCTTTTAACAGTTATAAACCAAGTCACTTGTACCATATCTAATACTAAATCACCCCTTGTTGTCTACATTGTAAATGGTTAGTGTAGGTACACAGTAGAATCTACTGTAGATCTACTGTAGATCTACTGTAGAATGGATTTACAGTGGAATCTACTGTAGATTTACAGTATATTCCACTGTTTACCTACAATGAGCTGTACACCTAAAATCTACTGTACACCTACAACAATGGCAACCAACGTTTTATAGTGTAGTTATGTAGAACCATATTATAATGTATATAGCTTATCATACAGCGCTTGGCCCCCTATATATAAATGTTTCATATTTTGATTAAACAAACACCCACATTGTGCTGTCCTGGTGTTATTAGCGTGCTGTGTGGGGCTAATTGGTGGCGGTAAATAACACATATTGATCCCTAATGGAGGCCGCTGTCCCAGTAATTCCTGAGGTGTGACACCACACGCCGCCCCCATGCGGTAATTACTGTATTACCGCATGGGGGTAATCTAACACTAGGCACAGCATTGGCACAGCTCCATATGGATAGGGAGAGGTGTATATCAGGGGCTGTACAGCCAGAGAACATTAGCCCTTTAAGAAGGACGTAGTGCTTTAAAGATATATAATGTGCCCTTTTGAATAAGCCGAAAAAATGTGCGATTGGAGTGTAACAAACTTAATTTTGATTTTATATGATATCTGATAACATTTTAGTTAAAGGCCAACGCATGCTGTCCTTTAAGTAACATTCAAAGCTGAGCAAGGATCGTAACTATGGACGTTTAAGGGCACTACACTACACTGCGTTAATGCACTATGCCCTTTGCATCATATGTCGACCCTACTGGGATAAAGCTCCAAAAGGTCTTATATATGGTATTGCCTTAGAATCAGCACCATAATCCTTTCCGAAGCAAGGTACAGCGTGTACATGTATACGTGTCCATTAAGGACACATAATGCCTTAATGCGTTATCCCCTTTTCTTGTCATGATCCATGAATTCAGCCCTGGGACTCTGCGGCCTTAAGCTTTAACAGGGTTCTCTTTAAACCCGCAGATCTTACTGCACGTCCAGTAACAGTCAGAGTGCAGTCGGGACAGGTACTCGGCCCTATATATAGGGGCGCTGGGGGTTTAATGGACCAAGATATCGGTACCCCTACGGCAGTAGTCGGAGTGGAGCCGTAACAGGTTCAGTTGTAAATATTATATAGGGCGGGTGAGGGTTGAAGTTATTTTCTTTTTCATTTCATACACCCACTCCCTAACTCCAGCCCACTATAAGTACTTACTAGCTGATCCATACTCTCCGTATGTAAAACAGACCATCGATCCTTGTTTATCTTATCGTCCCTCCACAACTCACCACTTCCTTCCCTTCCTAAAGCCCAAAGGCCCATCCTGGCTCTCCACACTTCTGAGGGGAGCAGGTACCCACGGCTTTTACATCAGTCCCTCAGATCCCCTTCTGCCCCTATCTACTCCCCCACTCTCCAATCTTAAAGCCTCCTATACGTCCACTCTGCATGGGCATGGAGGTTTTCTGTAGAAGAAGTGGAGAAAACAGTACCTTCTCCCTACTCTCCTAACCACATCACATACTGTCTTTTTTACCTACGCAAGAAATAGTCCCTGTTTACGACAATGTTTATTTTTTACCCCAAAGAAAGAGCGGGAACGTCTGTATTACAACCGGTGTCTTATAATGTGTTTATGCATGTGGAGATTTCATTTACTTACAGCTAGACATTTTCATACAAATTGCACAATGGACAAATCTGTAAATTTCTCATGTGCGCAGGTAGTTTGACGCAGAGATATAGTGAATGGCAGGAGCGAAATATCTGCCGCCTGGAGAGTGTTAATCCCTATATCCCCCGAGCATCTACGAGCATATCGCTCCCCTTGACCTAGCTGCATCCTAGCGTATCGTATGACTCATAGCAACTGGTGGTACACATGCACAAACACGCCCGCGCGGTAGTAGTATTAACCCTCTAGTGCTTAAATATGCCGTATGTCCTCTATCGTCATGATGCATGAATGCAGCCTTGGCGAGTAACTCACCAGTGCTTCATCCATGCATCATGCCGATCATACAAAGGATTGACATGATGCATGCATGCAGAGTTACTCACTAGGGCTGCATTAATGCATCAAAACGACCAACAATGTTAAAGCTCTATGCGGCCCTTAACCCTTTAAGGACGACATAATGCTTAATGCATCATGCCCTTGGTCGTCATGATACATGAATGCAACCCTGGCGAGTAACTGACCAGTGCTGCATTCATGCATCGTGCCGATCCTATAGGGTTGAGACACTCCCAAAGGGTCGGTATGAAGCAGTAGTGCAGCACCAGGGAGTTACTCGCCAGGTGCATTGGTGAATCATGACGACAAATGTCATCTTTCAGCAACATGCGTCCTTAAAGGGTTAATGGACCAGTAGTACCACTAGTACATCCAGGGATGCACCCCGCGGCCGGCCACTATTGATGCTGATCATTTATTAACGAAAGCTCCACAAATCAGCTATAAATACTGCACCACAGGGGGCCTTGTGGGCAGGCCGATCGAAAACCTATGGTACTAGACGACAATGTGACTGTACAAAACGGACACAGGTTATTCATGTTGCATTTTTCCCAGGGCTACCGTTTGGAGCAAGAAGGAGACATGCTGGCACATGTTAGCGTCTATTATTAAGAGGATTTCTTAGCATGGAGGATTAGGCCAAATAAAAAAAAGGTGTGTTTCAGGTTACCCGACCCTACCTAGCAAAACAGGGCCGACCCTAGAAATTTTTATGCAATTTTGAAAAAAATATTTATATTTTGGGTCATTTTGGGGCTATTTAAGGGTTGATCTGATAGTTCACGAGTCGAGGCGGTCGTCGGCGAGTCAGCATTGTAGTTCGTGAGTCAATTTCTGGATACTTTTCAGGCTAAAGTAAAAAAAAAATTAAAAAAAGAAAAAGATCCAACCTACCTACCCTAGATTTTCAGAACATGTAACCTGAAACACACTTTCTTTTTTTGGCCTTACAGAACCTGTTGATTGGTCCACAGCTATAACCTGCTCCTGTTGGAAATACAACGTTTCTATACATACCACATAATTATGACTTCCCAAGAACAAAAGATAAAACTCCTAGATGGAATCCCATCTGATACACACTGTAAAAAGTCTAGCTACAATGACTTGGTTTGTTTATTAAAGTCTGCATTCATCATATAATAGTTTCAAACTCCTTGAGGTCAGAAAAATGCTACAATGCGCTATACCATTCAGCCATCATGATGCATTAATACAGAGGCATGATGCAACAATGCAGCTCCAGCGAGTTACTCGCTGGCATTACTATGCATCATGGCAACATGTTTACACATCACATCTTGAGGCACCATGCCGTCCTTAAAGGGGTATCTGATGGATCAATGCTGAATGCATGGGAGCGGAGAGAATTAGATACAGGTGCCACAGTAGGGATGTGGTATAATAACATTACCCTCCACCCCCCTCCCACCACTCACCTACCCACCCACCACCCATCACCCACCACCCACCACCCACCGGCACCTCTTTAACACTGGCACCCTGGAGGTAGTCTGTATATTGATTAGTCACACAGACACAGACCCCCTGCCACCCCACAAACACAGGTGAGATCACCAGGAGGAGCAACCCCCCCCCCCCCCGCCCACACCCACCCACTACTATAGACACAGGTAGGAACAAGGGTTGTGAGTGGATCTCTATCTACTCACAAGGGGTAGGAACATGGGTTGTGGGCTGAGCCATCTACCTACAGATGTAGGAATATGGGCAGATCTATCTACTCACATGCGGAAGAACATGGACTGCTGTGGGCACTCCTGTGAGTAGTAGTGGTGGTAGTAGTAGTATATCAAAATGAGGCCTAGTCCCTGGAGGTACAGTTTTAGTACATGACACCGGGGTGCACATTGTATAGGGGCAATGGCATATGATCCCTCCCTTAAATATAGTCAACAGGCCACTAGCGGCATACATTTTGAACCAATGAAATAATTCCCTCTATTCACTGAAGAAGGACTGGTACCCATTTTGAGAGCTGTTTTCTGTGTATATCTCGCCAGTACCAGCTTAAGTACTGGCCGCGCCCACTGGGCAATCAACTTGACGCCTATGCCCTAGGGCTTATCCCTCCATATTGGCTGTATTAATAATATCAACCAAACATAATAAAAGTGTAAAAGGTGTAAGGGCATCAACCTACCTCTACCTGCCCTTTGCGCCCCCCAGCGGGCTGCTGAGGGGGCTGAGTTGGTTCGGCAGACATGGCGCCCAATCAATCAAGCAGGCAATTAGTCGATCAATCAATCAGACAATCAATCAATCACTTGATGAATTCTTCTTGGCCCCTCGAGCAGCGGTTATCCTTGCTGTTGAGCGGTTGGCGAGGGGGTTGGGTAGAGAGTATAGGTAAAGGAAGCGAGCAGCTCTTTTTTTCTTCCAGAACAGGTGGAGCGTGATGTCGGATGTTGTCGTATCTCTCCAGGGGTGGGGTGAAAAATCCACTTGATACAAGATGGAAAATCCGGGGTCAATGATGAGGTCAGATGTCTTGGGATAAGGAGAAAGTATGGCTTTTTTTCGTTTCAGTTCTCGTTATAAGCGTCGTTGCTGACCATTGAGATTTCATATTATCATTATGAATATTTATACACAGCTGGTCAGCCCCAACAGGTGGTAAGAATCGCAGGTAACTTATATAGGCTTCTGGACTAGGCGTGGCGGATAGAGAGATCAAGGTGAAGCCCTGTGGTTTCCTCCAGGTGAGGCGGAAAAGGCCCTGGTTAAAGGGTTATATATGATATACTAGTAGCACTGGGGACACTCCAGGGTCCACCAGTCAACTCCAGTGTATTAATCCAAGCTTGCTTTCCAGGGTAAATATATCCAAACTTCTAGTTGACTCCAGTATCTTAAAGAGTCCAATCCAAGCTTTCCAAGTGTAATATATATGTGTAGGTGTGTAGTGCATGGACGTGTGCCTAGGGTTTAAAGTTGTAAGTTCGGAATGGAAACACTAAGGGTGTATGTATATACAGGAGGAGGGATGCAATTGGTTCCTACACCCACTTCACTGTGGTGACGTATAATGCAGTTGGTGACGTATATGACGTTGTATGGACGGCAGCAATGCTCCAGCGTGTCACTGACGTAACGTCAGCGGCACTGTCACAACGATATGCTAACAAGGTGTTACGCCACCCTCTAGTGTCATCCAATTGACAGACAGTGCTCTGGTAATATACAGTGTCACTACTCCAATAGATAAGTGCATTCCACTAAGGTAGGGAGGGGTGGAGGGGCAGGGGTGGGGGTGTCTACGTCCTTTATATGGTTTACAGTGGCAGAGTGCCTGTGTTAATGCATCAACATAGCAATACAAAGGGCGCTGCCAATTCCACCTGGGTCATCCTATTGTGGTCAACTACTAGTGTCAACCATCTCTGGGCAGGGCTCTGTGCTATGCATACCAGCTTAGGGCTGAGTACAGTGGGTACTGTTTGGGGAGCCTTAACACTGCTGTGAGTAGTGGTGGTAGTGGTGGTAGTAGTAGTATATCAAAATGGGGCTTAGTTCCTGGAGGTGCAGTTTTAGTGCTTATTAATACCGGGGGTGTACATGTACCGTTGGTGGTGCTGGGGGAGGGGGGAAGGGTACTAATCGCCTTGGGGGTCCTTCTACGACTAGTGCAATGTGAAGTCTTTCCTCTCCTGTGCAGGGTAGTGGTCAAACACCTCGTGCACTGAGTTATAGTATCTAGTGTCCCTACGCTACCACAGTGCCATGGGGATATAGACATAGGTGTGGTGGAGTGCTCGCCCACTCTGTGAAGCCGCCCCTCCAGGATGAGATGCTCCAGGGCTTTGCTTAATTAAGCCCGCCTCTTAATACCTTAATTAGCACTACCTTTGAAGTGGGCTAGTCAGGTGGGTGCTGGGCGGACCATTTCCTGCTAGAACCATCTCTCCTCTGGGTCTGGCTTGCTGCTATGTTGGCTAACAGGTTGGCTGACAGGTTGGCTGGTAGACTGCCTGACAGGTTGGATAATAGCAGATTGGCTGACAGGTTGACTGGCAGGCAGTATCGCCAATATCTGGCGGTGCCTGGTATCACCACTGGTAGGCTCCTCCTCACTAGATCAGCAGCATCGTTATCTCCATGCTTATCAGCTGGCCCTTGACTGCCTCCAGGTCTCACTCACTCACCCCCTGTTAGATCGGTAACCTCGGCCACTGCCTCCACACCCTCCTGGGGCTATGGTCCTCCTCCATCCCCTGCCCCTGTCCCCTCCACGGTCTCCTGCCGCCCTCCTACCGTGTGGTAGCCGTGGTGGTGGTGGTGGTACCTCCAGGGGGTGCCGGCATGCTGGCCCTCCTCCTCCTGCCTCCTCCTGGGTCCTGGCTTGTTGTACAGCTATCAGTGATAGTGGTGCTGGTAGGTGAGATGCTGGTGCTGGTATATAGTGTTAGAGCCGGCTCCACTGGAGGCAGACACTCTGCTGGTGGTACTGCTATATAGGGGTAGGGGAGAGGGTGGGTCTGTATGGAGTTAACCCGGGCCAGGCGCTGTCAGGCCGGGGGTGGCGTCCTAGACCTTAGTGTGGTGTGTTGGTACCACCGCCTTGTTGTACTGGATCCGGTCGGAGACTGGGAGGGTGCTGGTGCGTTGCGCGCATCATATATTGGCGTTGAGTCGGCAGCAGACCCCCTCCCTACTCGTCCTCCACCTCCTCCCGCACCTCCGCCTCCTCCTCCCGCCCCACCGTTACGTCGGCCGCTGCCGCTACCCGCCACGCCCGCAGCCGCCGCCACCGCACGCCACAGACCATTCTACAACCACACAGGGCGCCAATCTGAGCCCAATACATCTCTGTATGCATACAGTCATCTCTAACCAGCAGTGGGTGGAGTATGTTAACTTAATCAACTGAGTCTGAGGCATCACCAAGAATATGGTCGGAGATTGATACCTCTGCTACAGATTTGGACTTCTCAGAGAGGGAATTCCTCAGTCGGCGTCCATCTCAGAATGGCCTGCACCGCCGCTGGTGCCGCCGCCGCTGCTGCTGCGGCTTGCATTGCTGCATCCAGGGGGTATGCGCCGTGCCGCCAGTTAATGCCGCACACCACACCGTGGAGGAGGGTCCTGCTGGTGCCGGGTAACAGCACCACTACAGCCGCCTCCACACAGCCCTCACAGCCCCCACAGCCTCACAGCCCTCACAGCCCTCACATACCTCACAGCCCCCACAGCCCTCACAGCCCTCACAGCCCCCACAGCCCCCACACCCTCACAGCCCCCACAGCCCTCACAGCCCTCACAGCCCCCACAGCCCCCACAGCCCTCATAGCCCTTACAGCCCCCACAGCCCCAACATCCCTCACAGCCCCCACAGCCCTCACAGCCCTCACAGCACTCACATACCTCACAGCCCCCACAGCCCTCACAGCCCTCACAGCCCCCACAGCCCTCACAGCCCTCACAGCCCCCACAGCCCTCACAGCCCTCACAGCCCCCACAGCCCTCACAGCCCCCACAGCCCCCACAGCCCTCACAGCCCTCACAGCCCTCACAGCCCCCACAGCCCTCACCGACCTCACAGCCCCCACAGCCCTCACAGCCCTCACAGCCCCCACAGCCCTTACAGCCCTCACAGCCCCCACAGCCCTCACAGCCCTCACGGCCCCCACAGCCCTCACAGCCCTCACAGCCCTCACAGCCTTCACCGCCCACACCGCCCTCACAGCCCTCACAGCCCTCACAGCCCTCACAGCCCTCACAGCCCTCACAGCCCCCACAGCCCCCACAGCCCCAACAGCCCTCACAGTCCTCACAGTCCTCACAGCCCTCACAGCCCTCACAGCCCTCACAGCCCTCTCAGCCCACACAGCCCTCACAGCCCTCACAGCCCTCACAGCCCTCACAGCCCCCACATCCCTCACAGCCCTCACAGCCGTCACAGCCCTCACAGCCCTCAAAGCCCCCACAGCCCTCACAGCCCTCACAGCCCTCACAGCCCTCACAGCCCTCACAGCCCCCACATCCCTCACAGCCCTCACAGCCGTCACAGCCCTCACAGCCCTCAAAGCCCCCACAGCCCTCACAGCCCCCACATCCCTCACAGCCCTCACAGCCCCCACAGCCCTCACAGCCAACACAGCCCACACAACCCTCACAGCCCCCACAGCCCCCACACCCTCACAGCCCTCACAGCCCTCACAGCCCTCATAGCCCACACAGCCCTCACAGCCCTCACAGCCCTCACAGCCCTCACAGCCCTCACAGCCCTCACAGCCCTCACAGCCCTCCCATACAGGCCTGCTGCATGGGCCAGCACACAGCAGGGACATCACTGAGGTGGAGGCTGCAGGATTGGTATTATTAGGGCTGTACTACTCGGGTTGATAGGTTAGATAAAGAGGAAGGAGGAAAGACGGAGAGGGAGACATGGAGAGAGACATATATACGCAAAGACAGAGGCGGAGACATGGTGCGCCCACGAGAGAGAGGGAGGGAGAGAGAGGGAGAGGGAGAGAGAGAGAGAGAGAGAGAGAGAGAGAGAGAGAGAGAGAGAGAGAGAGAGAAAGAGAGAGAGAGAGAGAGAGAGAGAGAGAGAGCTGTGAGAGAAAGAGAGTAGAGAGCCAGGCAGACAAAGAGGGGGGTATGCAAAGAGCCAGACAGACGTAGACAGACGTAGACAGAGGAGACAGAGGATAGAGGCATGAAGTGTGAAATAGATAGCCAAGAGTTCTATATAACAGTGGTGTTAATCTTGTTACAGAATACATGAACCCTATCACTGGTTATTTGGAACAGCCAAATCATTACTTGAGATCATTGTATGTCAAGGGCACGCACAAACTGCCATTCTTGTCACCTCATTAATTTTTTTGACAGAACTTGGACTGCTATAAAACCATCATGAGCCGAGCAGAGAAATGGCAGTGCAATAAGAAATTGGCACTATATCAAGGGGTGTAAGGTCCAGGAAGAGCCCAGGGCTGGAATGGAGTGAAGTAGCTCTCTCTCCTATTTGTGGCGACTGGTGGCAAGGGCTGGGAATAGGGAAGCCGGCAATGGCTGCACTCCGGAGTGGATTCATCTGGGAAGCATCAGCCGTATATATCTAGCACCCCCTCCGATTGAGGTGCGGGTTTGGAGAGGGGGCTGTGCTCAATATTATATCCCACCTACTGCCTAGGCAGAGTGCTACATAGGCCGTCATTGCTTTACACCATCCGATATCAATGCCGCTGTCCTATAGTATTCCCAACCAATCATTCAAAGACCACTGTCCAACACATACCCTATCCACCCGACAACTTCCCCCAAACTACTGCAAGTCCACCGCTACTGTTTACCGAAATCAGTCCAATTCACCCCTACAGCCAACATGTAAAGCTTGCTAATAGATAGGGGCAACTATTGGTCATTAATAATTATGATTGCATACTAGGAATTATAAGAAATGGGGACAGTTATTGATTACCAATAATTATAATTGTATAATGAAAACCAGTAAGATGACCCCCCCCCCCCCATAGGGATGTACATCTATGTATATGGAGACCACCAGACGGAGGAAGGCCACACATAGCACACAGGGAGACAGATATACAAATATAGACCACCAACCTTTGGGTTATTTCTATAACGGGGCTTGGCTATAGACAGAGGTCAGACTGCTAAGGGTATTGGACTGCACGGCAGGGGCCATGCTGGAAGCTCCAGAGTGGAGGTATTTATGTCAGGTCCCTACAGGCCCCTCAAAAACAGCCTGTGGCCTGTATATTGTGAGTTTTCAATAAATTCAGTCAGCCATTACTGTACTCTCTTGTTGAGTGTTGTGATTTCTACTACTGCCGTAAAACCTCGGGTATAAGCCTAACTCGCGTATAAGCCGCACCCCGACTTTGAGCCGATTCTATAAGCTGCAGAGGGCTTCTAGTGAGTTGTGGGAAAACTCGTGTATTAGCCGCACCCCTAACTTTGGCCTCGCTGAGCTGGTACTGAAAAGAGGGGGCGGAGGTTGACTGGGTCATGTTTATTGGCTTTGTGCAAGCGGTGGCTTTACAGGTGTAGTGCGGGGGGCGGGTATATTTCTGCCACAGTCCCAGTGACTTCATTCAGCATGGGGGGGGGGGGGGGGGGGGGGGGGCTAGCTGTCAGTTGAGTGGGCAGTGTCAATGCCTCATATTCGCACCTTGGAGAGCCCCCCCCCCCCCCCCATCACATACCACAGTACCGGGGTAGCCTACCCCCCGCCTTGTAATCCCTCTCCCGGCCTTACAACCCTCCCTCTCCCGGCCTTACAACCCTCCCTCTCCCGGCCTTACAACCCTCCCTCTCCCAGCCTTACAACCCTCCCTCTCCCGGCCCTATAACCCTCCCTCTCCCGGCCTTTTGCCACCAGTTATTTGGAGGCAATTTTAGGTGGTTTTCGAAATCAAAATTTGGAGAAACTCGCGCATAAGCCGTACCCCGACTTTGGGCCGATCCTATTAGAGGCACTGGCGATTTGACTCGCGTACTAGCTGCAACTTCTACGCAAGGTTTTACGGTGTAAGCACCAGAGGACTGGAAGATGATCTTGACTGTGGCCGCCTAGCAATCAGTACACCAAACACCTTTAAGATTATCTCCAACCTAATTAGTGGTGACCTTTCTGCTTTTACGAACATCCATGCAACTGCCCCAAAGCGGTCATATACATCCTCCGAATCTACCTCTACAATTCAACTAAAACAACCAGATTTACCCTCATAATCTTCCACAACGGCCAAATCAATCCTACAGGCCCCTCAAAAACAGCCATATTAACCCTCCAAAATCCCCCATAGTAGTCACCGCTACAAGTTCTTCAATGCAATCAAATCCACATTCCAATTCCTCCACATAATGCAGCTGAATTTATCCCTACAATTATCGCAGAGCAGCGGTCAAGCCCACCGCTACAATTATCTCCAAAACAGCAACTAAATTCACCCTAAAATATCCCCAAATAAGCAAAATTCACCCTTCAATTACCTCAAATAGTGTGCAAGCAGCGAGGTTTACCCTCTATAATTGCTCCAAAGCAGCCAAATTTACCCCTACCATTCCCCGACAGCAACAGCCAAATTCATCCCAAAGATTTGCATAAAGCAATCAAATTCACCCTAGAATCCCCCAAAACAGCCAAATTCACCCTAGAATTCCCCAAAACAGCCAAATTCACTGCCACTATTTCCCTCAAAGCAGCCAAATTCCCCAGCACCTGCTTCACCACTGTCACCACCAGCACCAGTACCAGCACCAGTACCACCAGCAGGCTGTGTCACCCTGCTGCTGCTGCTCCTGGGTGCCTCCTGGAGGAGGCAGACGGCTGGTGCAGCACCCTGCATTGGTGGAAGCCTCCTCCTCCTGCTGGTAGTATAGCTGGTGCTTGTACCTTATCTCTGCCATAAGCTATACAGCCTGCACTCGTAATCTATCTCTGTCCCAGACTATAGCTGCCATATATATATATAGTATATAGGTGGTAGTATTGTAAGCTCTCGTACGCTATCTCTGTCTCAGCCTACAGAATATAGCTGCCACATATATATTGTATAGTATGGCAGCTATAATACCCCCTATAGTCCGTAGGTTGTGGCAGAGAGGTTCTAGTGCCAGCTATATAGCTGCCACTCGTACCTTATCTCTGCCACAACCTACAGACTATATAGGTGGTAGTATAGCAGGCACTCTTCCTATAAAACCTGCCAGCCAGCATTGGTCCCTGGGGCCCATATATGTGTTTTACTTGGGCCAGCTGGGCTTGCCCATATCTGGGTTATGGTCCTTTTTGTCCAGGGCTACCAGTGGGAGGCCAAATGGGCTAGCCCAGGAAAACTTTTTTTTCCCATAAATACATTGTAAATATTTCAAAACATGCTGACATCTGATTTTCCTCCAGAAATTACCATTATTGTACATTTTTTCAGTTTATATATAATCTGGGCTCGAGCTGGGCACTGTGAATCTGGGTAGACCCATCTGGATTCCCACTTGTAGCCCTGGACAAAAAGAACCATAACCCAGATATGGGCAAATCAGCTTGCCCACGTAAAACACATATGGGTCCCACTAAGCAATGTTGGCTGGGTTGTGCTCTATCTCTGTCTCAACCTAAAGGCTCTAGGAACTTTTCTGCAGTAGAAGGGAAGAGAAGAGATTCTGCTCCCCTATCCACATCACACGCTGAGGGTCTGGGGACACATGTGACTATCTTCAAATTCTATCCCCAAAGCATAGTTTATATGTCTGTAAATTCGCAAAAAAGATTTATAATATATTTCCTTTGAACAGCCTATACGAACACTTTTCCACCATGCAGGACATTCAAGCCTACAGAAATATCTTCATGCAGGTCCAGCTTCATTTGTGCAGGCCTGTGTATTAGCATGCGATCTCGTTGTCTAAGAATTAAGCAGGTGTTTATACTAATAGGGACACATGAATAGGGTTCCTTTGTATGTTACAATGATATTCATCATTTCAATATGTAAATTACTGAAGAATATTACAGAAAATATTCAAGCTTTCTGTTTTACACTGTAGAAATATTAATAATGGTCCGATTTACCAGTCGTAAAAAATGACATGTATGCAAGAATCCCTAGATTACAGCCAGCCATTCAGGCTGGCAGTAACAGCCTTTCTGCCGGATCGGCAGGTTTTTTGCCGGCTATAGTCGGTGTCCGGCAGGATTTCGTATAGACTGCTGTGAATATTCAAAAAGAATATTTGAGTACAGCATAGGTAACTGTGGTTGGTGATCCGCCATGTTATATAAGGCAGAGATAGAAATAGGGCCTGTAGTAGCGAGTGTGATATCTGCTGGTAGATTGTATAGTTTAGTATATCCTTCAGCATCTCTCCTGTGCTATAGATGTAGGTGGTGATGGTAGGGAGAGGCTGCATGCACACCCACGGTTAGGTTTCCTATTACATGGGCGTAGAGCCAAAGAAAATAATAATAATGATATACAAAAAAAAAAACTAAAAAAGAGAGCAGGAGAAGCTAAACATGTTGTGTATAATATATATGTCTACCGAGCACCTCTGGTGGCTATATGAGAGGTCCTGGAGGTGTGAGATTACGGCAGCTTTGCTCCAGGGTTTTAGTGTCCTGGCAGTGTGTGATGCACTGGTGTTTAATAGCGGCAGCCTGGCATGGGGTGGTGGCATTAACCCTTTAAGGGCTGCATCATGTTTTAATCCATTATACCCTTACTCGTCATGATGCCTGAATGCAGACCTGTCTAGTCGTCTTACCACAGCTGCATTCATGCATCATGCCGGCAGTTCGGATAGTACCAAGCTCCGTAGGGTCGGCATGACGCATGAATGCAGCACTTGTGAGTGAATGATGAAGACAAAGGTATTAAAGCACTATGTTGACTTTAAAGGGTTAATAGTGGCAGTCTGGCGCGGGGTGGTTGCATTAACAACCCTTATATTGCTCCCAGCAAGAAGTGAAGACAGATTGTGTGGGATCTCAAATTCGGCAATGGCAGCTCAAACCAAACCAAACTCGAATTTAATCATGTCTTAAACAATTAAACATTATTTTCTTTAGGTAATCTCTTATCTCTGTCAAGATGAGATGAAACAATATTATTTATTCTTTGAGGGATAATTCCACAGCTAAGTAGATTCGGATCGGGAAGCATCAGGGGCCAGCGGATTGGCTTTTTATTTTATTTTGCTGATTGCATTGGTGAACAATCTGGGTATACCCCCTAAAAAGGTTTAATGCATCAGACTATTGGGCAGAAAAAAATCAGCCACTGATAGTGACAAATCATATAAATTGGCTCTGCATGGTGGCTTAAATTAATATGATATACTGTCAATGTAGTAGTTATAGGACGTGTACCAATCTGTACGCGAAATACAGCGACGGGGCCTTATAGGCTCCCTTTACTGAATACCCCTACAGATTGGCACTAATCCTATAACTATTTTATACCACTAGCTGTATGCAGTATACAAGAGGTGTGAAATGCTTTGTTCTCTGTACCCACTGTGGTATAAACTTACATACAATACTGCTACATGAGATTTGCAGTGAGGAATGACAGGGGGAGCAGAGAAACCATTAGGGATGGGATCAGAATATAGAACTTCTAGTATAAATCCCTAATAGAGTGGTAATGGTGGGCCGGGCGTGCATCTGGTATTTATACAGTGAGTTCTCAGCTAATTAATGACTCTCCTCCACGGCGGGCACCGAGTGGCATCAATAACACATGAAGCACGTTACGGCCCCCTCCATGACCCATCAGAGCAGGTTATTAATGCTCACCATTGCCACCAGCCATATCTCATGGAGGGCTTAACCCTTTTAGGGCCGCATACACAGAGACAAGAAACCGTGTCAAAAGGGAGTCCAGGTTGCCTCCCCTCTCTAGGGGAGTCCAGGTCGCCTAAGGGAACCTAGGTGACTCTCTGGCTGCCCTAAGGGAGTCATCTGGGGGAGTCTCAGTCATATGACTCCCCCAGGTGACTCCCTCATATCAGCCAGAGAGTCACCTAGGCTCCCTTAGGTGACCTGGACTCCCCTAGAGGGGAGTCATTCTGGAGGCAAGCTGGACTCCCTTTTGACGCTGTTTCTTCTCTCTGTGTAATGCTTAAATGTGGTAGCCCTTTGATGGTCCAATGATGCATGAATGGAGTCAGGGTTGGTAACTCGCCAGGGCTGCATTCACGCCGTGTGCTTACTCTACATATAGGGGTTGACGCTGTAAGGTCGGCATGATGCATGAATGAATCCCTTGTGGGTATACTAGACTCAGCAGGGCTGCATTCATGCGTTGATCATGCCGACAAAAAGCAGAGCACATTAAAGCAACATGCCATCCTTAAAGAGCTAAGCCGCCTCCTACTCCACGTGGTTGACATTGCCCGCATTACCACCCTACAGGAAATAAATATTAAATGGTGGTGGCTGCGGGTAGCCTGCTGGAGGAGGGCAGATGGAGGCACACAGGGCGGCAGACGTGCCTGTTGTAGGCCCTGGAGGAACCATCACACAGGGGGTGCAGCATGGATAGCGCGTAAGCCAAGCCATTTCCGACTGCCAAATTGAGGGTTTGGTCGCCACCATGATTTTTAGATGGGCATATATATAGGGTATCAGAAAATATGAGGTGGCCTTGCCTCAGGAGTAGCTTAAGGTCAGGGCAGGGCTTCAAGGTCAGAGAAGTCTAGAAAAATCTGAAAATTATTGATTCACATATGCAACTGAAAAGTCTCTTTAAATTTTTATTTCCCAAAAGATAAAATATCTACGGCATACTACTCATTCAGGGCAACATGAAAAAGACAAAAAAGATAATTTTGCTCAAGGTCAACCTCATTTTATACAAGGTCAATCTCAGAAAAGTGACTTTTCTATAAAAACGGTCACCTTTCAACTCTAATAGAATCCTCAAAAATATCCAGACATTCGCCATAATGCATGAGGGAATACCTACATAGTTAGGGATCATAGGAAAATGAGGTGGACTTCCATATCACATGGCTTTTGGCAAGGCACTGCCTCATTCCTCACTGATGCTGTAAAATGGTAGGATCCACAACAACACACTTTAAGGGCCAGAACCTGGCAATAACTTTGTCTTTTCATTCATGTTAAACACCTAGAGTATGCTATGTTGTGGGGCCAACCCAAACGACCTTTTAATTTTAATTTTTTAAAGGTCAAGGTCACTTAAATCAAGGTCATATGTGCAAAATCACAGGTTTGACAAAAATCAACCTTGGATGGTAATAAAGTTAACAAAAATATTTATATCCACATCAATATCTGTCTGTGCATAGCATCAAATATATACAGTTTAAGAAAAAATGTGTTCGAAATCCATGTTATAGAGTGAAGAGTAGGTTTAGGTCTCTTGTCACTGGTAATATAAAATAGAAACTGCATATAAACATATCGGTCTCAAATTGTGATAAAATTTCATAAACAGTTCATAAAATTTAATTAACCTTTTAAGGCTGCGCATTGACTATATAAAATGCCATGGCTGCTTGAGCATCGTCTATATTTTATGCCCTTGCCGGCCCAGCATCTACTATAGTCATCATTACTTTTTTGGATTTGGAAAAGTTTTCTGCAAAACATCTTAGATGTCACTTTTTTTTCTTCTTTTACGAGCTTGATTCTTGATGGATGTATCCCTATACACATCACATACGGCATCTATTCGATCACTGTTGGATCCTATTTTGAGCATTGCACTGAATAGAGTATCTGCTGCTTCTCCGAAGGTCTCAGCTTTTCCACTCATCTTATGAACAACACTCATGGCATCTACTCTATGATATACATATTGGTTGCACACACTTTATCAAAGAGAAAACAATATTTACACAGTGGAGCTTCCTCAATGATCAGATTATGGAAGGTCCTGCCATCTCTTATGGGTTGCTGAGGTCTTGCCACTAGGTGGAACTTCCTGTCTACTGTCCTTTAGTACAGTCAACCTCCTCTATGAAGACCATAATATGTCTGGTTCCAACTTGTTCTTTTACTGACCATATATGATCTGGTTAAAGGAAGTTAGGAGTAGTAGCCCTATATATACTTTATATATAGGTCTGTCTTCTGCTGCCCTTGGTAACAATGACCCTGACCTCAGCTCACTATTACAAATATATAGATAGTGAACATCCTAGTATGCATCTGATAACGAAATATCTAGATATTCCTACCGTACATCAAAATGTCAACAACAGAGATAACATTTTAATGATTTACGTTCAGTGTAACCTTCAATGAAGTGACCTTGACCTGGAGGAAGGTCAGGTTGAATAAAATATAGGTTGTTTGGCTTGCCCTGATTATATTTTGGACTTTAATTCAAACAAACGGGATAAATCAATGAACACTAGAGAATCAGTGTGTAGCTACTTAACATTTAACAGTGACAAGAGGCCTAAACCTACTCTTTACTGTATAACATTGATTTCGAACACATTTTTTCTTAAACTGTATATATTTGATGCTATGCACAGACAGATATTGATGTGGATATAAAAATTTTTGTTAACTTTATTACCATCCAAGGCAGATTTTTTGTCAAACCTGTGATTTTGCACATATGACCTTGATTTAAGTGACCTTGACCTTTAGAAAATAAAAATTAAAAGGTTGTTTGGGTTGGTCCCACAACATAGCATACTCTAGGTGTTTAACATGAATGAAAAGACAAAGTTATTGCCAGGTTCTGGCCCTGAAGTGTGTTGTTGTGGACCCTGCTATTTTACAGCATCAGTGAGGAATGAGGCCGTGCCTTGCCAAAAGCCATGTGATATGGAAGTCCACCTTATTTTTCTATGATCCCTAACTATGTAGGTATTCCCTCATGCATTATGGCGAATGTCTGGATATTTTTTGAGGATTCTATTAGAGTTGAAAGGTGACCGTTTTTATAGAAAAGTCACTTTTCTGAGATTGACCTTGAATAAAATGATGTTGACCTTGAGTAAAATTATCTTTTTTGTCTTTTTTGTGTTGCCCTGAATGAGTAGTATGCCATAGATATTTCATTTGTTGGGAAATTCAAATTTAAAGTGACTTTTCAGTTGCATATGTGAATCAATAGTTTTCAGATTTTTCTAGACTTCTCTGACCTTGAAGCCCTGCCCTGACCTTAAGCTACTCCTGAGGCAAGGCCACCTCATATTTTCTGATACCCTATATATATGCCTATCTAAAAATCATGGTGGCAACCAAACCCTCAATTTGGCAGTCGTGGTCATTCTCAGCCAGATTGGCTTACGCGCTAGGAGGGGAAGTCTGGATTATACTGTAAACGCATATATTTTCGCGCATGAATATTTTCGCGAATTGACTACAAAATGTACTTTCACGTGTATCTAAATTCGCTGATTTTGGAGTATAGTAGTTGTATGACCATATTGGATAAATTTTCGCTCTGTACTTATTTTCGCGATTTTTAAAATCGCGAAAATCGCGAAAATAAGTACAGCGCGAAATAACATACGTTTACAGTATAGAAAATATTTTGTCTCCCTTTTATCCACTTCTAGAATGGGGTGTAAGGGTGAGAGTTCTGTTTCCTATCCCTATTTTATTAGAATGGAAGATTAAAAGACTACAGCCCAGTGGGCACATAATTCCGTTTAACGGTGAATCAACACTGAATCAACATTGAATCAGCATTGTCAACCAGTTTTCAATGTTGATTCAATGTTCTGTGCCCACTGGGAGCATATATATCGGGCCTGATGCTTTCATAAAATGATACTATTTTATGAACGAATTCTATATTGGCCGATTTTGCCATCCTTACTCTTAAAAAGGAGAGTTCTGTTTCCCGATGTCTTAAGAAAATAATACTATATAAAAAATGGATTTCACCTTAGCCAAATTTGCCTGCCATATTATTAAAAATCTGTTTCGAATTCATCAAAACAGGCAAAAATCGGCTTCAGTGGAAGAACAATGCATCAGAATGGTGTGAAAATCTTCAGGTAGAATGGCCTAAGAAATCGGCCAGGAAAACATAAGCAATCCATGTTTGGGCAGTTATGAAAACACAAGTCACAGATTTGGCATTCCCGCCTGGTTTCTTCACAAGCGGGCTTTAATAAGACGACACCATCCCGGGGCCTGCTCCTCAAAAGGACGCACACCTCCCAGTGCTTGGTGGCTGTAATGGCATTTTTCCTCTCTGTAACCTCACCCCACTCACACCGTAACTGAACACACCAGGTGGTGGCGGCATCCCCAGCCCCACACTCAGCCATGGTCACCTTATACCCCAGCATTACCAGTTTCAAACACCTTTCAGATCCTTTAAAGGGACATTCTCACCACTCGCACTTAACCACATAGCGGAGAAGAACAGTACTAGAATTGTGAGCGGGAAATGCTCGGTGAGAATGCCACTTTAAGGATGGAATAATGGAAATGCCCTTTGTCGTCATAATGCATGAATGCAGCCCTGGGTAGTAACGCATACACTGTATTTATGAATGCATCATGCCGACCCTACAGGGTTGATACACTCCCGAAGGGTCGGCATCATGATGCACCAACACCATGAGTTGCTCTCCAGCAATGATTTGATGCATCATGACAGACAATACTGCTCTAAGGCGACATGCCGTCCTAAAAAGGGCTAACATGATTCCACCAACCTTTTTTAATTCCCTCCTTTCTCCCTACTCAGCAGAAAACAGGAGTTTATTTTTAGCCCAATTTGGCAGCTCCTCCACAGGCACCGGGCTAGGAATAGAGCAGCTCATGAGGAGGCAGCCACAGCAGGCAGCTTGCCGCTTTAACCCTCTAAAGGCCGCATAGCGCCTTAATGTGCTATGTCCTTTGTCGTCATGATGCATGAATGCAGCCCTGGCGAGTCTACTCGCCAGTGCTGCATTCACGCATCATGCCGACCCTTCGGGAGTGCATCAACCCCACAAGGTTGGTATGCTGCTTAAATACAGCCTTGGTGAGTGACTCAGCAATGCTGCATTGGTGCATCATGACGACATATTAAAGCGCTATGCGGCCCTTCAGCAGTTAATCGGCGAGCAGTTAAAGAAGCCGTAGAGCAATGAGCAACTGACCACACAACAAGGTCAGGGGCCATGAGCCGCTCATTGCCTCGAGCAAGGTCCGGCTTTTTAGTTTGGCTCTAGTCGATTCTAATGAGTCAATTAAGCCCGGTGGTGCTGGTGGTGTGTGTGGTGGTGGTGTGTGTGGTGTGGTGGTGGTGGGGGGGGGGGGGGCAGCTCAGGTGGTTGGGGAGCAGCTCATAATCTGCTGCAAGCCAGTTAGGACGAACTCAGGAGGTGCCTGGACATAACCATATTTTGAACCATCTAAAGGCAGCTTGGCACTATGTCCTTGGTCGTCATGATGCATGGATGCAGCCCTGGCGAGTCTACTCACCAGGCACACATGCATGCCTCATGCCCACTCTTAATTCGGGAGGGTGTCAACTCAGCGGTATTAGCGTTGTTCTTGAAAAGGTCACAACCCTGCCAAAGTTAAGGCCGCCCCGGGGCATCATCGCTCCGGTGCCGCTGTTGAAAACGATACTCATTTAAATAAACTAAATGAGTCTACACGACTAAATGAATCTACATAACTCAATAAAAATCGGATATTTTTATTTCTAAGACTACCGGTACCATAAATTCTCGCGGCTTGTAGGAGGGTCAGAACCTCAGTGCGGCTTATACGATCATTCCAAAAAGTCTAGGTGCGGCTTATACGAGGGTTTCCTTTACTTGTATAGTACAGTAGTAAAGTAGCACAACTAAGACCCCAGTTGCGACTTATAAGATTGTCCAACGTTGGTGGTGCGGCTTATACAAGGATTAGGCTTATGTGCAAGAATTCACGGTATATAGAATACAACTAGATGTCGAGGCACCTCCTTGGTTCGTCAAAACGATCCTCCTGGCGGCCCCATGCAGAGGGGAGGAGGCTGGATTGGTGTAAAAAGCTAAACACAGAGTAGTCTAGCTGTGGATAAACACTGCCACCCATACAGCAGCAGTGTGCTGAGGTGCTCCCCTGTCTGTTGTCTCATCATGAGCTGCTCGTCAGCACTCCACACGCTACCAGTATAGGCTGCTGTTAACCCTTTAAGGACAGCGCGTTGCTGTCATGACGCACCGATGTATAGCGCCACCCAGTAAACAAAAAAACGTTATACAACATTTTATTACGTTATATAACGTTATATAACGTTTCTCTACGGCTTGTTATTATGGCATAACGTTATATAAAGTTCTAAAACGTTATTTTGACGTAAAATAACGTTTTTTTGTTAGCTGGGCAGCGAGCAACTCACAAGCATTGTATTGGTGCAGCATGCTGACCCTATGGGAGTGTATCATCCTCGCAGGATAGGATTGGTGCATGAATGCAGCATTGGCGAGGTACTTAGAATGCCTGTTTATGTATGATGACAACAAGTATAGCGTATTATTATAGCAGTATGCTGTCTTTAACGGGTTAAAAGGAGTAGCTCAAACCTCCAGCAGGCTCAACATGAGAAGTTGCAGCCTACACTCAAAAATTACACCACAGAGCCCAAGCAACTCCCTGCATTCCGAGGACAAGAGCAACTCTATATTATATCTCATTATGAAGCAAATTACCATCGACCGGGATTTCCCCTTGCCTAAGTCTGCGACAATAGTATGCTTTGATAACATTAGATATATCTGAATTAGTGGGATTTAGTTTGGCTTATCCTTGTGCTCCAATCTATCTTTAGATAATCCTGTGCTTATTATAGCATGTACCGTAATGGCTTTATGTATCCATGATTGAACTAGATATAACATATCGTTACTGTGCCCTAACTGTTAGTTATAATAATACCAATGATTTGACGGCCTTAACTTTATGTAATTAGTCCATGATTGGCACCCTATGCCCATACCTACTTAGGATCAAACTACTAGCCTTGGCAGATCTATTACAAGGGAATTGCCTTAATCGGAATGGCGCCAAGGTAGTTACTTAAACCTTAAGTATATAGGGTGGTTGGAGTTGAATTAATTTACCTGTAGCTATAGCTAAACTTCTAGATATTGTGATATTATGAAGACTATATAACCAAAAATAACAATATCACAAACTTATACTCTCAATTTCCAGTGTAATGCCCCTTGTCTTGGTGAGAACATGCCGCAGCTCCAACAACGATAGAGATCTCCTCTAAACTCACTAAGATGATTGTATCTATGGAAAGTACAGTTAGGTGTATTTTCCATTAGCCGATTTAGAGGTGCTGTCGGCCGCTACATTGTTCAATCGGCAGGTAGTCGACAGGGAAACCCGCAACAACCACACAACACAGAATGTACTTACCAGTGATGTATTGTGGCTAACCGGCAGGTAATCGGCCGACAGCACCTCCAAATCATGGAAAACGGGCCTAAGGCACAGAGCATTGAATCAACATTGAAAACTGATTGTCAATGCTAAGTCAATGTTGGTTCAACGTTGAACTGATTCTTCCTGCTCACTGGGCAAGGGTAGCACAGTACTTCAAATTGATATGCCGTTTTGCGGTTGATTCATCAGGTCACCACATAATCAGGAGGATCTGGGAATTATGCCGTTAACACATTCTTACACAGTTATCTTTGGCTTTCACATTCTTGTCTTTGGTTTTGACATTTTATCTTATCTTTGGATTTTGGTAGCGAGATAAAATGATGCAGTATGTTTATTTCAAACCGCTAGTGGCACTACTGTTATTGAAATGTTATGGAGCTGTGTTAGATTCTCATGTGATATCTATACCTAATACTGATGTCCTGCACGCTCCCCTGTGAGCAGATCAGCGAGTTACTCACTGAGTTACACCAGCCACACTCACACACTCAGATGTAAAGCTGACAATACTGTCCTCCTGTGCATTAGCCTTTTAGAGCCGCATACTTTTTTTTAATGTGATAAGCCTTTAGTATGCCTCATGATGCATGGTTGGAGACCCGCCGGTGCTGCATTTATGCATCACACCGACCCTTCAGGGACGCATCAAACCTGTAAAGTCGGCATGATGCTTGAAATGCAGCCCTGGCGTGTTATGATGCTTGAATGCAGCCATGTGAGGTGAGATACTCGCCAGGGCTACAGTCATGCATCATAACAACAAAGCTCATACTGCGCTAAAGCAGTATGCGGCCCTTAATGGGTTATTCCTACCTCCATGCCAGCACCACACAGAAAGTCTCCCTCCTCACACACAACCTCTCCCAGGTGTGTCCCAATTAACGTCACATTTACACTCACACAAAAACTTACCAATCTCACTCCTTGATTAAGTCTGGCCTCCTCCATGGCGGTAAGTAAGACCTCCCTAACTCAGGTGTGCTATAAGTAAGGTCCTCCAGGTGGTGAGGTAGGTCCTCCTGGGTACTACAGGTGTGGCACCAGGGGGGGTAGGTGTGGAGTGGGCAGGCTGTAGGAGTGGTGTGAGGTGCTCATGAGTTGCTCACTACTCACAGAGGGTGGCACAGGACGGCTGCTGACCGCCATGAGCAGTCCAAGAGCAGCTGATGAGCAGCTCGGAGCAACTCACCACATAATTAACCCTGTAAGGACCGCGGAGTGCTTAAATGCGCTGTGACATTTGTCAGTGTAATCAATGAATGCTGCCCTGGTGAGCTTACTCACCAGGGCTGCATTTATGCATCATGCCGACCCTATGCATTTGATACACTCCCAAGTTGTCAACATAATGTACCAATGCAGCTTCGGCGAGTTACTCGCCGGTGTTGAGGTGGGGGTGCATCATGAGGCAAATGTCACCTTGAGACAGTATGCTGTCCTTAAAGGTTTAAAAAACGGAGTAAGGAGTCTCTGCCTCCTCCTCCTGCTGCTCCTCCCGGCCCTGTAGGAGGAGGAGCACGGCATGCAGGAGGAGGGAGGCATTAAAACGCACAGGACATAATAAGCCTGACTCCAAATGCCAGCCGGCTGTGGTGCCTGAAGTGTTAAAGGCTAATTTGTGGACGTCCAAGCTGGCCGTGCCTGGCCACAGCCGGGACTGGACACCTGGGGAAGTGGCCGAAATGGGGATATAACCCTTTAAGGGCCGCTTAGTGCTTTAAAGCTTGACCGTCATGGTTGAAGTGAGGCCAAACACACTTTTGGATATAGTGGCTTTTAAGGGCTGAGACTCAGCTCTTACTGGCACAAGATAGGGTGAATATGTTGTAGCTGGACAATGCTCATGGTCCCCTGTCCAAACACTGCTGCCCTCTGGTGGAACTGTTATTTTAGTCTATGTATAAAAAATGCTGAACTTATTCCCTGGAGGCCCAGCTTTAATGCAGTATGTCCTTTCTCGTCATGATGCATGAATGCAGTCTCGGCAATTCTACTCGCCAGGGCTGCATTCAAGCACCATACCGACCCTGCGGGACTGAGACACTCTGGCGAGGTTGCATGAATGCATGCATTTGCCCTCAGGAGCATCATGTCGACAAAGGAATACTACATTTGGGGTCAATGGCCAAGAGGCTGTCCCATCATTTTTGAACAAGTTTCATCCTTCTCTCATTGCCTTCGGCCACAATATTCTGCCTTAGCCTTTCATTGTCTTTACGTTGTGCGAGTGTTAACTGAAACATTATGGACCGTTTTCACCAATAAGTTACCGTCCTACGAGTTTCAGATTCGTTTTGCCCATGCTGGTATATATTTGCACTGACGTGTTTCCTGCACTAGACATTGAACCCGCATATGACGTCTGTATATAGGCCTTATGCAAAAAAAGGAAAATGCTTTCAGAAATATGTTGGGTCCTCGTGGACCCATTAAGCCATTATAACCATAAGAGCTAAAATGACAATATTCGCCTCAAGGAAGTCCCTGGTAACAAGTCACGGGATATTCCCGGGAATTTTTGGGGATTCTGTGAGCAAAATTTCCCGTGATATCACGGGATTAAAAGACGTGATTTTACATGTAGAATCTTGTAAAATCACGGGATTTACCCCAGCAAATCAGCAGGATGTGGGTTCGAACCCCTGTCAGTTCACTTATTGAACCAATGGGGTAGAATTGTGCACACCATAGCAAAGGTGTATTTCTACCTTATTTAAGCATGAGTTGATGATAAAAAACATTAAAAATGTATCTTCTACATGTTGGTGTGAAAGAAATGTTTTCTAAATGACTGATGCAAAAATAGAAGATCACTAGGGATTCGACCTCTCAACCTTCAGATCTACAGTGCTAGGTTTTACCGACTGAGCTAACCGGGCTTGCTGAATGGTAGATGCATGGAATGGTAGTGTTTAATCTGCACCCTCTCCCTGTTTCAATGGTCCACATGCTAGTGCACGGGACAATGTATTTGTAGTTGGAAAGCTTAGTTTCTATTACTAATTACTTTAGAATTAGAAATCAAAAGCCAAGTCAATGAATCTCCTGAGGGATTGCAAGTATCACTTTAACACCGCAATTAATGGGAGAATACATGTGTGTGTATGTGTTAAACGTGCAAAATGCCCCATGTTAAATGGTTCCTTCATACAGTTGTTTTGTATAAGAGAGAGAGAGGGTCCAGAATGAAACATTAGAGACCTTTAGCAACCTGACATATCTCATTTAATGCAAACATAGCAATGTTATAGGCTACCTCATCTCTAGATGGGCTGCGTCGACATCGCCACAGGACCCTATTACCTTTCCATGCATCAACCATTCAGCAAGCCAGGTTAGCTCAGTCTGTAGAGCCTAGCACTTTAGATCTGAAGGTGGAGAGATCAAATCCCTAATCAGCTATGATGGGAAAAATAGGGACCTTTAGCAAAGCGAAGGTGGTTCATTAGATCCAGATGTAGCCTACAATTTTGCCATTGCTACATCAGCGTTTAAGGAGCTACATCAGGTTTGCTAAAGGTCCCTATCTTTATCACAGAGAGAGGGTGCAGAATGAAACTCTATCACCCTAAGCATCAACCATTCAGCAAGCCCGGTTAGCTCAGTCTGTAGAGCCTGGCACTGTAGATCTGAAGGTGGATAGTTCAAATCCCTAGTGATCTTTTTTTTTTGCATGAAAGAAATAATGGGAAAATCTACATTCGTGTACATCTAAGCTTACTATACGCAGACGTAGCAGTGTTAAAAGTATAGGATATGTCTATGTTTAATTGGCTACATTAGGTTTGCTAAAGGTCGCTCATGTCTATCCTGCTTCTCTCTTTGTCAACAACAACTCTATGTATACATAATATATTATAGTACAGTCACCACTGGTCGCAGATCATGTACCTCTCCCAATACATGTCCCAGTAGGTCAGTCGCTAGAGCACGGCACTATGGGTCTAAGGATAGCAGGTTCAGTTCCCGAACAGGACAAGCATATATGTTGGTTAGTGGCCAAAAGGAATGTATGTGGATGTTTTTGTAAGAATATTTAGATAAATCACACTAGACAGGTTCACTAAAACCATTCAGGTCTACTAGCATGGGATTCGAACCCATGCACCCCTCTTTAACAGAATCCCGTGATATAACGGGAAATTTTGCTCACAGAATCCCGTGATATCACGGGAATAGAACCCGGGTTATTCCCGGGACTGACCCCAGTTCAACCCGTGTTATTCAGGGGGAATTCACGGGAATTTGTTTCCAGGGGTATGTACCATCCTACAAGCTTTCTGAACTGTCCCAAATGGGTGTTTTATGGGGGTCATGTGGTGCAGTGGGACATGTCCATAAATGTGCAGTACCAGACCCCTCCTCCCTTACAGTGTATATTGAACGGGTTATCTATGTCCTACAGCCCTGCCTCATGACTCACGGGTGTACATACATAGCAGTGACTCACGCTGAGCAGCTCAAGTGCAACTGCTAACTGTATCAGTTCTGCTAACTGTAGAACTCCACTTAGCAGTCCACTTAGCAGTCAACCATCCAACTATTAAGTGTATCAATCCCGCTAACTCTAGCAACAATACTTAGTAATCAATGCCATCAATGCATGTGTGCATGCCTCTGTCGACGTTTTGATAGGGACCTTTTAAAAGAAACAATGTAGCCCATTTAATGCAGACGTAGGCTATCCCTGCTTAAATTGTATTTTCCCCTGTAGAAAACATCCCAGTTGAGCATGTCTATCGTGCCTTCCTCTTTGTCAACAGCTACTCCCTGTACTGTGGCACAGTTACAACTGGTCAGAGTTCATATACCTCTCCCAATACATGCCCCGGCAGGTCAGGGTCCAGAGCACGGGACTATGGATGTGAAGGTAGCCAGTTCACTTCCTGGTCAAGACATGCATATATACGTAAGATTGTATGTGGTTAAAAGGAATAAATGTGGATTTTTTGTAAGAATGTTTAGATAAATCACACAAGACACGTTCACCAGAACAATTTAGATCTACTAGTATGGGGTTCGAACCTATGCAACCTTCTTTACCAGAATCCCGTGATATAACAGGAAATTTTGCTCACAGAATCCGGCGATATAACGGGAATACAACCCGGGTTAATTCCGGGACTGACCCGAGTTCAACCCGTGTTTTTCAGGGGGAATTCACGGGAATTTGTTTCCAGGGCTCTCTCCAGATGGACCTCATAGGCAGCGAGCTGCACGGTCTCCCCTTGCACTGTGATGACTATTGATTTTGAATAAAAAATGGAGGTGCTTGTATTGCTGATTAATTAAAGTGATTTTTTTATATGACTGAAAGAATGTGAGCAAAAAATAGGAAGTTAGCAGCCAAGTAGAAATGATGATCCCCACATCCTGCAGTGATCACCCTCTGCATCACTGCTTAAATATGCCAGGAAAAAAGATTAAATGTCGCCTATCTACAAGGCCCCTTTCCACACGTCACCCCCCCCCCCCCCCACCAACCCTGCAGGGCTGGGGTTATCTCGATACATCCCGACCCCCTTCACCTAACATGCAGCCATTCTTAGTCAGACATCGATGGAGGAATGTCCTCTCTGAGAAGTCCAAAACTGTAGCACAGGCGTCACTCTCCCAACACATTCTTAGTCTATACTCAAACCAAGTTAGATAGATTATTACATATTAACCTACGGTGGTTATAAGGATGGCTGTACCCATACAGAGATGCGGTCCTCAGCAGGTGGCGCCAGGTCGGTACAGAATGGCCTTGAGCTGCTCATGGGGTGGGTGACCTGGAGTGAGTTGCTCACCCCGGGCACGTGCCCCTGTAAGCAAGTCTGCGGGTTGTGTATAGAAGGGAATGTTATTTCATGTGGAGAAACAACGTATATGCTCAAGTCCTAGAATGGTCGTTCTCCACACCTCCGTGGAGAAACTGATGCTCATTCTCCTTGGGGTGTTGCTCTATGATGATGTCACTAAAATAGCTATGAAACCAATCTTTAAATGTCGTTTTTAAGTATAATTTATCAATAATCACATAAAATAAACACAAAGATCCACTCTAATCAGTCTGAATGACAGGTTTCTCCAGGAGTGGTACCTTGAATCTTATCACACTTGGCTCCGCCTCGTATGATACGATCCAAGGTACCACTCGTGGAGAAACCTGTCAATCAGACAGATCATTGTGGACCTCTGTCTATAGAATAAAGCAGGGGAGTGGATGGTATATGTGTAAAGGAATGCAGAGGGAGAAATGGGGAAGATAATAGAGGGGGTGGACAAGAGGTAAGGACAAAGTGCACCAATTTGCACCCCAAAATAAATTAATCGTTCTTTTGATACATAAAATCGTGGTTTACCCAATACCATCGTGTCGAAACTACTTGACGAGTAATAAACAATTTAAATAAAACATTTGGTTTATGCAGTTTATTTCCTATGCTAACATATGTTTTCCACTGCTAACAAATCCTGATGAAGTTTCTGTGGAACGCTCATCCCTTGTTAATTCGTTAATGGGTGAACATTCATTGGACAAATTATCAGGATTTGTCAGCAGTTGAGTAGGCGCCAAAAAATAAATATGTCTGGTTGATGCGACTGACCATGAATCAAAAATAAATCTTATATGTTATATTTGCCACTTGCATGGAGGGACATGGAGGTCATACAAATACTTTATATCTGACCAGCCCCCGCCCCTTGCAAATAAATCCATCAAAAGAACTTGCCGACAAACTTTCGATTCCTCCAAGTTAATAATGAATTTGCCTAATCAGTGCATTAAAAGCATCTCTGAATGCAGAGAGAAAAAAGTCTGAACTGATTAAGAACTTTTTATACAAAAAAATCTTCAATGCTTCCTTCTCAGAAGGCCTGTAATGGCACTGCAAATGCTGATTCTTTTGAATTTCAAACTGTGCAAAATCACTGTTAATAAACCTTTAAGAGCTGCGTGATGATTTAATTCACTGCGCCCTTTATCGCCATGATGCATTCATGAATGTAACCCTAACTCACTAGGGCTGCATTTACGCATCATGCCGACTCTACCAGGGTGATACACTCCCAAGGGGGCAGCATGATGCATGAATGCAGCTTCGGTTAGTACCCTTGCCAGGGCTGCATTCATGCATCATGACTATCAAAAACATAACACATTAAATCAATTTGCTGTCCTTAAATGGTTTAAGGTAATGTTGCTGCAGGTGAAGTAAACCCAGGGCAGGTCCCTGATACCTAAATCAGCCCTCAGTCATAGAAAAAGGGGTGAGAAAGGGGTATTCAGGTAACACCTCCAGAAGTACCAGAACGTCAAAGACATTATTGGAAGGAACCCATTCTTGGTAAGTGTTTTCCCTGCCACGCCTTGGGCAGGAAAAACGGCCATGGTGGACTTTAAAGGTCAGCGGACACTGGAGTCTGAAGTGTGGGGAAACGCCTGGAGGAACAACGGGGGTTGTGTGCACATTAAACCCTCTACATGCCGCGCAGTGCTTTAATGTGCCATGGCCTTTCTCATATTGATGCTAGAAAGCAGCCCCTACTGGCAAGTGCTGCATTATTGCATGATGCCGAGCCTTTGGCAGTGTATGAACCCCACAGGGTCGGCATGATGCAGGAATGCAGACTTGGCGAGTTACTCGATAGGGCTACATTTATGCATTATGACAACAAAGGACTTTCGAGTTAGTGCATTAAAGCAATATGCAGCCCTTGAAGTAAAACATTGCGGACCCTCAGACACCCACTTTGCCCTGGAGGTAAGGCTTAAATACAAGAAAAAGTTGTGATTGGATTTTTCTGTAGACAGCCCACTGCCATCTTAGTGTTAGCATACCATATCTGTCAATGCATGTATCATATATCTACCTGGAATGACCCTATTCTTGAAACGTCAATGTTTGAATCATTTCAAGCTGAAAGGGGAAACCAAATAATATTTCTGAAATTCTAGGCTGTGAATTGACATTAAATACTCTGGTCGTACTTTATTTCACTGGGTATATATTTTCGCTATATTCACGGAAATGAAAAATCCGCGAAATTCTTATATGCTACAGTATGGGATAAATACCCGCGAATTAGTCTTTCTTGCCATTTCAGCGAAAATTTACACCCGTGAATATTAATGACGTTGACACAATGTTAATTTATATATTGAATTTCCTCTGTTGTCTTTTATCGATGTTTCCGAATTCCTTCCGAATTCATTTCGATAGGTCATGCTTCACTCTGCGATATGTTCTCGGGAACTTGAGGATAGTAATTAATTAAGTTACAATCTGTACGGGACAGGAGGATGAGGCTAACTTTAGATCTGGGTTTAATCTAAACTACAGTCCATGCCCATCCCACAGAACCTTCAATCTCTTGATGTCCCTCTTCAACAAACCTTGGGCGTCTTC
The DNA here is from genome assembly GCA_947462335.1 of Harmothoe impar. NCBI lineage: Eukaryota > Metazoa > Annelida > Polychaeta > Phyllodocida > Polynoidae > Harmothoe > Harmothoe impar. The sequence goes on along the minus strand of OX381707.1, from coordinate 19,151,674 downwards.
CTGTAAGTCAGGCCCTTTGTAAAGGGTAAACCTTTACGGGCCGCATACTGGTTTAAAGTGCCAGACCCTTTGTCGTCATGATGCATGACTGCAGCACTGACGAGTTGAGTCTATTCGTCAGTGCTATATTCATGCACTATGCCTATAGGCTATACCCTTCGGGAGTGTTTCAGCCCCGTGGAGTCGACCTGGTGCTTGAATGTAGCACCGGCGAGTTACTCGCCGTATTGCATTAACGTACTATGCGGCCTTTAAGGTGTTTGACGACTTAGTGGTCAATACAACCAATCCCATCCTATGTTAAGCAACTAGATGACGTCCTTAGACTATTGGATGACTCCTATTGGTACATCTCGTTGGTGAATGGTGTAGTACCATAAGGTGCACTGGGCAAGACTTAGTCTTACTAATATTTTAGTTGTCCTGAGTATGTCGATAGTATACAGAATTCACGCCCATTTTAAAACCGGGTCCATTTTCATTAGCCGATCTATAGGTGGTCCGACAACAAACTCATAGAAAGACAGGACCTACTCTCTGTTGGGTAAATCGGCCGATAGAACGTACAATTCGGCTAATTCATGGGAAATTAGCTCAAATCTCAATAGGGGGCTTCCATAAAGTATGTACCAAATTTTCTCCAGAAATTGACCCCCACATCTAATCCCCTGAAGTTCGCGTTAAAATAAAGGGTTTGTGTACACAAAAATGTTCAGAAAATAGACCCCCCTCCCTTGGTGCGTAGGTACTTTATGGAAGCCCCCATAGTATTATGGGGGAGGGAGGGGGGTCTACCAATAGACCTTCCGGTCTGGAGCCTAAATATCATCACAGCGTTGCTGCCGGATGTCGTCTGCTGGTGGTGGCGCCCCCTGTGAGGATAGTCTGTAACCAGGCGTGAAAGCCAATCACCGGACGTCACCTGGGCGCATGCGCATGTCTGAAAGGCGTGACGTCATCATGACATATCGGATACGGCATTTCATGGAAGAGTGCGTCAGGGTCATTTGAAAGTTTGTGGTCAACTACTACTTTTGTTGGTGTTGCTAACAGGGGCATGATTCATGAAAATTTGATCGAAAATTCACATTAGACATAAAGCCAGCAGTCTATTTGGATAGACTAACGAACTGTTGAATCATTGATAAGGTACTTAGACAGAGGCCAACGTTTCTCATCAATGGGAACTGATAAAAGAAATCCACACATTAATTTGTTTTGTTTTAAGATGTAAAATGAAGTAAATTCCACGTCCTTATGGATGTGACGTCCACCACGCGTGTGATACGTAGACATTGTATTCAATGGGGGATCCGGAGGGGTGGGAGTGCAATACAGGGTTTCTAAAAAAACTATTACTATATATTGTCAAAAAGAAAAAGGTAAAAGGGATGCATTCTCGCCAATTCTAAGGGTGTGAATAAGACTGAGAAATAAGATATTATTATTGGTAAACTAGATCAGGGATGTACAAATAGTACGGAGGTAAAGTAGGCCTACACTATAATTTAGCAATAAAAGATTAGCAGGGCGGGGTGGTTGGGGTGGTGTCAGTGAGATAGCAGACAGAGGGCAAAGGTGTCCTCTGATTTGTGCTGTATGTGGATCGATGAGCTAAACGAGCACAACAACAATTGCAGTACCTTGTCATCTACCACTTTTCTGTTACTTGTATTGTTTGTAGGCATGGAAACCACACCTGTGTGTCGGCTATTAATAGAACCGACGGACACAGCCGAAGGGAGCCGAAGGGACCCGCTGCCCTATTCCGAGAGTAAGGCATGCCGGGAAACGACAGGACTGCGCACGCAGCTCTGGCAGGTCGTGATGTGCCCTGCCCCCTGGCGGGGACGCCATAAATCATCCACCTGGTGGCGAACTGTGAAAACTCTGTGCGGGGTAGGGTGGGTACCAGGGCTGGGTGTGTAGCAGAGGCTGAAGGTGAAAACCGGAAATTGAGGCTGCTTTATAACCAGCAGGGCATGCTGGGATTTACCCCCATCAGTAGCCAGGTCCCATCCCTGCTACAGGCTGACACAGTCAGAGGAAAAGGGCGTCTCCATGACTCTTGTTGCAGAATCAAGCTTGTGGTCATAAGGACTCTCTGTGGAAAGGGAGTCCAGCTTTACCTCTCTTTTCAAGTGGGAGAGAAACAAATGCTCCCTTGTCAAAAGAGAGTCCAACAATGCTAGACTCTCCCCAACGGAAGCTTTTTTGGTAACATGGGAAGATAACCAATTATTAAAACTGATGCCCTTTTCTCTGAGTGTTTCTACTACGTCCAGCCAATATCATAAGGGAGTGGTAATATTTTAACAAAGAGGGGTGGGGGAATTGGGTAGGAACCATGTGACTTTGGATCCCTAGAGAGAGAGAGGTGGGGGGGGGGGGGGGGTTAGAACCATGGGAAGGTCTACATCATATTCACCCCTTTTAACAAAAATCAATCAGTACGTTACTCTGGCTAAAAGGGTTTTGACCCCTCTCAAGCACATTCGGGGGACCCCCCTCCCTACCCCTAGTATCAAGAAATGATCACTCCCTAAGAGTAACAAAGTGAGATCAGGATTCCAGCTAGATGCTTTCCAGCAATAGGCCTAGGTAGGTTCATAAGAAACCCCTATTGCAAACATATTTTTAAGCCATGAAAGTGGTTATACCAAGCTATAGACGAATCAATATATTTAAAGGCATACTTTTTGGGGGTTAAATGAGAACGTGATCTATCACTCTAATGGGAACTATTTCCACCACTTTACACTGAAGACATTTATTTGGGTGATGGCGTAGTCCTCTAATAGATATATGCCTATAGACATATTTCAACACTTTAAAAACAGCATAGAGCTTAAATGCACTAGAATCTTTTCTCATCAGGGTAGGCAAATCCAGCCCTGGTGAGTATCTTGCCAGTGCTGCATTCATGCATCATGCAGACCCTATGAGATTGATAGACTCCCGAAGGGTCAACACAATGCACTAATTGCTGCTGAATTACTTGCCAGTGCTGCATCATGAGGATAGAAGAAATATAAATATCACCCCGCCCAAATATCTGGAATGTGAGATGTGACAGAGGATGTCATGGGCTTTAATATATGATATCAAACATGGGATGTTTTGACTAAATCTTGTCAGAAAATATTTTCATCAATTTTGAGTAATATCTTTTCATTTAGCTCAGTAGATTAGATGTTCTGGCCACTTTAGCGGACTGCTGGCGGTGAGAGGGTTAAAGTGCTAATGCATGTGAGATAAATGGAGTGGATACTGTACCTGGGGCCTGTGAGAAAGAAAGGTTCAAATACCACCCTTGGTGCCATCCCTCTTCTTAACTCCCAATCGATGAACACATAATTGGATACACTTATTTCCAGCATCCTCTTTAATCTATCATAGAATGCTTCGACCACTATATTGATCCAATTCTGGATTCAGCAAAACACATGGAATATAAATATAAACAAGTGCAGACTGGAAGTTATTATCTTCTTTCACCACTAGCAGTGTAATGTAATAACAATATTTTGTAACATACATATGTGAAGTTACCAATTGTTCTATGCTATGTGATCTATACACGTAGAAGAGATCAAAATAAATGAAGTTGTATCAAGTACAAAAGCCAGAGTGACAATTGAATTGCATAACACATTATATTGAATTACTTTATAAACTGAAATTGTGCTACGGGTTAATCAATCCATAATCTTCCCTTCATTGATGCAGAATTTGCACTCTCTGTCTGCAGGCCTGACCTGTGTTGGGAGAGTGTCCATTACCAACAAGGGCTGTACATGCAGAACGCAGCACATATTAGGACAATAAATCACCCTATTTACATAGGGCTATGCTGAAGTGGCACATTCACATCTTGGAGTGGGGACCTGGGGGTCATATAAGATGTGGACTAACAATTGTCTACAAGTACCACAGTGCAGGACGACTGTAGTGGGACAGGGGGCCATAGCTCATATCCTATAGCCGCTTGTCTATAACCTATAAGCATCTGTACTAGTAAAGAGGGGTCATGAATGATCATATTATACAGAGAGGACGTCAGAGGCCTCAGACAGATATCATTCGTGGAGGTTACCCATGCTTTTTCCATGCCACTTTAGAAAGTGGTATCAATTTGCATCCTCCATAAAGGGAGTATTATATTACTGTACACTGAAAACCTCAGGGTCGTCATTTTGACAATACCAAAATTAACAACTTTAGGTCGTCAAGGTGACGACCTTAGGTCATCATTGTGACTACCTAAGGTAGTCATATCTGATCCATATAGACCAAAGTTGTCATAATGACAACCTTAGGTAGTCACATGGATTGGATAGTCAGAATGACTACCTTAAGGTTGTTGTTTTAGGTATCGTAAATTTGAAGACCTAAAGTCATCAGCAATGACAAGTCTCAACACCATTGGGTAGTCATTCAGACAACCTAGGGTATATCTGGGTGTTGGATATGGAACATTCCCTGTCACGTGCTGCCCCCCAGGGTAAATTGATTGAAGTAAATTTTCAGCGATGAGATATAAACTGGTGACAGGGAGCAGAGTAGTCTCTATACCTTCAAGGCCATCATTCTCACCCATACACAACTTATTTATAACAAGTTAAGCTACTTAGTTTAATCAAGAGTAAACCAAATATGTGAAAGGGATGCCTCTCGTTAGGAGGTGAAATAATTAGAGACTATATTCATACACCATTCTCCAGAGCACTTTCCATTAGTCATTATGACAACTTAGGTCATCATAATGACTAGGGACCTTCCTCTTGGTTTTCAGTTTATATATCTCTCACTTATCAACATATATGATTATAATTTGAATTGTTTGATATCTAAAACATAATTACTCAAACAAATAACTTTATACCCATAACTTCTTACAATCACATCTAACATATCCCCCTTTCAGGTGGCCTGGAGGGAGCACAAGTACTCAATCCTTTATATAAGGTCTTTTCTCGTCCATTCATTATCATATGGCCTTTCTAATAATATATATACATACGTATATACATGCATCTGCAGGCTTACGAATTACCAAGCTTTCAGTGATTTTAGATTGAAGCTGTCACATTGATTCGCTGGGGCAGATAATAAGTAGATTATTCAGACAGAAATAGAAGTCTTAGTGATACAGTGACCTGCATGACCACTGTTGGTGCCTGACGGTGAATGGGTTCTGGGAAGGTGTCGGTGACATCCATCATAGAGCTTACTGCTTATATAAAGGTCCCCCGATACAAGGCAGGCCATAAAGAGGGTTAACACATTCCACCTGTATCACTGTGCATAAAGGCTCTGATGTGGGGCCACCCATCCAAACCGTTCAGCCACAGAATTAGTTCCTAGAACTCACTAGAGAGGGTGCCATCATTGCGTCCTGAAGGTTCTGATGGCTTTCCATGAACTGCCAGCAGCAATGACCAGGTACAGAGTGAGCCACAACGTGTTTAGCTTCATTTCATCCAGTGTTGTAGTTTCACACAGCCATCTAGCACTGTTCTCATGGAGCGGATCCTGATGATAAAGGCTCTATACATCCTTTCATTGTCATTATGCATGAATGCAACCCTGGTGAGGAACCTGGTCATGTCACTTTCAAGCCTAATGCCATCCCTACAATATTGATACACTGCTGAAGGGTCACCATGAGACACCAAAAAAATACCTATTTAGGTACTCCCCAGTGCTGCATTTACTGTATTATTGATGACAAGTGAACATGAACCATATTGTATTGAGCTGTACTCATATAGAATCTTGTTAACAGTATTAGAATTACATGATGTGTCATGTTGTCATCATATAGTCAACCAGAAGAGGATTGCATTGCCTGTACCAGCTGCTATTGGGACTAGACTTGGTTGCACCTGCATTGGTTGGTAATAGACCAATGGACTCCCCTGTGCCCTTATCTAATGGCCATTATTCCTGGACGTCTCTCCAGATAACAGGAGGATGACTGACCGTATGCGTCCTATGGGTCTACTGACCAGTGATAACACTGTATAAGACAAAAATGTATTGACGATCAGTAGGCATAGTAGATATATGTTAGGGGCAATATCACAACACAGACATGACATTGAACCATATATTTGAATCTGATTTGAATATGCTGTACTTAAGACATGATTGTAGTTAGGGGACATTCCTCATGAATCTCACACCTGGCTGTAGGTGCGCATAACCGTGTAATAGTAATACATCTTCTCAGATAATTGTATAACCTTTTGGCCCTTATAATCTGTCATTTATTCCGACAAGGAAGTCTTAATATTATGTTAGACTGTCCAATCTCAACTACTCTTTATTTTCTGGAGGAGTTTGGTTATTCAGTGTAGATAGAAGCCAGCAGGTGGCAGTACTGAGTGGAGAGGAGCCTGCAAGACCTTATCCCGCGGACTGACTGGCCCCATTATATCATATTATGTAATGTAGTCTGCGGTAGCGCTGGGCGGGGACGCCCGGGGGGGAGAGGGGGGTAGGGGGTGGGGGGGGGGGGGGGGGGGGAATGGGGGGGGGCGGGGTTAGGGGGTAGGGGGACGGGGGGGGGGGGGTTAGGGGGTGTCTGAATCGACAGAAATGATCTGCGGGTATATCTACATTAGAAAGGTTGGTCTATTATCTTTCTAGGGCATTTTAATCTCTCAAATCAATTGAAATAAAGAGGCCTATCGAGCACTGTGATAAACAGGGACTCGGAGCATGTGTAGGCCTATTAGTCTCCCCCCCCCCCCCTTGAAAAAAAAAGAAGGTTTAGTGAAAAAAAACCACCATAAACAACAGACTATGTAATTCTAAGTTGTCCATTCACGATTATGATAGCCTTGGTAAAATACTGGCCTATTCTACAAGCAAGCCAGTGACAGTGGCAGTGGCAGGGGCAGGGGCAGGGGCAGGGGCAGGGGCAGGGGCAGGGGCAGGGGCAGTGACACTAGCTGTCAGTCGCTCAGCCAGTGGCAGGGAAAATTCAATTTTCCTCTCTATATTTGCAGGGGGGGGGGAGTGGATGTTGATAATCTTTTCTCAATTGTGTGTCAGGACCCTCATTAGGCCTATATAAGGTGGAAGGGTCTCTGACTCGATTTATGTGTATAACTTCAAAGAGAGATATGAATTAAAATTAATATTTTGACCTAATATATTGGAATCACACTCTACTCTATATAGGAGCAAAGCATCCAGTGTCATTTTCCTCAAATTTGTGTCATGACTCCCGGTATAGCCTATTAGGAGCTATTAGGCTCTACCACGATGGCCCAGTGGAGGGTGTGAGAGGGAGCTGCCATCTTGTAGGACACAAACTCTCGCTCCTTTAGCGTGATTTCTCGCTCATTTGGCGAGATTTCACAGCTTTTTGTCCACTGGGTGGGGAGGGGAGAGGTGGTGGATGGGGTGTAAAACTCTCACACCTACCAGCAGCTGACCACTGTACACACCTGTGGGCCTAAGTGTTAATGGGCTGCCTATTGTTTTAGGGGTGCCCCTGAGCTAGTATGGCCCACCCTGGCTGTAGTGACAGCACCCACACAGTGTAGCCTACTACACACAATAGGCCTAAACTTACTTGCTCTGTCCTACCTGCATGGCCTCACTCTCCACACAGATGTTTTGTCACTCTCCAAGCAGAATTTTATTATTTAATTCTTATTTATTTCAATTTCATCATAATAAATTTAAAATTCTGAGTTGATAGATGTAGGCCTATACAATATATGCAGATTCAATGTATGCATTTACCATGAATTAATTAATAACACATACCCATTGAGAAGTGGCCAAAGTAGACTATACAAAGAGGCCCAGTAGAAGGTTGTCCTACCATTTAGATTTGCTGTGTGCCACTAGGTGGCAGCACCCCATAACGTGTTAGAGCCTATATAGGGCCTAGTCGGGACTGGAGATGGTTGCGGCGGCCACCACTGATAAGAGCTGATAAGACTGTTACAAGCCTGTCCCCTGTTTGTCCCCTATGTGTACCCACAGTGGGATGTCCTATCAGTGGGTGTAACCGCAACCAGCGAAATATAAAATGGCGCTAGCGCATTAGGCTATGGGGGCGGCCATCTTGCCTGAGAGCAATGCATTGTGGTTAGGCCCCCGACTCCAGAGCAGTGCATGATGGGAGAAGTTCTTATCAGTGCTTACCTGTGTTCAAGGTGTGAAAGGAGGGGATTAACCTGATAAGGAGATAGGGTTTAGCCCCCGACTACCTGAGGTACCAGGATGTGCTAGTCCCGTATAGGCTCGGACCCAATTCTCCCCGACTTATATAGCTTCAAATAGCGGTATGAATTAAAAAACTGATTCTCCCCGACTTATATAGAGAAAAATGACACTGGATATCTTGTTCCTGTATAGAGTAGAGTGAGATTCCATCATATTGGGTCAATGTATACACCCCCCCCCCCCCTTGACTAAGACTGTAGTGTAGACTGGCAGACTAGCAATACACATGCAAATACTTGTCAGTGAAATTGCAAAAAGGGGCCATCCATTAATTACGTACGCACATTTTTGCCCAAAATGGACCCCCCCCCACCCCCCTGTTGCACCATGTACGCATTGGGACTACCCCCCCCCCCATGCGTACATACATATTTCACATTGCCCCCCCCCCCTAGTGATAAAAGAAAGGAATGTCATGAAATCCAGAGAGGAACATTTAGGGCTTAAGTAGGGGGAGGAACATTTTTTTGGATCTGTCTCTTAAGGGGCTTGGAGGATTGAAGTACAGTATTTTTCTTCTCCCCCCCCCCCCCAGTAACCTAGACCTCCAACCCCCCCCCCCCCCCCGATATCAAGAGATACTCGCAAAAAGGCATTTGAATGTTATAATTCCATGTGTATAGACCAACCTCAGCTATGTAAGGCAGCAATTCTCACAAAAATATCCCTTTCCATGAAAAAAAACCGGGTAGGACAAATTCTCACAGAGAGAGGGAACAGGGGGTGGGAGTCACGTTTTCTTTTGGCTGATTGGTGGGGGGGGGGGGTCTGAAAAATATATGCCATGTTGGGAAAATCCATAAAGCCCCCCCCCCTCCAGCTGGTAATAATTAGCTCAAACCTTACGAAGTTTAGGTTACATGTGTAAGAAAAAATCTAAAGTTTGGTTGGATATTGCACCTAAAAAGGTACCAATTTTATACCAATATGACCACAAAATCGGCCCTTATGCGTACACAATGGGTATGCCAAAATGGGCCTAGACCCCCCCCCACCCCCCCTGTAAGCATCTGTACGCATTTGGCCTGACCCCCCCCCCCCCATCCCCCCTTGATGCGTATGTAATTAATGGACGGCCCCAAACGGGTCTCATTATTGCCTTTGCCTCTATACATTTAGCTGATATTAGGGCATAAAAGCATTATTTTTCCTGTGCGATTTGTCGATTTAACACTTCTGTCATTTCAGAATTTTGAATTAATGCGCTATAAACAAGATGAATACATGCTTCTAAGCTAGAAATGATCGCTAATACTCGCACCAATCATTGTCAGGGACAGTACAAATCGGGGCCCTTTATTGTGACTATACAAGGGCCCCCAAACAATTGACCGTGTCGCCGTGTCGATTTTTAGCAAAAGGGCCGTGTCGCCGTGTTGATTTTTATCTTATGCAATCTTCTCCATTTCCCTGTGTCCGTCGATTTTTAAAAGGTGCGTGTCGCCCGTGTCGATTTTTAAAAGGTGCGTGTCGCCGTGTCAAACGTGTCGATTTTTACCCATGTATAGTCACTTTATTCCCATCGATCATATACATTTAGATAATAGTATAGTGTAATAGGATAATAGGAGAATTCGTCATTTGAACACTTCGGGAGTGCTCATTTTTTAACAACAAAGGGGGGGTGGTGAGAATTCGCGCGCAGCGCGTGAAATTTTTTCACCCCACCCTAGAGGGGTCGAAATTTTTTACCCCCCCCCCGGCAGGCCGAAAATCGCGCGCATTCGCGCCCCTTTGAAGCATAGTAACGCGCAGGCTTTTTCCCTCAAAACAGGTTGAATTTTTTTGACCCCCCCCAAGAGGGGTCTAAATTTTTTACCCCCCCCGGTCAAGGGGTCCAATTTTTTACCCCCCCCCCCCAAATCCACCACCCCCCCCCCTGTTGATAAAAAATGAGCACTCCCTTCTGTCGCTTCAAAATTTTGATTTAAGGTCCCCTATATGAGATAAATACACCTTTATATCGTGTAGGAGGATCGCAAAGACTATGGCGCTCCGGCCTTCCATAGTAAACTGATACGCCTGCCTCACGCGTCCGTAGTATGTACCGTAAAACCTCGTGTATAAGCCTAACTCGCGTATAAGCCGCCCCCCGAGTTTGAGCCGATCCTATAAGCTGCAGAGGCCATTTGAATGAACATTGGAAAAACTCGCTTATTAGCCGCACCCCTAACTTTAGCCTATAAGCCCCACTTTAGGTGGCTTCTCACTACGTTCATAGATGGGTACACCCCCTCAGCTGCCCCTCTAGACTCTAGTGGAAGCTGCGAAAATGCCTCAATAGGATATATCCCGGATATATCCATACATGTGGATTTTGCTGGGGGGGGGGGGGGTCGTTGCTGTATTGTCACCTTTATCTAGCAGGGCAGCGAGTAGAGGGTGGCGGGGGGGGGGGGGGGGGAGATTAGTGGTACGTGTGTGGGGGGGGGGGAGGGTGGAGCTGCTAGCCAGGAAAGCACTCACACCTCACCCCCCCCCACCCCCACTGCTAACGTATACATAGCCAGCCATTCAAGGCCCTGGTCATTTTTGAAATCAAAAGTTGAAGAAACTCGCGTAGGCCTATAAGCCGCCCCCGACTTTGAGCCGATCCCATAAGCCGCACTGGCGATCTGACTTGTGTACTAGCCGCGGCTTCTACACAAGGTTTTACGGTATGTAATAGCGGGAGGGCAGCGCGTAGGAACGCGCGCGGAAATTTCCCAAGTCCGCGGGACTTGCTTGCCCGCAGCTTTCTCCCTCCTGCCCGCGGTGATTCGGTGAGCCAGTGGGTCCGCGGCTTAGGAGTAGCGGAGGAGCCTAGAGGTTTTCCACTGCTCAACTCACAAACACAGTATACTAGTACCTTGCATATCCCTGTAGATGGCACTACCTTGTTGATGTAATTAAGTGCTAAATAGAATGCAACTAGCATTTTCTTTTTCCTCACCTATTTCCTTAAAGACACAAAGGGTGTTGGGATGCTACCAGTACACTCCAATATATATATATATATATATCTGAGGTGGTACAGCAGCTTTAAATCAGTGGGCATTGGGCGATTATTTTTCTCACAAGGGTTCATGCAAGCCAGCTATTATACCTTGACACTTCCTGACACATACCCTTCCTACCCCACACCTGTCTTAGAAAGGTAGCTACAATAGGAACTGTAAGGATGTCTAAAAAGTGTAATATATGTAGGGGTAATATAAGGAAGGTATACCATTCAAAAGACTACTGTATAGGGATATGCTACACATGGGTCACTGTTACTAAAACAATTACCACTCTAAGAATCAACAAATGAGACAAGCATTCTCCTTCAATGTATTTTTTATGCTTCAATGCTACCAGCAGAAGGTATGTTCACAAAGAAGGCCCTTTTGCAGACAGGCATAGTGTTTCTATTTTTCTTTTTAACACCATACTCGTTTTTAATCCAAGCTTACCAAAGCAAATGCAAGGCATGCTTTTTGTGGGTAAAACACTGTACACAAAACACATTTCTCAGGATTGTGTTATAAATATATGTGACATGTAATGGGAAAAGGGACCTTAGTGCACCCTGCACAAAGCGCTTTTTCGCAGATCGTGTCACATATGCCAATAATACAGGTTAATCCTCTAAGAGAAGCATATCCCTTTAATGCATGACAAGCTCAGTTGTCCTCATGATGCATGAAAACAGCCCTGGCAGGTAACAGCCATTGCTGCAACTATGCATCTAATTGACCATATGGAATTAATACGCTCCCAAAGCATCAGCATAATGCACCAGGGCAGTGCTGCTGACTTACTGCATTAGTGCATCATAATGATTAATATATGTGAACTTAATGCATCATGCGATCCTTAAAGTGCTAATGGATGTGAAATAATTGGCCTGGGTACTGTGCCCGGAGCCTGTCAGAAAGAAAGGTTCAAACACGAGTGATGCCACCCTCTCCTAAACATCTCCCAATCGATGAGATGAGCACAGTACGATACATTTTCTAGCATCCCCTTTAATCCATCATAGATTACTTCAATCATTATTGATCCAGTTATGGATTCAGCTATACACATGGGATATGAATGACATAAACAAGTGCACCGTTGCTTGCCAGCGTTTATTATCTTCTCATACCACTGATGGTGTAATCCAGTAATTTATATCCCACACTATATTATAATACACTTAGGCCTAGCAACAAAATAAAAATTAATGCAGTCAAACACCAGAATAAATGACATACCGTACCATCGCGTTTAAGCGCCGGGTATTGAATAAGCGCCGGTCTTGTATAAGTGCTGGGGGTGTGAGGGTCTTGAAATTATTATTAAGCACTAAAACTGGATCTCGGATAAGCGCCTGTCTTGTATAAGCACTGGGGGTAAACACCCCTCCTAAGTTATAAGCGCCAGGGCGCTTACACACGACGGTACGGTACTTTCCTCTATTTTCCATGCAGTTGTCTGACGTTTTAAAACATCATGGACAAACAGGGTTATTTTGAAGTGCTTTGTGAATTGGAATTATACGAGGGGTTATACATAGGCCTATACTGAATACTGTCACCTTCATAAATGCTAAATAAGGACTCTCTGTCTGTGGGCTCACCTGTGTTGGGAGAGTGTCCATTTTGCTGGTACCCAGTAAGTTTGCACATGTAGAATACAGCACATACTAGAACAATAAATCACCCTACTTACATAGTGCTATGCTGGAGTGGCACATTTACATCTTGGAGTGGGGGATGTCATATAAGGCGTGGACTGTCTCCAAGTGCCACAGTGCAGGAAAAGTAAAGTAGGACAAGGGGTCATCAATGCTCATATCCTATAAATGAGGAGTCTATGATATGAGCATCTATAGGGGGTTCATAGATGCTCATATTGTATACCGTAAAACCTCGCGTATAAGCCTAACTCGCATATAAGCCGCACCCCCACTTTGGGCTGAACCTATAAGCTGCACCAGGGGTCTGTTTATGGTGACTCTTAGAACCATAGTAGCAAAAACTCGCGTATAAGCCGCACCCTGGCCCTGGGTTGATGCTATAAGCCGCACTGAATCACGTACTAGCCGCGGCTTATACGCGAGGTTTTACGGCAGACAGCAAGTCAGGGGTCTGTGATGGATATCATCATTAGGGAGGTTACCCCCACCTTTTCAATGCCAATTTTGGAAAGTGGTATTAGTTTGCATCCTCCCATAACGGGAGTGCTAAATTATTGTATATATCTCACTCATCAACATGCATGAGTACAATTTGAATTGTTTAATATCTAGAGCATAATTAATCAAACAAATAGTATGTATATCCATAACTTGCTACAATCACACCTAGCATGTCCACCTTTGAAGTGGTCTGGAACCAGGACATGTACTTATATAGGGTGTGTGGGAATTTAACCTGATTGCTATACACTGACCTGGACATTTGTATTTTCATCCTTTCCTTTTGCAAGGGTATTCCAATAGTATATGCAGATACAAATATCCTCAAGGCTTCCAGTTTGGCAAGCTTTTGCTGATTTTAAGTTGAAGCTGTTGCCATGAGTTGGTTCGCATTTGGTTCTGTGGGGGGGGGGGAATAGATTACGCAGCCAGAAATAGTGATACAGTGACCTGCAAGACCACTGTTGGTGACTATATGTGAATGAATTTGCCATAGGGTTCTGGGAAAGTGCAGACGACATCCATCATAGAGATTACTGCTTGTATAAAAATCCCCCGATACAAGGCAGGCCATAAAGAGGGTTAACACATTCCACCTGTATCACTGTGCATAAAGGCTCTGATGTGGGGGCCACCCACGCAAACCTTTCAGCCACAAAATTAGTTCCAAGAACTCACTAGAGAGGGCGCCATCATTGAGGCCTGAAGGTTCTGATGGCTTTCCATGAACTGCCAGCAGCAATCTCCAAGCATAGATTGAGCCACAACGTGGTTATCTTCATTTCATAGAGTGAGCCACGTTTCATCCAAGCATTGTACAGCAGGTCCATGATTATTTAACCCTTACAGGACAGCATAATATTGAATGCTCTCTGCTTCTCACGTTCACAAGGCGTGCATGCAGCCAGTGCTGCATTCATCCGTCATGCCAACCCTATGGAAATGATACTATCAGACACCAACATAGACCCGGTGATGTACTCGCCACTGCTGCCTTAATGCTGAATGCAGTCTCCATATGGTTCAAGATTATGCAACTGAGATGTTCTGTTTGCCATAGAAATGCTGTTCTCCCTGTAGGACTAGACCTGGCTGCATTGGTTGGTAATAGTAAGGTCATATAAAAGGCCATACCAGTGGACTCCCCTGTGCCCTTATCGTGATGGCCATTACCCCATGGTCTTCCTTCCTGATAACAGGAGGGTGACTGACTATAACTATTGGCCCTATGGGTCTACTGACCATGTAGATCAGTGATAACACTGTATAACACCAAAGAGTAAGGACTCAGTAGGCATAGTCAATATATATATAGGATATCTATCTCCTATTTTGATATTTTGAAGGCTCAAACTGCTATTAATATCAAGAATATCATATACGATTGCTTTGTTCCCGCATACAAGCCGAGGACAAAACACATGAACACCTGCTACCTAGTACCTACACCCACCACCAGTGGCGCTGCACCACCCTATTGTATATAAGGGGCACACGCTACTAGCCAGTCAGAGAGAGCTGGGTAGGGTACTAGGTGCATACCATCGTAGACCTAATGTACAATAAACCCAAACTACACACCTAACCGCTGATTGTAGTGTTACTTACTTTCGTGCATATCAAATCTCAGATATTAGTCCAATGCTAATTGACGATGGCCCGATATGACACTATATTGCCTATATCACCCTATATTGATGCAACTTACAACTTGAAAATACTATCTATTACGACTTGCAAATAATCTATCAGTCTATTGCTGTGATAAAATACCACTCATGACCTTCTCTCCTCAGATTCACCAGCCCACTTCTGCCCCATATAACCAGGTCACGTATACATATATAGAGACTCCTCTGGGAGGTAAAAAAAAGAGGGGGAAGGGTCTGATGATACCAAATATAGCAGAGGAAGCAATAATGGCAATATGTTGTCCCTTTCCACACACAGAAAAGTAAAGGAGTCGCCACGACTCTGAGAGCCAGAGTCGCAGTTTGTCTCCCACGTGACACCTGTCGGGGAGAGTCAAATGAGTTTGACTCTCCGTTCCTGGAGAGTCATCAGCAGTTGACCCATCAAAAGAGGGGGAGTCAAAATCGAATACATGAGTGCATGCAGGTCAGGTGGATTGTGTATTTATACAAGGGCAGAGTGGGGGCAACAGGTGTATATAATTAGTGGACAGGCCAGGTGAGGCCTGTGAGGGAAGTGAGGGAAGTGAGGTTATTGCCCAAATTAGGTCAATAACAAGACATTTTGTAATGTCTACCACTTCCCCCTGTGTGAAAGGGCTAAGTTATATCTGACTCACACTACATTCTACAGACCATTGGCCATACACATTTTAGATGCCAATATCAGATCTATAAGAAGTAGTAAGCAGTGCCACACATTATATCTCACACAGTTAGTGCCCAACCTTATCTTCATTTCCCATACCCACAAATATGGTGATTAAGCTCTATACTGTGGATGTTCTTGGAATGTATTGTACAGTTTGTCATCATATTAGATTCAGGTAAGTTAACAGGAAAGCTTATCCATTGACATCCCTTAATCACACTATTTAGATATAGTGGACCTATCTATAAAGAATCAAAACTGTGTGGCATGAAACAGTTATCTAAAATATAGATAGTGGCTCTGCCTCGTGGTTGCCACTGATACCAAATTAGAGTTGGTTGCCCCACCAGGTGGTTTCATATGCAACTACTATCAGAGTCAACACATCTATTATTTGACTCTTCATGAAGGGTCAAACTACAAATGACTCTGCTGTGGGCAGAGTCAACTGCACTTGACTCTGCACTGATAGAGTCAAGAGGGAGAGTCAATTTGTACAAGGATCAAGGTGTATGACTGGAGTAGCTGTGACCCCTCCACCAGAGTCATCATGACTCTGATACCAGAGTCAACTAGAGTTGACTATGGTAAAAGAGTCATGGCGACGCCTTTACTTCTCTCTGTGCAGGAACTACCTCAACCCAAGCCACACCCACAGTTCAGCTATTGAATTCAAATGAGGGGATTCCCAAGTTCCACTGGCGACTCCACTTAGTAGTGGTCAGATGGAAAAGGGTGGTCATTAAAACAGAGTGGGGTAGTGGATTTCCACCAACCATTTTCAGATATCTACTGGGGATGGGGATAAAACATTTCAAAATCTAACCTGACCTTTTTTCGTCCCACCCCAGGGAACATTTCCTTTCTTGCCCCTCCCAAAACCCACCACCCCCTGTTGATGATGCAATACACACTCCCTAAGCTAAGGACATCAAGAGATAGGACGTTTAGTCTGTGAAGGGGGCTGGTTTTGGGGATGGCTTGCTTTAGAGATAGTGGTTTGGCTAAGGGATTTTTAGTCTGACAAAAGAGTCCTCCTGAATGCTATTTTATTCTGTATGTATGTCTTACAGTGGTGGAAGGTAGCATCACTGTAAACTGGCTATACCAAAGACATCAGTTTCTGCTCTGAAGAGATCAGAGAGACTCTCTTGCTGTGAAAGATCAGAGAGATGCTCATCCATTTTTAAACAGCATTTCAAAGCGTCTCTACCAACCTAACACCTGGTAACTCTTGCGCAGCTCCATGCCTCCAAGTCACTTGTTGCTCCTTTGTTGAACCTGTGTTCAACGAGAAAGCTGTCTCTCTGACACCTCCCCCTCTATGTTCTTCCTCCTCCTATGTGTACCTCCGTTTTACTATCATACATTTAGTCTGCCTCAACATTCTTCTCTCATTGTCTCTGTTTGTGTGTGCTCCTCTCTCCCGATATCTCTGTCTCTCAGAAGATCTCTCCCCCTCTCCTCCCCACCTGTCACCGTCTGTCCCCTCTTCTCTACCCAGACATCACTACCACATGCACCTCAGTAATCATCATTATCCATGTTGGACTGACCCAAGACAGAGGGACTCCCTCACATACATATTCCAGACACATGTGTATCGACTGGGGACCTTCTCAATAAGGGCATGTTAGAACTGCACAGACAGGAGGATAGGTGGGTTATTTTTGCATTATACTGTGGTGCAGGTGATGTGTGGTAAGCCCATAATGAATGGTGCCATACTACATCATCGGTACTGTTGGCTAGAGACAGGTCATTTTTGTGCAGCCCTGCATATTCCTGCCTTAGGACACACGCCTTAATAGGACCTTTCCAGACTTCTGAGCTAAAAGCTGAGTATCTAACAAGATATCCAATGAGCCAGGTGTCCAGTGTAAAGGTAGCAGGGATGATATAGTGGGGTCACTGGGGTCATGGGTGGGACTAGGGAAACCACTCTACTATTTCATACTGTTATTTACATTATATGGCTTATTTACTACGTTATCAAACATCACTAAGTAAAAACAAAAAGTCCATTTTGTGGGCCTTAATCAATAATTTCATCCTATGGGTTCATTTTTATTAGCAGATTTAACAAAAAGTTAGCAAACTGATTTTACTAAACATTTAGTGAAGGAAAATATCTAGATAAAGCCATTTCATTGATAATATTCCAATTTTAGTTATGAAAAAGGGTGCATACATAAATTATAGACCTCTGCTTCCTATAGTGGCATCAGAATTATGCATTTTGGCATGGAAATAATGAGTGTACCAAGTTCTTGGTACACCCCGTGTTCTGGGGACTGTCATTCAATCTTAGGGCGTACTAAGAAACTGGTCAGTCCCCAACCTGATATTAGGTACCCCAGAGGAGCGCTGCGCTCCCGTGAAAAGGCCCAAATCTCAGAGCATAAGAGCAATCTTTACATGCTCTTCACAGCCAGACCGATAATCATACAGCAATAGCAGACCACTTATCGGAAAGATATGGATCACCTGGTCTCATCTATTATCAGTGCTCTCAATTTTGTGCAGTCTTAGTCTATGAAAATTGGTCTTTGCTGAAAGCTCATTTCCTATCATTTAGACACTTTGTCACCTGTTTTCTACCAGGCTATTTTCCTAACTTTCCTTTCCGGTGGTCTTGCGATGTCACCATGGGTTGGACCTATACAATATGAGCACCTTTGGATAGCTATGATTCAAACCTTTATTTGTATCCCCGGCACAATTATGAACAAATTTTATTGAAATTATGGCTGCAATAATAATAATAAAACATCTTAAATGGACAAGTAATTCTCAAAAGAATTGATTGTGCCGCACCATGCCATAAAGCTCAGATTATCCAGAATACCCATGTTGAAACAGCTATGCAATTCGATGGATGGGGCCGATGTGAGACTAAATCTAGGAAATAATCTTTGTAAAATAATTATGATCGCACTCTGGCCATGTCCTACATTTGGTAGGTGTATGCACTGTCAGTGTATGAGAGCACAATTAGGTACAGGCCCTCAATACAGATCCACATTCCAGTAAGTGAAGGGAAAGAATATAGCTTAGAGTCAACAAAATTGCAAGAAAAAGGTCACATATGGTTCTTACCCAGCTAACAAATAACATTTTCCTAACGGTTGGAAAACATTTGCAGGAGGTTTGCAAACGTTTGTAAAACGTTTTACCAATGTTTGGAAAATGTTAAAACGTTGACCAAAAATAAGGTTTGCAAAAAAATGTTTTCGAAATGTCTGTAGACCTTGTCATTGTTTTCATTGTGATAGAGAGAATTGCGGGTTGGGAGCGTAAAAGAGTTTAGCCCCCCTGAGGGGGGGGGGGGCGGTGTGTAAAATCCTGACCCCTCTTGAGGGGGGAGGGGAGCTAAAAAAAAGTAAAACCCTTTTCCTTTTAGCAAACAAACTTTTTTGTCTCACAGTCAGCTCCACCAGGATTCGAACCTACAATGGTGTTCCCCTCAGATCTGAAGTCAGACATGCTAACAATGAGGCCACGGGGCCAATGTACCTTTTGAATGTCAGTGGTGGGTTTAGAGGAACCTTAGCCAATATGTACCACTGCCTGAATGAACCACTGTCAGAATGTACTGTCATCTGTTTGTAATGTACTACTCAAATGGTTGGAATCTAACACTATGAATGGCAGCATGGCAACCAGGGATGAGGGGGACAGGGGTGCATAATAATACTTATACCCTTCAGGATTCTTAAGTTTTTCAGGAATAAAGAGTAATTCGATTAATCGGACTGGGAGAAGTGGTAACCTTCAGCAAACCCAACGTAGCTCATTAAACCCAGATCTTTTCATCTCTCTCTCTCTCTCTCTCTCTCTCTCTCTCTCTCTCTCTCTCTCTCTCTCTCTCTATCTATCATCTCTCTCTCTCTTTCTCTCTCTCTCTCTCTCTCTCTCTCTCTCCCTCTCTCTCTCTCTCTCTCTCATATATATATATATATATATATATATATATATATATATATTAATTGGGGATTATGATTTATCCCATACATGCATCATTCCCTCACTTTGACCTGGTTTAGTTGTGGCCATATTGGTTTTGGAGGCACTCCTAGGGATGAGTGTGGTGTATAATTTTCTTGCCGCATACTCATATGAAGTAAGTGAAAACCAATATTCAAACTTATTTTGCCATTAGTTTGACTGTAGTGTCTTTATTTACTGGACTTACTGCAGGGACCAGGTGCACTCATGCATGGCAGAGGACAGGTGAGTGGGGCTGGCAGCCACCACCACTCCACTCCCACTACCTGTGTATATATTTACTATAAAACCAAGCTAAACACCACTTTGTAATCTATATTATTTTCTATGGTTTAAGCATTATGATACCAACCCTGCTTTCATTATGATCTCAAATAGACTCCTAAGATATAATTGTGTGCTGACTTCCATGGTAGAGTAGGGGAATAGAGCAGATGGAGGAATTTCAATACAACCACCCCCCCCCTTCCTGAAAAGGGGGATCTGCCCCCCAAAAGTGCAAAATGTATTTGTGTTCCTTTATCCATAGAAATATATAGGCTCTGAGAAATTTGGAAATTTTTCTTTTTTTTTGGGGGGGGGTTGGGGGGGGGGCGGAATCTTTTTTGGGTCCTCTCCCAAAATCTCTTCTCAAGATATACTCTGTTTCGAATTTCAAGACAATCCGACCACTGGTTGTGATTCTATCGCCCTTTTTATAGAATGGGCCTGCAGGTGACCACTGGCTTATGATTAGGACAAGGCTGTAAATAAGTGATTTTGTCATTTTTAAACACCAGTAGGTCATTAAATCTCAAAGGGAATGTGATGAAAAAAAATTCAAGACACTCTTTACCAGTTGTACATATGTTTTCCACAATATAAAGGTGCTCAGCCTAAAACCCTTGAAGTTGTATATGGCCTGAAAATGGAAGAATGCCTATTTTCACTAGCTTTTCCTGTGCAAAGTAGCATTTTGAGGGGCATATTATGTCAAGTTGTGTGCAAACAGATGTCATACCAAGATCATTTCCCAAAGGGAGCATATGGTTTATCATGAAATTGCTATCAAGCACAATCTGGCTGTGTTACATTTGATGTATGAACAACCTAAAAATGCTCAATTGGCCCATTAGGAAAAAAAGACAAATGTAAGGTAAAACTTTTTTTCTTAAAAAATTCATAATAAATCAACCGTTCAAAGGATCTCAACATAACTGATGTCCTTCCTTCGCATTCTTTTCAAGCTTTTTAACAATACTATTGCCGAATCTCTAGGCCATTTATCTTCAAAATACCTGTGGTACCTACTATTTCATTTATTTTTGCGATTATCTTTATTCCCACCTGCTTAGAAAACTTTTTGGGGGGTGAGTTGTGATTTAAATTATAGTTTCAAGCTTTGTTATCTAATTCATTAAGGGTAACACAGTGATTTAACAGAGGCGTAGGAAGCAAATCTTCTTGTGGGGGCCCCAGGGGGGCCCAGACTAACCAAATTTAGATATCGGCCTTTATGCATGATGTATCATACATACACTCGTATAAAGAAATATTTTAGCCCCCTTTAGTTCTGATTGGGGGTGCAGGCCCCTCTGTCCCCACTTTTCCCTACGCACAGGACCTAAGCAGGAGAAGTGGGGATTGGAAATAGTGTGAATTTTATCATGGTCTTGACAAATTTTGGGGGGCCCAAACACATTCACCCCCTCCCCCCCCCTACTCATTGATTGGGTGGCCCAGGCCCCCCTGGCCCGCCCTTTTCCTACGCCACTGGATTTAATTCTGTTAACCCTTTTGTTAGCATGATCCATAGCCCTGACAGCTAACTCAGCAGTGCTGCATTAATGCATCTTGCCAATCCTGTGGGATTTATGCAGTCCTCAAAGAGGGAACTACTGTATGCAACTGAGATATGCAGTATGCATAGGAGGAATCAGCAGAGGATTGCTTTGCCTGTACCAGCTGCTACCCCCCCCCCCCCCCATTCAGGACTACACTTGGTCGTGACTGTATTGGTTGGTAATAGACAGGGTGTATAAAAGGCCAAGCCACTGGACTTCCCTGTGCCCTTATCGTAATGGCCATCACTCCTGGTCGTCTCTCATGATAACAGGAGGATGACCGAATGTATGGGTCACATAGGTCTCCTGGCATAGTGACCACACTGATATTCCTAGGCTCCCTATACGACCAATCTCTCAGTCACTAGTACACTAACTTAGTTAGTCATTTTTTGGCTCCCTATATGACTGACCTAGGTAAGTTATTATTGTCAGGTTGGCCAACACACCTTAGTCTTTTTGTTTCCAGGGGGAGCCACGAGTGGTGATCAGAGTATCTTACAGGTGGCACCAACTAGTGGTATGCAAATACAACACACCAATGATGAACCTAGGTTAGCCACTACTGACTGACCCCTCAGTCATTTTTTAATATAACTTTGCCATTATGACTAACACACATATGACGAACCTAGGATAGTCTGTATTGACTAACCCTTACGATCTATGGATTTTCAGTGCAGTGATAACACTGTACAATTTTAGAAGGTACTGACTCAGTAGGCCCAGTGGATATACATAATATCTACCTGTATATGTCTGCCTATATATTCCCCTGTATTGATATCATTATCATTGTGGTGTCCCCCAGGGTAGCGTCCTGGGCCCCCTGTTGTTTTTATTAGATATAAATGACCTTAATCATATCTTACAGAATTTAAAATGTGACAAGAATTTAAAATGTCAACATTATGCGTACAATACTGTTATTTATCATTTACTCATTAAGTCTAAATGTTCAGAATACTATAAATAATGATCTAGAAAATGTAATTAAATGGTGTATTAGTAACAAACTCTCCTTAAACACTAAGAAAACTAAAGTAGTACATTTTGGAACCTAATCACTCCTAAAACACACTCCAAAACCAGTCTTATCAATTAATAATGAAGTTATACAAGCAACAGTCACCTACAGATATCTTGGAATAATTTTAGACAATTTACCTCACAAGAAATGTCAATTTCAAAAATAGTTTTTCAGGAAAATTAGATTAAGTTTAACCCAAAAACCTGCTATTGATGTACTAAAACTAATGACATTACCAGCTATTGATTATGGAGACATAATATGTACTTCAGCAATAAAAACAGAGCACTTGCAGAGTGCCTTCAACAGGGGGCTTAGGACAACATACATAAATGAGGACACTATTAGTGCCAAAAAACTAACAAAATTAGCTGAGATAAATAGCTTAACTGACAGAAGAAAATACCATGTGGAAATTTCTGCCTTCAAACTAACAATGGATGATAAACAATCCTGCCATAGAGCAGCCTATTCACACAAGTTCATATATGGCTCAGAAGACTCAGTCAAGGGCATTTTTCATATGCAGTGTAGGGTGACTATGATATATGCTAATAAGCACAAATGTATTTAATATATGATTGTAAAATACCGTTGAACTTATGATTGAATAAATTTTACCAAACTTGAAACTTGAAACTAGATAACAAGCAAATTTTCACCAGGCTCCATGACGGCAAATTGCTTAATACAACGTGGCCTAAAAAAAACACTACAGGAAGAGTCTAAGATTTAGACAAGCCATAACATGGAATTCCTTTCATAATGATATAAGAAACATTAATGATTTACCATTATTTATTACAAAAAGAAAGGAGTTTTATGTAAATAAGCTATTGCATGACCGTACGTCATAGACCCAAGCTCACGCTCAAGTCTATGACATAGACATAGAACGTCTCCCTAAAACATGGGAGAACCAGCATTATCTCCCTTTCTCAGTGCCAACCACAAAGACTATATAATCATGTAACTAATACCTCTCATTTCCATCTCTCCTAACAACCCAATGAAGGACTGCTTTGTAGGCTGCATGGCCATAACTTTTTTATTCAAAATTTCAAAATTATTCACCCTCTCAAAATGCCATAACACCAGGCATATGTCATAATATCAGACACACCCTTTTAGGCTTTTACTTAAATGTAACATAACTTGTCCATAAGGACAAATACATGTATAATTATACTTGATACAATGTATGTTCATTCGAACCCATTAGCTGGATTATTAGTAAGACATGCCCTAGGCTACTGTAATACTCCAGGATAAATAAAAGAAATTTCAACTTCAACTTCAACTTTATATCACCATAAGGACTGCTACAAATAGGTCACAGAATATCACCTGTAATGTTTTGTTAGAATTTCCAATATTATTGCAAAAATCTTACAACTTAAAGTGTCCACTGTGTGTACATATTCCATCACTCTATTTCAAGGGCATAACTCATTGCGGAGTAGCTGGTAATTCTTTATCTAAATTGACTCATTGCTGACCTGTCTCTTGAAATTAATCAGTCCACCTGTGTCTAATGTAACCAGATCATGTACATGAAAGGATCGTCTGGGAGGCAGAAAGCATAAAAACAAGAGGAAAAAACTCTGATGATACTAAAAATAGCAGAGGGGGCAGTAATGGCAATGTTTTGTCCCAGTCCAGGAACTACCTCTCTTCAAGGCACACTCACAGCCCAGCCACTGAATCCAAATGAGGCGATTCCACTTTCAGAGATACCAGATACCAGTCCAAGTAAGAAGGGGATGAGTAGTCCTCACAACAATAGGCAGGGGTGGTGGATTTCTGCACAACCATTTTCAGACCTCTAGACGGCTGGAAGATGACAATTTCAAAGTTTGACCCCAGCTTCTTGCTTCCACTACCCCCTGTTGTTAAATGAAAGGACCGCTCCAGAGAGACATGGAAAGTGACAGTTTAGCATTAGAAAGAGGCTGGTTTGCAACAGCCTTACTTCAAGGGATATTGCAGGTGGTGTTTATACTTGCCATTAAAGTTAAAGCTGCTGTACCACCTCAGATATACAGATAGTTCAATTTCTGCATAGTTGTTGAGAGCCCTTGTTGGGGTGTACTGGTAGCATCCCAACACCTTTTGTGTCTTTTAACCATGATAATGTTAAGGAAATATGTGAGGAAAGATAAAATGCTTCCAGCATTCTATTCAGCACTTAATTACATCAACACAGTAGTGCCACCTACAGGGATAAACCAGGTACTAGTAGACTATGTTTATGAATTGAGCAGTGGAAGACCTCCAGGCGCCTCCCCACTCAGTACTGCTACCTGATGACTTCTGTCGACATTAAATAACCAAACTCCTCCAGAATATAAATAGTAGTTGAAATTGGAGTCCTGTCTAACATAATACTTTCTTGTCAGAATAAATGGCAGATTATAAGAGGGAAATGGTTATACAATCATCTGAGAATCAAATGAGGAAAGTGTAGGTTTGAGAGAATGAGGAGGTATAGCAGCTTTAAGGGGTTCTGATTCTGGAGAAAGAGTCACACTGACCCCCTCTCTGGTGTATGATTGTTCCTTGCAGTAGTGACAGAAGAGATGCTTGAACATCTGTGTCTGTTCCCCAGACATCAGGAAATTCCTCTTTGGGCCGATCCATCTTAAAACAAACATCTGGGTCTGCTCCAGAGGCATCAGAGACATGCATGCTCTTTTGGGTCCATCCAACTTTAAACCGGACAAAGTGTCTCTACCGATGTTACAACCAGCAAACATCTATTTGGGACTTTTACACAGCCCCGTTCCTTCAGGCCACTTTCTCCTCCTTTCTTGAGCCTGTATCTGACTGACTTGCAGCTGGGCCGATGCTTTATGTTCACCCCAGGTACACTCTGCCCTGTTCATTAGTAGTCCACCTCAGGTACACAAGGAATCGACCAATCACAGCCGCCAGCTAATAAGCAGGCAGCCTGCTGCTGCCACAGTAGGCTTCTGTACCCCAGGTACACAGTGACCATCCTTCTGTACCCTAGGTACACATCCTTTTATACCCCAGGTATACAGCATGTCATACTAGAGCATTCCTTGCAATTACATTTCTAGGAGAGAAAACACATGTGTAATATGAGCCCTAGGGGTGTGGATGTGTACCTGGGGTACAGTAGGGATGTGTACTTAAGGTACAGTAGGGTGAGAAAGTGTACCTCAGGTAAACATATAGGATGATCACTGTGTACCTGAGGTAGATTACACTACTAGTGGGCCTAATTGAGTAATTACACCAAGTTACTGAGACCAAAACTCCAGTATCCATTCTGTACCTCAGGTACATAGTGGTCACCTAGTGTACCCCAGGTACACAGTGGGCATCCTAGCTACTGTACCTCAGGTACACAGTGGTCACCTATGGTACCCCAGGTACACAGTGGTTGCCAAGCTGCTGTACCCCAGGTACAGTGTGGTTGCCTAGATACTGTACCTCAGGTACACAGTGGTTGCACATGTCATACTAGCATCCCCTCCAATTGCATCTCTAGATGGTGAAAAACACATGTAGTAGGGGGTGGCTGTGTACCTGGGGTACAGTACAGTGTGGCTGTGTACATGGGGTACAGTACAGTGTGGCTGTGTACCTGGGGTACAGTAGGGTGTGGATGTGCAGTTGCTGGATGACACCATCTGCTGGTGGGGGCAGGAGGCTGTTCTGTGATTGGTCAATTCCTTGTTCACCTAAGGTGGACTACTAATGATATGGCGGAGTGAACCTGGGGTGAATACAAAGCTGAACATCGGCCCAGCTGCGACCAGCTTGGGCTGGTGTAATTTATTTTGGGACCATGTCCAAAGATGTATCCCTCTATCTGACTTTTGTCTTCCTATCTTTCCTTCTCCCAGTCCCAGTCTGTATCTCTATTTTGTTATCATACATAAGGTCAGCCTCAGAATTCTTCTCTCTCTTTCTTGGTTTATCCCAGACATTACTCCACTACCACATGCACCGCAGTAACCATCAGCATCTATTATTGACTGACCCTAGACAGAGGGACTCCCCTGCATACATATTCCAGACACATGCTCTGCCAACTGGGGACCTCCTGGATAAGGGTACCCGGTATGTCAGAACTGCACAGACAGGATGATAGGTGGGTTATGTTTTCGTTATACGCTGGTCAGGCGATGTGTGACAGGCCTATAATGAATGGTGTTTTACCATGTAATCAATGTCCGCTTGCTACAGACAGGTCATTTGGGCTCACCCTGTGAGTATCGTACAATATATCCAATGAAGTAGTTAGGGTAAGGGGAGCGAGGATATCATAGTGGAGGCATATAATATTACTATGTACCAGATATCATTAAAGGGATGTTCGATAACAAGGTCACAATAAAAATATTTCCCAATGTATTTCAAATTGATCACAAACAATTTTTATTACAAAACATCAAGACTTCTTTCCCCAAATTGATATCAATTCGAAGATAGAATGTCATTGTATTGAGGATTTATGATAAAATAAATGTAGATTGATAGAGGTTGCTAAGATAGTTTTATTGACCTTGGTCCTATTCTTACAAGTGATTTATTGTCATATGAGGACACTTGAAGCAAACATTATTACACTAGTATGTGGCCATAAATCATTTAGACACACAAGTGGACTGTCCTTCCCCCGTGCACAGACCCAGGCCTAATGCTGGGTGGTAGATCAATTTAGTGTGACAGGGATGTTGTCTGTAGAATCCACCAGATGTCACTACTTGTACTGGTTCTCCAGTGAGAGCTGCAAGCTGCACAGTACAGTGCTCTCTTCTATAGCGACCTAACGGGACAGGTGGCGCCATCTATGAAGCTTAGGCAGGTCAAGTTTGGAACTAATCTCAGGCAACTGCACCTGTTCCCGGTCTGTGAGGGAACTTCCTGGAAGGCCTCTGGGCATGGGAATCTCTCTTTGTGTAGTTTATTTGATGGTTTTATATGTCATGGATTATTTGCCATTAATGCATCTGCAATACTGCAGATGACAGATAATCCTAAATTGTTGTTATTTCCAGAAGGAGAAATGTTGACAACAGCCATATCAATCAGAAACAGTGTTTAATCTCATGCATATCCAAGCAACTCCCCCTTTGTCACTCACAGTTTCGTCTGCTCAGTCAGAGCCTAGAGTTTAGACTGGCAGTGTACGTGACTCACTCAGTTTAGGCCAAGGGTTTTACCACAGATTATTTTAGCTACGTTCACCTGTATTTTCAACCCACCAGTGAGGGGAGGGGCCCGTGGGAAGGGGGGAGGGGATAAAAGTCATTGTAGTGGTGAGTCAACATCAAGTAAATAGCAAACGAGTATAGCATTTATAATTATGATATTGTATTCATGATGAAGAGACGATGCTTTATGGTATTCATCACAAACTAACGATTTTATTTTTCTATGGGGGCTGGATGAAAACATACTTGTGTGTTTTGGGGAGTGCCCATTTTGTAACAGCAGGGGATGGTTCCGTGCATATTTTAAGCATAGTAAGTAGGAAGATATATTTTGCTGAAAACAGACATTTTTAGCCCCTCAGTGCTGTTGCATGATGCAGCCCAAAAATCCCTTTTCATGTGGAGAAAATAAAGATACTGAAATACTTTTTTAAACCACAAATGGTATTTACATATGCAAATGCGGGCACCCACTTTTGAATAAGGAGGTCCACATGAGACAGTATTTAAAAAGCAGAAACGGTTAGGCCAAATCCGTATCATACAGACCTCCATATCATGTGCAGAAATGGCACCTTTTGATCAGTAAATAACTGCTGCCTTACTCCATACATTTATCTAGATTGGAGATGGATCTCGATGGATAGCACACAAAAGCAGACACTGTCAAATTCAGTTTAGAATATTTATTTTAAGCAGCAATACATTTTTAATACACGACAATATCTAATCTTCATAAGAGGGGCCAGCATTTCATTTGTAGCAACATGCTGGCCTTTTTCACATGAAAAAAAGTGACATAATTTTTCTTCATACATCTTTTACTCTTTTGTGATGGAAAATGATTTAGCAACGGTGTTCTGTTTTGGGCATGGCAACCCTTGTGGGTCATTCTATCAATTCTATTTGGAATGAAATTCTTTAGGCGATAGTGCCCCCCACCCCCCCCCACGGTGACTGAAGTTGGCACTTATCCCTCACGGACTATCCTTTCTGCTTGACTACTCAGATTAGGGATGTTATTGATATCCAAATTATTGCAATTTCGATTATCACCATTTTACTCTATATATTTTAAATTATATCAATACAGAACAATTAACTGTTAAATTATAGTAACACATGGATTTTTGGCTGAAAAGGGGGAACACAGTTTTCTTTTGCTTTTCAAAGATTTTCTTTGCCAAGTGATGAAATTTCCAAACTTTTTCGAAATAATTCATTACTCCCAGACTAATTTGAAATTTCCTGATTTTATACAGGTACTTTTTTCACTAACGGTGCCAACCCTGGGGAAGTTTGGGATTACATGTACTGGTTTCAAGGGGAGGATTTTCGTTTGCAATGAAATGACACAACAACAAAATCTTTATTCTTTAATCCCTGGCACACCGACTAGTCAGTGGCACACACTTGTCGGGGGCATGCACTTGTCAGTGGCATCACTTGTCGTTGAGACGATCTCGCCGCAGGCACGCCCTCTTCACTGGCACGCCCTTGTCCCTGGTACACACTCATCTGAAGTAAAAGTTATTGTCTAGGATGAGATGTAACGTAGTTTCTATGCAAAAACCGTGAATAACACTCAGCTTAAACCAAGTTAATTCAACTGCTAAATATTGCTTGAAGTTACTCACTGACAGATATTTTCATATCCAGCACCTGTCAGCTCCTGATTTGTTGGGGATTATGCGACCACTGTTAGCTCTTAAACACAAATTACTCACTGATGGAAATAATTTATACTTATTTGCATTAATTACCTAATAACTATCTGCCCTGATAGAAATTAAAGTACCTTAATCGTTCAACAGTTGTCAGCTCCCAATTTATTTACTCAGTGACAAATTTCTTTTCGCTTTTTCCAATGAGGGGGACAAACCCCACCCAAACCCATATTGATACTTAGTAATGTGCAGACATCTGTGATTGGCAGCCGTCCTTGATGGGAGGTGTGACGTGTTGCTGTCATGTGGTAGTTACTGGTAGGTACAGGTACTTGTTGCTGGTGGCTACTTGGCACTGACAGTTCAAGACTCATGGTTGTTGAACCATTTTGTTGGTTGTTGATGAAATAGAAAAGTAGGAAAGTGATCAACCGCTGCTTACTTATTAACAGGAGGGGGGACGGGGGGGGGGGGGGATTTCGATACCTGTAACCAGGGGATAGGGGGAAGGTGGGTATTCTAGAACACAGGGGAATTTCTTAAAATCGACATGGGACATGGCCATACTGGTGACATGGGACATGGGGCATTTCTTAAGTCCGACATGTGACATTAGCCTTAGTGACATGAAACTCATCAACATGCAGAATTTTATTCTGAAGAATTTCAAAAATATGTTCAAGTAATATTTTGCATGATGGTGCATATACACATAATTAGGCCTATTGTCCCTTCTGCCTCGGAGTTGGGAATAATTTGTATCATACTATAGGGTCTTGGCAAATTGGGGGGGGGGGACCAAACATCCAGGCCCTACATACAATAATAATCAATAGCTGTGAGTTATAGGCCTATACACAATAAATGTTTGTTTTTTTAAAGAACATTGAGACTTATGCCCTGCTTATTTAATAGTCTTAATAGTCAGTTAGGCAAAAAAAAAAGAGGTTTGTTTGAGGTCACCCGACCGATTATCTTAACAAGGCCGACCCTACGTTTTTTTATGCAACTTTGAAGATTTTTTAAATATTTTTACACTTTTTTGGGGGTACCCATGTTACCTGAAACAAACCCTTTCTTTTTATTTGGCCTTAGTTAGTGACACTAGCGACATGGGATTTTCTTTAGTGACATGGGACATACTCACATAGGGCATTTCTTAAGTCCGACATGCGACATGAGGACCCACCAATCAAGGGCCCCCCACCCCGCCACAGACACACCTGCTAGGTCGGGCTGCCATGCCACAGTTCAGCTGACCAAACTCACTGCCAACCCCGGCTGTCAGTGTAGGCAGTGAGTTTGGTCAGCTAGTTTGACCATTGAACTCGAACTCTTTCAAGTACCAGGCCCTGGGTGCCGTGCCTGCTAAGTGCAACACAATGATACAGTAAAGAGAACAGTCTTTGACACCACTTACCTGCTCGTTTGTTAAATATTTCCCTCTGCACAGAGGAGTTTGGTGATGCGTCTCAGTGACTCTCAGTGGTGCTTCAAGGCCCCAAGGGCACTTTGCTGTTGATAAACAGTGCTGGTTCCCATGGGTAGGAAGGGCACTTCAGTAACCAGTGAATCTCGTTTATGCCACGTAACTTCCGACGGGACCTTGGCTCTGAGCACGGAATTTCTCGTGAGATATTCCAAACCAATATCCGGTGCCATGGCCGCGCGTATGGAGAAACCAGATTCATCGCTATAGACCAGTCTGGTTATTGGGCCAAACACATGGATACGGTTGGCTCACATGAAATACTTATGTTTTGTTTTGAGTAGAATCTCCCCTCTTGAAAATCTTGAGTATGGAACTCAGCAAGATCTACCCCATATGGAGTTTCATGGTAAATATAAGAATTTCAGACTTATATAACCGTGTACCATCTACGCCCCTCACGTACATTGTGTAATGGCTCTAGTAAGCCTCCTCCCCAGGGGAGGAAAGCAAAAGGAATAAAAGACTCTGGTGACAGGAAGGTGGACAATAATGGTAATGTCTTGTCCCATTCCAGGAAATATTGCTCTCTGGAGTATACTCAGATCCCTGCCATTGAACTCAAATGAGGAGATTCCCAAGTTCCAGGAGACGCTAGTTAACATTGTGCAATCGGTAGAAGTCAGATTTTAAAGGTATGCATTGTACAGGACTTGTGTAGAAATATGCTCAAAACTGCTCTTCATATAAAACAAGACTAAACCATGACAACTATTTGAGGCGCTGAGAACTGCAAAATAGCTTCATTACTTAAGTCTTCATTTTGTCTGTTTGCCTGTCTCTGTCTCTGTCTCTTGCTCTTCTTATGTCTCCTACAGCATCTCCCTTCTACTCAGCAACATTACACATTTACCACCTGTCTGTTTCAATCTGTCTCTCCCTTCCCACTCCCCCCCCCCCATCTGTGTTCCCAACTGATTCTCCTGCCCAGACATTATCCCATTCTCTGCCACATCAGTTTGCCTCATTACTCATGTATAGACTGACCCTAGACAGAGGGACTCCCCTACATACATATTCCAGACACATGCTCTGCCAACTGGGGACCTTCTGGATAAGGGCATGTCAGAACTACACAGACAGGATGATAGGTGGGTTGTGTTTTTGTTATATGCTGGTCAGGTGATGTGTAACAAGCCTAAATGGTGCCTTATCACAGCACTAATGTATGTCAACTAGAGACGGACATGTTGTCCAGCAGATAGGGTATAGGGTGGTTTGAATTCACAATACTAAAAGTTAGTACATGTATATGCGATGTGTGGGACAAAAAAAATGTTTTCCCTAAAAACGAGTCTGAATGTTCACAAATAATTCCTCTAATTCCCTTCGATTTTGTTCTAAGTAGATTTTATTGTCCAACATATGGTCATTTTGGAACAAAAGTGTCCACGCTTTTATTCCCCCCATTGAAAATACACTAGAAAAGTCCATGTCTGGGGGTCATTGGATCCCTTTGTGACCTACAAACACCCATTGATGACATTAAGTTAACCTCTATTCTCTAAATATGATACTTTTACAGTGTTTGGAATACATTAAAATAAAACTTATAATTTGAAGAAAAATCGGATATGCCCACTTAAAGTAATAAAAAGCATCGATATCACTGCAGTCTTCTGGAAACTCAGTTAAGGACAGTTTCCCCCTATTAAGAGATAAAGTTCATTATACATGAACATGGCTGTTCCTACTTATTTCAGATTGGTTACATGGAAACATTCTCACTAGATCCCAAGGCTTTTTGAGCTACCAAATTAAGATAAAAAATGAAATGAGTAATGATGACCAATATACAGAGTTTCTGATGAAAGAGAGAGAATGCAGGATGCTAAGGTTATTAATTGGCCTTAGACCTGCATGCCCACACAAGAGATTTATTACTTAAAGCTTGAGCAGAAATTACTATAAGTCCCTAGCTGGTGCAATATATCATTTAAAAGAAAAGAGCATCATACTTTCAACCAAGTCTGTTTCAAAGCAGCTGTGTTCCTACAACGTATGTATGGGTGCCATTCATCAAAAGGATGTATATTTTAAGAGTCAAATTGAAAATAACATGCAAATCATGTGCCTGACTGGGGGCTGCCATTTCCGCGGCCACTCACGTCACAGGTGAACACTCTAGTTGCCACTGATGATACCAGACGGCGGCACCTATATACTGTAGGTATAAATCTCAGACATAGTCCATCAGGGGGCAGACCTGTTACACGTTGGGGATCGTTGTGGATCGTTGGGGATAACTCAGTAGACCCTATCAGCCTAGCCACGGAGCGAGATTATCTACAAGTAGCGTGGGTGTCCAAGTCCAAGCGTGGGCGGGGGGTTGGGAACAGGTGGTGCGTCGGGGTTAGCACAGCGTGTTGGTCAAGGGCGAGTCCGCCCGTGACGTTTATTGTCATTTTCCGATAGTCGCAGGCGTAGAAGGCACAAGTAGGGGGCGGGTACGGGATCAGGAGAGGGGGGGGGGGGGTTCACTGAGATATGGTTTGGATAACCACTGCCGCAGCTCCCGTGGGAGCGGTTGCGGTGGGTTGAGAAAGAGGATGAACCCGGGATGAACAGTAGGGACGGTCAGCCCCTCTTAAAACCAAATGGAGTGGCGGTGACCCCCTTACATAATCGGAAGTAGGGGCTATACTGCTTCCTACTTAAAGATTTCCTATGTTTATACAGTAATATTGTAGCACAAACATCTTATTAGTGTAAGAATGTGCTAATTGGTAAGTTTGTCATTGTTATGTCTGGCTCCTGATGCTCAGATGGGATGAAAGCAGGTACCTTTGAGTTCACTTGGCCTAGTTATAGGGACGGTCACTCACAACAATTTGTCTCACTATTAAAAGGAGGGGCGGTCCCTTGATTACACCCTCAGCTCCCCCCAGTAAGGTGACTGCAGATGGGTCAAAAGCGACCTGGCGACCTGGGCCGTTTTGGAGGCGACTTTCGACCTAAGGCAATAATATAAGCGACCTGGCGACTTTTGCACAAAATTGACAATAGGCTAAGGGTAAAAAAAAGCGACTTTCCGACCTGGGCACCTTAATTTCGGCGACTTTCCGACCTCAGGGGGGGACCCCTCTGCACCCCCAGTAAGAGGAGGAGGGGCGGTACCGCAGCAGTTGCCACTTACCCACATAGAAGCAGTGCCCCCCCCCCCCCCCGGGTTCGGCCCCCAGCCTCGGCCAGCGACTATCCTACCAGTTGGATACACAGCAGAGAAACCCGGCGCAGTGTTGGCATGGAAGTCTGAGACTGGCGCGGCATTGTCGTAGTCCTGGGGACTACAGTGGCCGCAGCATTCTGTCTGCTGCCTGCTGCCCTGGTCCTTTCTGACGTCATTTTCCCTTCAAATCTCGCAACAAAATGTCTGCCCCCATGGTGGATGGATTTGGTTCGTTTTTATTGTTTTAAAATAGTTTTTTATCAATGTGAATATGGAAACTGATGAATAAAGCTTGGTTTGAACTTTATTGATATACGATGAATCCATAGAACTAGACTTTTGGCTACACCACTCTTTTCTTTTAAGCTAAACAGCTGGACTCTCTTTCCCTGTGCATGGACCAAGACCTAATATTGGGTCATAGATTGAATTCGTGTGGCAGGGATGTTTTCCATAGGATTCGCCAGATGGCACTACTTGTACTGGCTATCCAGTGGAAACTGCTCAGCGCTCATTTACTATAGAATATTACTAATATAGAGCTGCATTTGGTGATCCTATCTATATTGGGCCACAAGGAAAAATACTTCTCCAAGGTAAAATGCAAATTGCAAGATTGATATCATGGGCTTTCCAGTGATATATTTCATTAGCAGATACTACTTCTCGTTTTTGGGCATTTGCTCCTTGAATATGATCGTGTGGGCACTGTCCAATCTCAGATGCCAATGAACTCTATCTTTCCTTGTTTAAGAGGTATATCTATGTTCCATGGCAACCAATGCATACGCAGACCTCAATTAAGGCCCTTACACATTCTTTATTTTTTCTTTTCAGAATTTTCTCAAGTGACCAATTGTATATATTTGAACCTGTTTGGCTATATGGAACCCCCTGGTGGCTACGGTTAGTACTATATCTCTCAGGGTTTATTGTTTCGATAGACCCACATTATTAAATCAGATCGTTTCACCCTTTTACTGTCATGTGTACGCTCCACCAGTAGGAGGTGGTCAGTTATAACAACATGGGTGAGGTGAGGGCATTTGGTGAATTTGCAGACCTAAAGAAATCAGACCCCTTTATGTGGGAGATCAAAAACGATTTCACCCCTTTTAAGTGCAAAGGCCACCTTGTTACTATAGCTAAAAGAGATCAGCTATAAATGTAAACCTTGCCGGGGAGGGGCAGACAAATGTGGACCCGTCCAATGGCGGGGGGGGGGGGGAGGACTGGAAATGCTTTGGCGCAATCCCACGAAAATCCACTACCCCCCCCCCCTCCGGATAGTGGGCTGGGCATTTCGTGATACGCTGGAGCAAACTTAGAAGTCCATGGAGCAAAGTATATCGGGAAGGCAAACATTAACCGCGCCTACGACTAAAAGTCTTCTCCTCCCTTCTTCTAGGACTACCTAAAAACAGATGATCAATTTAGACAGAAATTAACTTGGAGCATAGGAGGATGACCCCCTCCCCTTCATATTGCTCCTGGAAATATTTATATATTTTTAGAACAATTACTTGTAAATTGGTGCATTCTGAGGGTTTGCAGGTATTTTGGTCTTGACAAATTTAGAAAATCTACCTTTCAATTTGTGTGTTTTGTAAAGCTTGGGGACATATTAGTTTAAGAAATTATGGATTCATAATTTTAGACTGAGGGTTGAGAAACACTTTGCTCTAGGATAATTTTGAAATTCTACCTTTTAGCTTGATATATTCTGATGGTTCTGGGAGCGTACATGCTGCAGGAAATTTCCATAATTCTGCTTTTAGATTGGTGTGTTCTCTAGAGTTTTTGGGGCATAAAGCTCCAGGAGAATTCTATCTCTAGATTGGTATACTTGGAGGCATTCGGGGACATATTGCTTAAAAAAAGAAAGAAATCTAATGTAGGTCTAGCTTGGTGTATCTTCTAGATTTGGGGGCTCTTGGAAATTTACAAATTTTACCCTGATGGCTCTGAAAGTATGCTGCATCAGGAAGATTTTAAAATGCTACCTTTAGAATTGATATATTATGGGCAGTTGGGGGTACATGTATATTGCTCCAAGAATTTAGATTTTCTTTTGTTAAGGTGGTGTGTTCTGGCGGTTATCAGAACATATTGTGCAAGGAAAATTTAAAAATTCTACCTTAAATTGGTGTGTTCCATGCAGTATATTACTCTAGAAGACTTTGACAGGCATGCTAATTAAAAATTCCTTTCTTTTGTTCCAATTGGAATATTTGCAAAATTCTTTCAGTTTTGGAAAGCCCAGAATATCCCTAATGCCACTGTCGCATTTTCTGAGGCCCTTGTCACACATTTTTTGCGACATTGCGACAGTTGCCCAGCCCTGGGCCGCCGCCCCCCCCTTGTTGTGTCTATGATTACCCCCTTACAGACAGTGAAGAATAATGAAAAGCAATGTTTATTAGTGGTTGCTGATTGTAGCACGAAGTTGTGACACGTGATGGGGCAAAGGTCAATAGTAATCTATAGTGTTCTGACGTGTGTATAGACAAGGAAGTCTTTAACCCGCTCCACGGGAGAGGCACTCAATGGGTATACCTTCCCTTTCACTGTGGTTTGAATCTAAACTAAAGTATTTATTCGAATATGAGTCCGGATCATGCCTATCACCTAGCTAATGTCTTTGCAAATATAAAGTATCTCAATGTTACCAGTACATAGGTTGTCATTGTGGACTGATATATCACAATTCATTAAAGTTTCTAAAGAAGTGTGGATAATGTTAGTGTATATTTGAGAGGGAACCTGAATTTGGAATAAAGTTTTTTGTGGTCACTTCTTTTCTATTGTAAAATTATAGTGGATTATACTGTTCATGTATATAATACTGTGGCTTGTACTGTAAACCTACACACAGAGAAAAAAACAGCGTCAAAAGGGAGTCTAGGTTGCCTCCAGAATGACTCCCCTGTCTCGGGGAGTCATATAGCTCTCTGGGTCATATGACTCCCCCCGGTGACTCCCTTAGATCAGCCAGAGGCGCCTACCCAGTGAACAAAAAACGTATTTTTATGTTTGGAAACGTTTAATTGTATAACGTTATTTTACGTTGTATGTGAAACGTTTTTTACATTCTTATATGGTTGTCCATACAAACGTTTGTATTAACGTTATTTAACGTTTTTCAGAGGGTTATCATGGATATATAGCAAACAGTTGAAAGGGGAGGTAGATTTGTGGACATATGCAATATATTAGTGACCTAAGGGTACCTATTTTGGACATGTTTATTATGTTAGTCCATATATAGTGACAAGGAATAGATTTGTATACTAGTAGCCTTGGCTGACAGGTACATTCTACCACGTTGATCTGGATTGTTAGCTCTGTGGACTCATGGTTAGCATGCCTGCCACCAGATCCTAGCCTAACACTGGTGTAGGTTCGAACCCGCTTCTGGGGAATTTTGAAAATTGTTGTCCTCTTCTTTCTTTCTGGTTATTGGTGTATGCTCTTTTTTTTCTAAAAAAAAGTGTTCCCAGGGTATGCTTTACACAGCCAAGTGTATGATTTTAATTTTATTTGTCCTTTGCTAGATAAAGGTAACTTTCGACATGTACACCTGCTACAGATCCCATAGTGTAATGGTTATGGCATCTGCCTTGTGATGTGAACGACCGAGGTTCTAGCCCCATCCATGCCAAACCATTTAACATTTAGTCCAGTAAACGAACGAATTTATGTCAACAAAATTGCAAGAAAAGGTTTCTCAGTGGTTTTCACCTCTTTGATATATGTACTTTCCAGAAAAAAATTGTTTCCGGCGATCCTGCCTGGGGAAGTGCCCCAAATCCAACATGGCCGCCACTAAACCAGGTCAAACAGAAAAACTGCTATAAAAATGGAACAAATCATCATATTCACACATATGATGGCTCTATTAACATCAGCATGAACAGATCTATCCAATAGAACATGTCTCTTAGTTTTGAAGTTTTAAAGAATAGCCTAAAATTCAAAATGGCCACCAAAAAGTCGTTAAAATGCATGAAATGATACATCTCTGGTTCTAATCAACATAGAGATACAAATGAAGGTTCAAAATATATGTTTCTAAGGTCAGAGAATTTGAATTTACTATGTGTGAAAAGATAAATGGCAGCCATTTTGAATTTTTAATGAGGTCACTGCTAAGGGCTGTTTAGATTACTACCAGAAAACAGGATAGTTTCCTGATTTGTTTCCAATAAGCATAGGGATGAGATTTGGGAAGGAGACTTACATAACATCTTGTGAGACCAGTAATATGAACTCAAGCATTTGCAAGGGACAAACATATATGTGAGCAGGCAAGCAGAAAGGATACTCCCTGCGGGTTTAGTTCTGATTTTAGCCACCAGGGGAGTACCCTCTTCCCTTGCCTGTGCACATATCTGCAGTTTTGGGTATTTAATTAGATGCCTGCCACCAGGTTTCATCAAAATTAAAGGTAGTGATGTTTATGTGCAATACAGATTTACCATCCATTTACCATTTACAAATTCTGAATCCCACCTAAATATGTTCCAATGTTGTAACAGTATAATATCTAGGGAATGGGTCTCTATGGGCAATAAGAGCTCAGAAATGGGGACCCATAGAGCCCAGTCATGGTCTTTCACAGGGGATCATCAATGGATATAATAAAAGCAGCATTCTATTTAACACATTGGCCATATTGGGTAATAACATCAACTGTGATCAAGATAACAAGAATCTGAATGAAGTGCAGATGTAGGCAGAGAGGTATGGCTTTGGTGAACATCCTGAATCAACTTTAAGATTGAATTGTTAGTTCCAGTCAACTATTTTGTGTATAAGATGATAGAGGCATAGCTTCCATCAGTGTATTATCTGAAAATAGAGGTATTGTCTGACAAGCTGGAAAGAATCTGATACTTTGGGCATAGTAACCAATAGTGAACCAGATGTCACCAACCATACATCACAAGTTGAACTTGTCCCCAATCCTAATCAGTGACCTAAGTTGGTCCTAGCCCACTGGGATGTGTGCTTGTTGGCATCATTAAAATTTCCTCCAACTAAGGTCCTGATTAGTTCAAGATACTATATAGTGTTGTTGTCCTCACACCTGTCCCAAACCAACAAGGGTATGCATTCCAGCAGATTATGGGACAACACAGGGTAAATATTGTGGCAGAATTGTAATACAGCATCTTTACCCCCCAAAGACAGCATCATTTGTGGTAAAAGATCATTTCGAGGTTCTTACAGTAAGACCTTGATTAATCAGTCTTTGATAAGTCTGTTGCCTAACTTTTTGGTCTCTTATAATTCAGGATGGTTTTAATTGCATGCTGCATACTAATTCTTATTAATATATTGGTTATTTGTGCTTCCAGTATCGGTCTGTACTTTTGGGTACAAAATGGTTATTTTACATTATAATTAGCCTGGAGAGACCCCCTACCCCCTGCTTGCTCTCTCCGTCCATCACACCAGCATGGGTATGGCAGCAGCCCTCAGCAGCAGCCCCAGGGAGCAGACCACTACTACTACTACCACTATGTATGCTCTTTGATAAAGGCAAACACAGACATTTAGATCTAATAGTTCTCTCAACATACTTGTGGAGACACATTAGATGTAATGCAATACGGGAAGTTCTAATTGTAAAAAGTATTATTTATCTATATTGACCTTATGGGGAGAGGAGGATTGACAATACCAGGCTAAACATAGATCAAATCCTGCAATAACCCCTTTGGTTGGTGTATTACTGCCAAATTAACACAAGCATTATTAAGTGCTTTATTCAACACCTCCTGCACATGCATACGTCTCCCTATATTTCTACCCTTCCCTCAACCCTCAGCTACAAATTCCCCTACTTCATGGTATTGATATAAATATCATACAAGGGAGGAAGTTGTTAGTGTATGTTTGAGTGTTTGTCTGTGTGCCTGTTTATCAAAGAGCATGTTATTGGTAGTATAGTAGTTTCATAGACTGTCATGTAGGATTACCCCCCTCCCCCTCCCCCCCTTCCCCCCCCTCCCCCCCCCCCCCCCACACACACAGTAGGCTACAGCCCTCCCCCCCCCCTATTTGCCTATTTCATGCCTCCCCTTTCCAAAATTCCTGGATCCGTCCCTATAGAGAAGCTTGAAGGAGGAATGATATAACTGGTTGAGGTAAATCAGCTTGAATGTCTCAAGTCTGTTTTTGATGACTTGTGACAACAGGTAATTCAGTGGCCATAACAAGCACAACATTGCTAGGATGGAGATGATAAAGACCTTCAGTGGGTATAGTTGCATACAGTATCCACCAGATCCCACTGGTGGTCTGCTAAAACTACACATGGACATGTAGACTACTGCACTCCAGAGGTGGTTCTTATGTTATGGATATCCTATCACATACTCACTAGATGAATCAACAGAGTAGGTGGTCAAGGGGAAATGTTTATAACTCATGATAATGAATTAGCCAATGGAACTTATTGTATTAAAGATTCATGTATGTATCTCCTCTTTCCTGACTTCTCTCTACACACCTTGACAATAAGTCAATGGATGGCTGGAATACACTTTCAACAATATACAATACCTCAACTTGTTTAAACTGGTTCGGAATCTCAGACTTGTAACGCTATAGCTGTGACTCAAATATCAAGACATGCAGCCACCTGAACATTCAATCACTAATATTAATCTTATATCAATGGGTAGCCGCAGCATTATAGGTCTCTATCATAACTTAGCCATGATGGCCAACTGGTAGAGTGCTGGCTATAATTATACTCTGATATTCCATACCTTGACTATAGGTCCAACTAGCATTTAGCCTGATGGGGGGGGGGGGGTGCTGACCCTTTTGTCAAACCCTAAAAAAAGTCAAACCTATGAAGTGTAAATTGCTGTAAATTGATTCGTCCTCACCTAACCCTTCCCCCCCCCATACCACTTAGTCCAGCAATGTTACAAGATAATAACATTTAGAGCACGTAACTGAAATCTAAGTTTGCTCAAACCTGGTGGCAGGCACCTCTAATTAGATAACCAATGTGGATGTTGAATATGTCTCATGCACATGCTAGATCTCATATATCTGATCTCACAAAAGTGAATTTTCCATTCCAAATCTTATACCTATGCTTATCAGGACAAAAGACGCAAAATATCCTCTTTTCCGGTGGTAGTCTAAACAGACCTTAGCAGTGACCTCATTAAAAATTCAAAATGGCTGCCATTTATCTTTTCACACATAGTAAATTCAAATTCTCTGACCTTAGAAACATATATTTTGAACCTTCATTTGTATCTCTATGTTGATTAGAACCAGAGATGTATCATTTCATGCATTTTAACGACTTTTTGGTGGCCATTTTGAATTTTAGGCTATTCTTTAAAACTTCAAAACTAAGAGACATGTTCTATTGGATAGATCTGTTCATGCTGATGTTAATAGAGCCATCATATGTGTGAATATGATGATTTGTTCCATTTTCATAGCGGTTTTCCTGTTTGACCTGGTTTAGTGGCAGCCATGTTGGATTTGGGGCACTTCCCCAGGCGGGTTCGCCGGAAACAATTTTTTTCTGGAAAGTCCATATATCAAAGAGGTGAAAACCACTGAGAAACCTTTTCTTGCAATTTTGTTGAGACTAGGCTATATATTTCCTTTCGTTTACTGGACTAATTTCGTAACAGCCAATGTCACAAAGGCGCCCCCTAGTGTCCTGCTTCAGAAGTGTACCCTGATATACAAAAACAGGGTTTGTCATACATGTATATATAATTTAATTGCGCACGGGACTGTATATTGTAATTAATTCTATTAATTTAGAAATGAACTAACAAATGTTTTAGTTTTTTTTATGTAAGATGACGAGAGCTCCCCACACCTAAAGACTGATGACTATGCAAACCCCAAAAACATAAAATAACGTTATGATAACGTTATACATCTAAACTTTTCTTTATAACGTTAATATAACGTTATTTTGAGACAACGTTTTAACGTCAGATAACGTCATATTTCCGTCATTCTCATACGTTCTTCAAACCTTCAGAAAACGTTATTGTAACGTCAAATAACGTTTTTTGTTAGCTGGGTAGGCTCCCTTAGGCGACCTGGACTTCTCTAGACAGGGGAGCTATTCTGGAGGCAACCTTGTAACTATAATGCCTTTGTTCTATGCATTTTAAACTTTATTCTTGCATTTCCACTAAGATCCCATAAGGGAACTAGTCGATTCTTTTCGATGTGTTATCGAATAGATGTCGGGCACTGGTTTCGTGTGTAATATAACCTATAATCTAACCTTACAAATGTAACCTGAGCGCGATTTGTATTTATTACATGTCCAATCTCTCTGGAAATCAAAACAAAAGTTATCTTAGTTTAGGTGTCACATGAGTGACGTCACACACCGTGGAGAATGGCAACACCGTTCTTCACAGGAACCTTGCTTCTTATAAACACACTTTCCTATGATTCTATCAGCTGTCTGGAAATACTATAATCATAACTAACTACCTAAACTATGAAACAGACATGCATACCCTACATTTCTCTAGACTCTCCTACTAGACTGGACACATATAGTGTAACTACAACTATAGTACTATATGTACAATATTATTCTTGGCATGAACAAAACCAATAATATGTATTACACAATTATCAAAATAAACCAATACAGCTATCAGGCGATCTATATTAAACTGCCGTGTTATTTGGTACCATTTTAGGTCAACTTACTTTTCGCAGTCTTAAATTCCTCTGTTGTTTCTGTGGGCAAAATTCAGATACACATGTCAATCTAAATGATTAACCCTTTAAAGGTAGCATTGTACATTTTTTATGTACATGAATGAAGAACTGGTGAGTATCACACCAGTGCTGGATCCACGAACCATGCCGACAGAGATGATACACGCCTGTAGGATTGGCATGATGCACTGAAGCAGTGCTGATAATTTACTGGGCAGTACTGCGTTGGTGCATCATGACAACAAAGGGGTTCAACGGGTCACTGAAATAGAATGGCATAACTCCATAGAGACATATCGGTACACATGATAGAAAAAGATAGTCATGTTGGCAAAATGAGTGTCCGAATGGAGTCAGGCGTTGACTGACTTCGGTTGGAGAGTCAGGCAACAGGGAGTCATTGTGGCAACACGACTCTCCTTCTTCTCTCATAGACATTGATAATTATACACACGAGAAAATGTAAAGCTTAAAAGGGTGAATTTCTAATGATTTTAATCTATCTGTCCTCTTTGGAAACATTTACCAAGAAGGCGTATCCACACATATTACGTTTGGAAATCAGATAATAATGGATCAAATCAAGACCATCCAAACGCTTGGTATTTCCCAAACGTTCAGCAAAGCCAGGGGACTATTATCGAGATTCTGGTATAACTTCCTTAACGCTGAACTCAAATCAATAATTGCCTAGTTTGGAAGTACCATTACTAAATTACACGGGAAAATTCCCCGTTGGCTACTAGACTGAACATTTTTGTTGCTGTTTTTGTAAGTAAAAGGGGAGGGGGGAAAAGAGAGCAATAGCAAATATCCTGGACTTTAAAGATTGGTTAAAATTCTGCTGATTTCTTAGATCATCTGTTAGGATGTTGACATTTCCTTGTGTTCCCATTACCTCAAGTGACATGGGTGTGTTGTTGCACACTATTCAAGTATTCTTACACCTGAAATCAATATTGATACAAGCATGGATCCGAACCGAATCAAATGGGAAAACCGCAAAAAAAACACAAAAAAAAACAGCGACAGCAACTGAAGGAGTAGCTGTAGCTGAAGAAACCTTGGCCATGTTGATAAATGATCTTACGATATAGATCTAGCAGGAGCTGTATAGATAAATGGCAAGGTACATCATTGACACATTGCCCACCAGTATAATAGGATTTCAGAAGCCATTCACCTTCGTTTGGCTGAGGATACCATAATACCATAATACAATAAGTACTAACAGTATCTGCAGGATATCATTATTTCCCATATCTGTCATTTTCTATAGACATTTTACAAATGATGAAATACCACATGTGCACATATGGTACATTGAACTAAATAAGTATTGATATCCATTTGTCATGGAAGAGGCTACCGAAAGTGTCCCTTTCTGTTCCGTTTCCGCATAGATATTTAATGCACAAGTGGTGCTTTATTCCTGATTTATTTCAATTTTTAGTTTCTATCCATATCACAATATAACACCTCACTTGTTATATCAACTATTCAAATAGCTCACATCAAGTGTACACCCAAAGGCCCTGAGCTTACAAGTTTACTTTCACTTCAGATCGGAGGCTTTGACTTATTCATGACAAGAAATGAATATATACCTTTTGAATCATGCTGTCCCTAAATGTTTAAACAAAATCATGACACCATATCACTACCTGAAACTACCAAGAATAGACCCAAACCGACACAACATAAAAATGCCCCCTTGGGTTTCAGGTGTCTATGATATCACACGGCATGTTTTGTCATGTATATGTACACATCCTCTCTCACACACCCTGTCCCTTTAAGGGCCGCATCGTACTTTAATGTGCTATACCCTTTGTCGGAATGATTCATGAAGGCAGCAATGCCGAGTCTACTCCCCAGGGCTGCATTAATGCCTCATGCCGACCCTACAGGGTTGATACACTACTGAAGAGTCGGCATGATGCATGAATGCATCCCTTGGCGATTAGAGCCACCACCAGGGCTGCATTCATGCGGCATAACGACTAAGGCTAACCGTACATTAATATAA
Source organism: Harmothoe impar (assembly GCA_947462335.1). Classification (NCBI taxonomy): domain Eukaryota; kingdom Metazoa; phylum Annelida; class Polychaeta; order Phyllodocida; family Polynoidae; genus Harmothoe; species Harmothoe impar. The sequence continues at coordinate 19,106,792 of OX381707.1, read as the reverse complement.
AGCCCCCTGTGGCCCTTAAAGGGTTAAATACCTACCTCGTCGTTGCTAAGGGATGGGCCTGCCGACCACAGGTCCACGATCTGATCCAGTTGGAGCTTCTCCCTCCTCAGGTACCGCTGCCTGGCCAGGGCCGAGACGTCATCAGTGGTGGCGTACCAGCATGGGAAGCAGAACTTCCTAAATGCTGTCCAACAGTCATAGGGTAACCCAGCCAGGAAGCACATGGTCCCCTTTAAAAAAAAAGAATATCACCCTTAAAGCTTCAGTCCCACCACTCACTTTTTTTAGAATGTAGAGGCCCAGGAATTACTTTCCAAATTGTTTATGCTCTCCTCAGGTATATCATCCTATAAAGCATCAACCAGGTAGATAGTCAATAACTCCCAGTTTGCCTTTTCCTGTACCCCTTTCTTCAACCGCATGCTTCCAGAACAATTAAGTAACTATGTCAGTCTCTTCCTTGGGTATATTCCCTAATGTATAGGCAACTTTCAGAGTACACCTAATATCCACTCCCAGTAGTTCCTTCTGTACTCATCAGGTCAATCAGATGAACGTCTTAGGAATAAGTAGGGTCTATTCGTAGGGAGTAACCATCTCCCAGCTTAGATTGTGGCCATGGCACATTCCAGCCTATATTGCAGACATGTCCTTATGCTCGGAACAATGTCTTCTAATTGTCCATCCAGGATAAATCCATCTTCAGTAAATCCTCCAGTAGGTGTGTAATGGGTGGTTGGTAAATCACATGTACTGGAGGAACTAAGAGACTGATGCCCTGTGGTCAGCCTTCCTGGTACCTCACCCACTCCCCAATCCTCCAGGTGCCATTAGGGCTTCCTTCAGTTGTTGTCATAAGGTGATAGCATTGCTACTGATAAGAAGCAATGCTAAGCAAGGGATGGCCTTTCCTAGGAACCTCTTAAATGAAGTGCATCTACTTGGCCTGTATACCCACTGGCCACTGGAGGAGTGGTCAGTACAGGGATCAGTTTCACCCCCCCAACCACCCTCCTTCTCCAGGTACCAAGGCATTAGTGAAGACTAATATTATTCTTGTGTCAATCTGTGTATGTAGTACCCAGTCAATGAATTGGAAAAAAGTTTGACTAGTGCCACAGGCCGCTCTGGCTTGTTTATTCCTCACACTTCACAGGTATACTCAAATAAACACTTGAAAGAAGGTCATCTAGTGGGAAATGTGTAACATTGTAGGTTGTAATGTTTTCTTCGTAGGCTTGTACAATGTGCAGAGAACTGGTCAATAGTGTGTATCACAATGGTGAGGCCCAATATAACAATATTGGCATTGATTTGTACTAGTGGTCACAGTAATACATAATGGGCTGCATTGTTCGAGGGAGTGGTCCTCACTTCATAACAGAGGGGGGAGGGGTGTCGGGCCCTTACTTGAATAGGAAAACCCCATTTTTTCACGATTCTAGAGACAGTTGAATTATTAATTACGAGAATGTCATGAAACTGTCCGTCCGTAGGATGCAGTATATAGGTTTGGTGGATAAGGCCAAGATGATTGGCACATGAGACACACATTGGCCATGCAGTTTTGTGGGATAAGGGCCCCACGGAGAGGGAGGGGGCGTATTTTCATGATATAACTTAGGAGAAAAAGGTCAGTGCATGGGCAGACCCATGCATTTGAAAGGAGGAGGTCCAAAAATATTAAAGTACTAACAGGTATGTTGACGTGAATCGCGGTCGCTCAAAATAGCATTAGAAAGTCGAAAAAATAGATCTACTTATGGTCCAAGTATTTCAGGCCCGCTCTAGCTATGATATTTGCATATTCGTATAATACGATCCTATGTAAAATGGTTTAACATGCATCCCCCCCACCCCGTCAATCACCATCCCCATGTTGTTCAATATTGAGCAGTCCCTATGTGCTAAACATACTTCTCTGGAGAGGCGTTTACTTTGGACATTAGTCTAGGAAAGCAAACATTACACCTCTAGACCACTCACTCCCCCCCCCCCCCCCCACGTGTTAGTACTGAGGTCTATACTCTAAGTTGGAACCTCTGGATGGAGAGTGTGGTAAAGAGGTGTATAATGGAATAATATCCCCCTAAGTGTTGCTATCGATGTCCAATGGGGTACAGCAGCAGCAGGTTGCCGTAAACACAACATGAGATCCCCTAAAGTTAGAAACATTTGTGAGAACCTGTGGTACTTGTGAACCATGGCTTAAGAAGAGGTATTGAATCCTCTTCTTTTCAATAATTTCTCCTGGACTGCATGTTAGGGCTGTGTCCCATGAGATTGTAACAACTGAAACGTCTTTGACTGGGTTTAGTCTTTGACCTTCGTAGTCTTTGACCAGCAGGTTTCAAAAAAGGGCTGAAATGGGGGCTATGTACACGGAAATGCCGGGAAGTTTGTAATATATATATTGTTAAAATATCCATTACCCCTTTCCCCCCATTTCTGTCTACATAGCCCCCATATCAGCCCTTTTGAAACTACACCCGGTCAAAGACGTTTTAATTGCTGCAATATCATAAGACACAGCCTAAGGCTGGGTCTCACGAACTTGGACCAATAATTTGTCTATAACCGGGTGCAATCTATGACCGGGTGCAATCTATGACCGGCTTGGAAAAAAACGCTTTATTTAGGCCAGATGAAGACATAAATGGTGGAAAATGTTAATGGCTGTTTTAAGACTTTACATCACTCAGTTTATTTCAATTTCTATCTACATCTGCTCTAAATAAACCGTTTTCTCTCAAGCCGGTCATAGATTGCACCCGGTCATAGACAAAAACGTTGGCCCAAGTTCGTGAGACACAGCCTTAGGTTCTTGTGGTATCTGTGTTCGCTTAACCCTTTCAGGACCGGGTAATGCCCCATATGGTTCATGTTCATTGCTATTATATTAGGGACGAACTCACCAAGATGCCTAGACATCCATATCCTACTTATCAAATCCAAATATCAAATTTAAAGTGTATCCTTTACTCTTCTTTCTGTTCTTTCTCAGTCTGGTGTAAAAGGAAAGAAGGAAGACGAATAAAAAAGAGATGCCATAGATTAGAGAGTCAGCAGCAGCAGCAGGGGAGGCGGGTATAAATCTTGCCACCATTACTATGATATGTGGATTTCCCAATATTTAAGTGAATTAAGATTGATCTTGAACAAATGCCGGGAACTCCCTACTTACCACTCTCCGAGGTAACTTGTTTAGTCAGAAAATAAGCTCTATGGTATAACTACATGTAGTACACGATATTTCCCATGGTGTGCGCAAAATACCAACATGGAATAAAGGACGCACAAATTCTCGATTCAGGACCTGTATTCATAGGTATAGTCCTGTGGGTGCTTGGGAAAACCTGTAAATAAAAAAAACATATTTCTATATAGACAGAGTTTCATAAGAATTGTCTCCAGCTGAAGCTCTTGAGGGGTAACTATCAGCTGGTTATGGGCTATCTCAGTGTTCTTTTGTACTTATTCATTTCATGTAATTGTGAACTACATCAATTGATAAAAACACCTTTAAGTTGAAAAATAAGCTATATTTAGTAATTAAATAAGTTTAGCTATTCATTTGATGACCTCATAAACCAAATATATACTGGGGAGGGTTATCTTAAGATGGGTTTGAAATTCGGCTCTCTTAGATGAAATCAGTCTAATTATTGAGACAACATGCATGGACAACTATGAGAGCTAAACTGCTATAATATTATATCACATCATGACCGACATGGTTGTTTGCATTGGTGTGTTCCGGTGCAGTCTACTTGAGATGCATCCATGATTAAAGTGGGACCTCCGGCCTGTTCACCTTCCGTTGTTCCCCAAACCCTGTTTGTGTGCAGGAACCATAGCCCAGATCCTGACCCCTGTGTTAGGACATGTGTCAACACAGGTGAACCCGAGCTTATATGGGACGGCAGGATACCCAAAGTTGTGGGTTCATCTTGTCATCATGAGACACTAACACAGGACCGGCGAGGGGCTAATCCAGGATTTTGAAAAAAAAGGGGGGGGGGCTAAGATATCTCAAACAATTTTACATCTATAAAACCCAGATTTTGGGCCAAAAAGTCGGGGTGTACGTCCCCCCCCCCCTAAACCCGCGCCTCACACTGACCCTGCATTGGTGCATCATGCGGGCCATTTGGGAGTGTATCAAGTACAAGTATAGTACCTCATGACGTCCCCTGCTGGGATTGGGTGCACTGTTAGAAATCTAGTGTCGTTTACTATAGACTATACGATATTAACGGTGTTAACGTACTTTGACAGTAGAATCTACTGTTGGTTTACAGTTTGAGTTTGAGTTGAGTTTCATTATAATATTCGGTTTCATCGCCTCAGAGTTTTACAGTCTAAATGAATGTTTATGAGTTCACTATCTACAGTGTAGCGTTGGGCTGTTGCCCAGTGCGGAGCTTCCTTTCTGCATGGCTGCATGGCAGCTCTAGCGGGGGGGGGGGGGGGAGTCCTGGGGCTCCGGACCCCTCCTTTTTGGAGAAAAAAAAATTAAGATTTTTTTATGATAATTAGATCCGCCCCGAGTCGGGCGGGTCACTTTTCGGTACTTTGGTGTGTGGACCCTCCCTTTTCAAATTCCTGGGTCCGCCCCTGATATGGCTCCTTCATACATAATTATTCTCATTGGCGATGTCTCCACTCAGCACCTGGGAGGGTGGACATCCATGACACGATCATAGCCAGGGACACTCAATTCAGCAAATGTCGAATCAGCAAAATAAACCCATTACTGTACACCTGTATACATGCATACACCGTAGGGGCGTGGCCACATGACCAGCCCCGGCGTCACGGGGTGAGTGAATACTGTCGTGACGCCCGCTTGGTATCAGTCTCCGCTGGTCACTAACGTACACCACCCTTTGTAGGATCAGGTATCGCGGGACCAGCGCCAAGGTGAGTAAGACGTACCATGACGTACCTCCCAGACGTCGTGTGACGTCACGGACCGGCTAGCGCTCCATGCACGCATTTTTTTTGTTTCAACTTGGTCACATCATTTTCATGATTTTATGTGAATGTTGAACTTTTATTGATCCATTAAGCCCTGGCGTTGTTGCTCCGAGTTACATTAGAGTAGAGACTCAATAATTATACATGATTACACAATATATCAGATAAACATGCTACTACCTACAGTGATGAGAAAGATGGAGAACAAAGTTGGTGAGAGGTCCAAGACCCTTTGCCAACGGGTACTTGGGATAGGAGATGGGTTAGGAGTAATGAAGTGTAAAGAATGGTGAGTCCAAGTTCTGTCCAAGAAACTGTATACCCGCTGTACACCTATGGGATTAACATGTGAAGCGCCACACAGTGCTTCAATGAGTGGTTAATCCTTTGCTGACATCATGGAGCATCACAGCAGTAATCACCGGGACTACATTCATGCATCATGACAATGAAAGGGCCAATGTTTAATATATCTGATATCATTGAATTATTTGCTATGTGCCAACGACTTTGAAAACCCAAATACTATATGTGACATGTACTGGGATTAATAATGCACCCTGCACCAAGGTCCCTTTTCGCAGATTGTGTCACATATATGCTTGTCTGATCTAATTTCATTTATTCTATATTAGACATTCCATTTATATTCATAAGACATCGCCTATAGATATGAAACAAATAAAGGCAGTCATATCTACCTATATATACTCAGTATCAATTCAATCAAGCAATCAAGCAGTCATGAAAGTTTATATTACTTCTATCTAGTGGTCTAGAGAATAGACAATTCATTTTGTCAGGTCTAGACGGTGTGCCCATCCGGCAGACGGTATGCATCCTAGCTTTGCATTCGAACTAGATTTAATACATACATCAGTCATGATCCTATCTCTAACCTATAAGTCACATGGAACTCATAATACTAATTGACATTCAACAAATCCCCCATCACAAATATCCAGTCGTGTGGTTTCGGTGTCTCGTGTCTCGATATTTCTACACGTTTTTTTAGTGTTTTTTTAAACTTAGTTTAGTACACATACCGTTTTGCGGTTCTTGTCCTATCAGGTTGAGTGACCCCTTTGTATCAAACTGCCCCCAAAACACACCTCAGTGCCTTCTACCTCAGGCTGTCGTGAGGATGAGAGAATGCTTGATGTGTATATATATATATTTATTTTCTTCTTAAATTTTCATCAGCCGATCTGTTTCCCCATATAGAATGAATAATTTTGGTCATAAGGTTATGCACGAGAAAAATTGCCCTTTTACCATAACTGTAACAAAAGTATAAACGTATTTCGGGGGATGACCTAAAAGGTTCAGTGTATATTAGGGAGTACTAATTTTTTAACAACGGGGGGGGGGGGGTTGGTAGATTTGGGGGGGGGGGGTCCAAAAAATTCAACCTGTTTTGAGGAAAAAAGCCCGCGCGTTACTATGCTACAAAGGGGCGCGATTTTCGGCCTGCCGGGGGAGGGGTAAAAAAATTCGACCCCTCCTGTTGTTAAAAAATGAACACTCCCTTACATAGAGAAAAATATGTCACCAAACCTACACCATCACCAGTCCATCGGTGCTGGACTCTTCAAGAGTCAGACAATAATAGTCCATATTAATCATTGAGAGACACTGTAAGGAGAGTCCAGCATAGCCTAACTCTCTTTGAAATGCCTGACTCTGGCTGAGGGAGACTCTGGTTGATGCATGCTCACCCTTTTTCTATGTCTACTACACAGAGAGAAGAAGCAGAATAACTGTAACTCCCAAATGGGAGTCCAGACTCGATCACGGAGGTAACTCTCCCGAGGACTCTAAAGTGACTCCCTAATATTATCAGGACTCTATAATAACTCTATAATGACTCCTGTTCTAAGGGAGTCATAAGTCACACAAATGAGGTAGACAGACAACAGGAAAAACAAATGGAAGAAAATATAAAAGGTTTAAAAAAGAAATACAAATAGCTGACGTGCATGCCTACTATTGGGACACATTTCTGGTGCTTTGTATGTGTATAGAAACCCTGGGGAATTATACACTGGTCACTAAAAGCCCTTATCTGCTCACTTTACTTCCTGTTTTATACACACGCATATAGTTTCTAGGTTGATAAAAAAAAGGCATTGTATTGTTAACAGCCACGTGCTCGTGAATGAGCTCAGCCACAGGCAGTCCGAAGGCAATAAATACACGTACTATGACAATAACTTGATCAGCTCTGTATATAATGTCTGTTTATATTTTCTGAATGCTTAAATCATTGTGTTAAGTGGGAGAATATTATCAAAATAAATGTGAACCCTGTAGATGATACCGAGATGATATTACACTCAATATAATTCATCCCCAAGGAATATCAGAAGGGTAGACTAGTTTTGTTCTACTGAGAATACATATGTATATGATTCAAATACGGTAAAAAGGATTGTGTATCATATAGCAGTTATGATCCATTTGTATAGAGTCAACTTCGTGTGCCATTTATTTGAAAGGAATATATATATATATATATATATATATATATATATATATATATATATATATATATATATATATATATATATATATATATATTGCAACTAGAATGAAATCTCACAATATATTGAGATGGTTAAATCAAGTAGAAGCCCATTATAATTATACTGGATATGTGTGACCTTTTCTTTTTAAAATATTTAATTTCATCATATTGAGCTGATCATGTAACTTTGCTTATCAACACTGTAAGGCCAGCATGCTGCTTTAAATACACGTTGCTTCTTTTCTTCGGCGCGATGCATGAATGCAACCCTGGCGAGCAGCTCTCCCACCAGTATTACCATAAGCACCAACACAACTCCGCTGAGTTACTCACCAGTGCTGCATTTGTGCATCATAACGACCGATCAGAGGCGTAGGAAGCAAATCTTCATTGGGGTGGCCCAAGGGGGCCCACCCCCAACCAACCTAAAGTATCGGTTTTTATTCATGATGTATCATATGCATCTTTATATTAGATTGTATGGAAAAGTAGTATTTGAGCCCCCTTTAGGTCTGATTTAGGGGCCCGGCCCCCTCTGCCCCCCACTTTTCCCTATGCAGGAGAGTTAAGGATTGAAAATTGTGTGTATTATATTACAGGTCTTGACAAATTTTGGGGGGGCCCAAACATATTCAGCCCCCCCCCCCCTCCTCAGCGGACGCCCCTGCCCCCCCCCTTTTCCTACGCCTCTGCCAATCAACATGAAACATTGAGGTATCATGCTGTCCTTAAAGGGTTAACACCATTGACTGCACCCATACCTCACCCACTGGAGGCCCGTGTCCGTCTCTGCCCCCCCCCCCCCCCACCCCTCCCACCTCCTGGGTCCTTATACTACTGACACACTATTATATGCTCTCCATTGCAAAAACACACATTTGTATAATATAAATGTATACCTAGGTGGGGGCTATTGGCACATATAGCCTGATCCTGTGCACAACCCGGAGTGTCAACATCAATACAGGACACTCACTGCAAGAGGCACCTTGTGACACATATTGACAGCATGTAATGTAATATAAAAGAAATTGAAAAAAGTGTCATAGGTCATGACCTATATATCATTGTGATGTTATAGCAAATCTTGCATGTCAACACTGCTCTTCATGTACCAATATTATAGCCTACAGTTAACTATTTCTGCAAACATTAATAATCACAATATGATACTCAATGCTCCGACAATAAACAACGTAATATACCACTAACCGACTTATGGCATAAAATGGTTTTGGGTCACCTAATCATGACCAGCGATCGTGGGCGACGTTTCTTTTATGCAATACTTTTGAGGAGACTTCTAGATGTTTGGAATGTGTAAGACCCTCTTCAACACCTCGAAAATACCCCCCTCTCCCCTGCCACATCCCGATCATCTGGTCGAAGAGCATACGTGTAAACCATATCTACAACAGAAATTGCCAAACGAAGTCAAATAGAGGGAAAGGGAAATAGTAATACCAAAAGCAAATAAAACTACAACTATACACTAGACATATTCACGTTATAGTAGTAGTAGTAATATTTTAAAGCCGTCAGGGCCTATTCACGTTATTTGAAACATGCCCTTATATACCACCCAACTAACAGAGGTCCACGTTTTCCAATCGTTTGCAAACGTTTTTAAAACGTTTGTAAAGAAAACACACGAACTGCGATAAAGGCCCTTAGTGCAGGGTGCACTAAGGTCCCTTTACCCAAATGTCACAAATGTTTGTATGAAACGGGTTTTCCTCCCAACGCTGGCAAACATTTGGAAAACGTTTTCTTTTTATGTTAGCTGGGGCATCAATGCTGTATCCCTATATCCGCCAGGTGAGGGTAGGGTCACCATGAGTACGATACATATCCGGGGCCGGTGATAACTTCTAAACACTCCTGTATTATATTCATAAGACTTGTACTGATGATTTAACGGGGGGAAAGACACTTGAACGTTACCATTATTCAAAAATAAATGGATTACAATGTTTGAATAAGCGCAAATTCAAGTGTCCGTTTCACAGTATGTGTACGACGCAAGGGGAATCTATACCTCTATATTTCTGTCACCTGAACATTATATATAGCTTAATATTAGCGTTCTCACGTTGCTATATACCCAGAGTAAGCACGAGCCACCTCAGCAAGGACGAAGAGGAATGAAGAGAATACCCAAACTCATCAGGAAAGTCTGAAAAGACGGCCAAAACGCAGTTGTGTTTGTGTTCCCTGGAGATATCCCCTTTTCAAGGTTAAACGGTATAACACCTGCAGAGCACACTTTCTATGATTAAGTAGTTTCACTTCCTTTAAAGTGGTTTAAAAGTGCCTTTGAAATATGCAAGGAGGAAGTCTTGACAGTAAAAAGTAGAAAGTATGTAGCAGAAATGCATCTATAGAAAGGGGAAGTTTGTAACCAATGTTGCTGATCGGGATAAAATACTGGGAAAAAAAGTCGAGAAAAGGCGGGATCGGTGATCTATGATCTTTGTGATCCATCACCTATGAATGTGAAAATGCGCCTTAGCTATTCCCCGCCGGCTCTATGATAGTTTTAACTCCCCAGAATACGGCAGATATTGGGACCCTGGGCGGACCAAACAGTATTAATATGTGGTAGATATGATACAAGTGACTTGATGTATGACTGATATAAGCCAAGGAAAGGGTAATTGTCCAAGGTGTCAGCCGCGGATAATTAACATTTTCCAAGGCTTATAACACTCATGCAGCTATAGTCACCCGTATCATATCTGACTTACACCCATGGTATGAGAGTGTGCTCAGTGGACCGCATCAACATACAGCCATGTACGTAAAATACAGTCAGGCCATTTTTTTTGTTCTCTCGGTCAACTGTGGTGTAAATTGGGTTATATTAAGTTATTATGAGAATTGGTATTGATGATACGTGTTTTCAAATGACTGATTTGTATTAATACTCTCGCCGGTTAGAAAGAGACTATGAGTTACTGGGATCGCATGTGTACATACCCTCAAAGTCCCACTGTTATTAATAACAAGATTCACTGATTCAAGATGTCAACATTAAATATGTTAATATAACCGAAACATTGTCGGCTTGGTTCATTGATCCCGTCCTTCAAAAATCTAACCGGGCCAACAACATTGAAAATTTGCAGGACCGAATGTCCTGTGAGATGAAAAGGTTTTCACAAAGACTGGAACAGAGGCTGGAGAAAATCTAACGAACAATAAAAATCAATCATGATGCAATTTCATTAAAGTGTACTGAAATGTAGCAAATGTGCAAGACCTTAAATTCACTGTGCAAGAGAAGTCCACTTTAATGATGTATAACAACACCTCCCGGCTAGCATATTGCTCGATGGGTCTCAGATGCTCTGCCATATTCCTACATCAATATTGGGCTAACCATTGTGTTGTCCTGGGTTACCAAGAGGGCACCATGTGGGCAATATGGGCTTGCCCAGATCCAGTCCACGTTGACATAACTTTGAATGGACATTTCTGTGAATAATCACAGATGGGTAGGTACACTGAAAATCCATAAGTTGAAAGGGTTAGTTAGTACGGACTATCCTAGGTTTGTCATTATGTGTGTTAGTCATAATGGCAAAGTTATATTCAAAAATGACTGAGGGGTCAGTCAGTAGTGGCTAAACTAGGTTCATGATTGGTGTGTTGTATTTGTATACCATTAGTTGGCGCCACCTGTAAGATACTATGATGACCACTTGGTAGCTCCCCCTGGAAATTAAAAGACTAAGGTGGGTTGGTCAGCACTGACCAACCTGACAGTAATAACTTACCTAGGTTGGTCATATAGGGAGCCAATAAATGGCCAACTAGGTTAGGTACTAGTGACTGAGAGATTGGTTGTATAGGGAGCCTAGGAATATCAGTGTATTGAAGCAAGTTGCAATAATGAGTTGTTGGGCTAAGTTCATCCTGGCTTCCACTGGCAGCCCTGACAAAAATAAACAAAACTCAGATGTGGGCAAGCCCATCGTGCCCAAGTGAAACACATATGGGCCCATGCTGGCTTTGTTGTCACAGTGTGGGTCATTAACAGGGACAGGCACCTTGGTATCAAGGCAATGTCATACTATGTCCCTATAGCCTAAGGTGCTGTAAGAAAAGGTTCAGGGAACAACAACAACAGGTTAGGAAGTATTTTATCATCTGTCACCACGTGCTCTTTTTTTCAATACATTTTGTATGTTCCTGGAAAAACGTTTCAGAAATGACAATAGTGTTTGCAGTTGAATAATGGGCCTGTATAGGCATTGCTATACATATATTATATATATATATATATATATATATATATATATATATATATATATATATATATATATATATATATATATATTTTTTTTTTTTTAAATGCCCCAAAAAGGGGGGGGGCGCTTATTACGTCGAATACGGTATACATACGTACATATACATACATATATGTAACATGCTGGTAGAATCTAAACAATTGTATTTAATGTATAGGACTATACTCATGGTAGGCTCAGGACAGAAGGATTCAATATAATGATCTTCATGAGTGTGATATATCATTACATATTATATATAGTCACAGGGCCAGTCCAAGGAGGGTTTTAATACACTGTTTATAAACGACCTGTACATACGCCTCGAGAATATGGCAGATTGTGTTTGACAGTAAGTAAAAACGGCGCCCTACAGCTTAACAGTTCCCCAGCGTTTCCAGGGAGCCAAGATGCTAACGGGTAGGCTACCCTTTCAAAATAATTAGTTGCCTAAAGATATCATGACTAAACAGGTGTATAGGTCTTGCCAGTTCTCTAGAGAAGTGGAGATCCCGATTTATTCAGGCCTAGAATTAGATGATTTACATTCTACTGAAAGTAAATGATATTAGTCTTAACTATTATCAACTACATTTTGACGTTAGGACAACCTTGCCTCACGCTGAACCAACGTTGTTTCAGAGTACTAAACATAATGGCATGGTCATGTCAACGCTGATTTGCAGTTTTCCACATCTAAATTAAAAAGGAATGAGTTTTACCTGCGGATCTAAAAGAAAGAAGCTATACACGTCATTGAAACGTCCAATGTGTTGCTTACGTTGTCAACGAGATGTCAACTCTTTTTCAACACCATGTCCCTGTATGGAAGTGAACCTGAACACTATTTCTTGAGAACTGAGTCGACACAGAATTAAACTGAACTGTTTAATTATGTATTCTTTTCTATCTTGAACCAATCGCTCGATGCCTCAATTTTGGTTTTGCCTAAAAGCGCCCCGTGTATGTGATGAAACCAAATAAAATAATCAAAACTCAATCAAACTCATGAAGTGAATCGGTGATCACACCAGTCCTTCTTTTGAGTAGATTTGTCCTTATTCGTCCCTCGTAGGGAGGATCTCAACCAGGTGCCTTGACATTTGCAAACCTCGCATGTCTATGATAGACGCATATCAGCTAGGTTTTAAGATTGTAGTTCGTAATGTTATTGAATATGGGGGACGACTTAACCCTCCTTTCTTTTTTTCTTTTTCTTTTTTAAAACTGATAATGGAACTATAGCCGAATCTATTTAGGCGAGCTATGCATTTTAAAAATGTGCGACGCATGCAAACGCCAAGGTATCTGGTTCAGTTCGTCCCTTCTTGTCTATTTGTCTGATAGTTTACAGTTTTACATATTACAGTAGTTTTACAGTAATACATTTTGTGTGCAAATAGTGAATAAATCAATAAATGTGATTGAATACAGACAGTTAAGAAGAGCTGCTTCTTAACCTTTCGGCTAGTTTGTGGGCTGAAGCATTTACCGTTTTACGCAATAACCTCGGACACAGTTTGACCTTTAATATTTGTACTAAGAAGCTTTGAGAAATAAACTCTTATAGATATAGCATGTCATAGTATTATTTTTAACTACAGGAAGATAGCCGAGTAGGTTATATTAAATACATGTACAGTATATGTGTGGGCAGGTGCCAAATTCTGACGTCATAATTACCCCGCTGTATTGTGCCATGTATATGGGACGTTGTGGGAAAAAACTGTCCGTCCTAGTTTGGCATCTTATATTACCATGAAATGAAGTATCTTATCATGTCTTCCTAATTTAAGTAATTCTTTATTTTCAGATTATATTTTTTAAAGGTATTGTAGGAGTGGCCTTGATATTCTTCCTTAAGTGAGTGTATGTTGGCACCAGGATACATCAACTTGTGGCAGCGTTCGCGCTAGCCACTCGCCATATCGCCAATGGCGACTCAAAGTTAAATTTGGCTAATGCTACCCACTGAGAATTCGCCAAATTGGCTAACTGGCCATGGCTATGGGTCAGTTTTAACCTAATAAATTTACACATGTTACTGGAAAGGGGAAAGGCTAGCCAGAGTATATTCTGATATATTAAACGTAATGAAATATATTGGTGAAAGAAAGTAAAATACTTATAGAACAATATAATTATTTAGCTAGTGATTACAGCGACGGTCCAGGGTAACCCACAATTGGAAATCTGACTGTTTACTTCAGATGATAGTTTCTTATATTTTAAGGAAAGGGACAATCTGCTCTATTGCACAAATCCTAAAATCATATAATAGCATTCAGGTCACACAATAGAGTTTGGGATGGTCGGTGACAGGAGTATTTAAGGGAGTGGTCATTTTTTAACAACAGGGGGGGGGGGGGTTGGTGGATTTTCGCACGGGCGGGTTGAAATTTTTCGGTCCCCCCCTGTCAGGCTATTGAAATTGAGCACGGCCGACCCCTTCCCAGTGGGCACAAAATTCAGTTCAACGTTGAATCAACATTACATCATCATTGAATCAACAATGACAACCATTTATCAATGTTGATTCAATGTTCTGTGCCCACTGGGTTTGAGCTATAGTAACGCGCGGGCTTTTTCTCTAAAAAAGAGGTGCAATTGTTTGGTCCCCCCCCCTTCAAGAGGGGTCTAAATTTCGTTGGTCCCCCCCTCTTCAAGGCGTCCAAATATGTTTGCCCCCCCCCCCTAAAAAAAAAAAAATCCACCAACCCACCGCCCTGTTGTTAAAAAATGACCACTCCCTAAAGCTTAAATTATAGCTTTTTAGGACGACTACATATTACAAGTATCAGATATTTTGATCGAGTGAAAACATACCCTTTTTTTTCTTGAAATCACCCCCCCCCCCCCCCGCCTCGTGTGTGTGTGAGAGTTACTCACCGGCACTGCATTGGTGCATCACCCTTTGGGAGTGTATAAACCCCATAGGGTAGACATGATGAGTCGTCAGGACTGCATTCATTCACTATGTCTATATGACGGCGTTCTGCATATTACAGCATCATGTCGCCTGTAAAGGGTTAATACTTCAGACATATTCTTCCTTGATTTAGTCTATATGGCAATTCTTCTAAAACATTAAATAGGTAACAATCTTCCTAAAATTAATGTATACCAGTGATGTGGCACACACAGAAATAGCTCAACATCCTGTTATATTGGTACATATGGCCTACCACTCCCCCCCCTCACCACACACACACCCAAATAGACCAGTGGCCATCAAAGTAATCTTACACAAGCCTATGGCAAAAGAACAACAGATTCAACTGTAAACTACAGAGGTCTGCACTGACCATTACAGATGAGTAAAGTGGCCATTTGTGAGGGGGAGGGGGTGGTCCCTGTTGGCTGGAAGAAGACAGCACGCATTTAAATTGAATAATGCAAATACCCCCCCCCCCCCATGTTGTTAAAAGATTAATAAATATAGATCAGGTAAGATACATTTTTCTGATAAGAAAAGTGGATCGAAGATCCTCATTGTGTGTTCTGCTGATAAGTCGATGTCCGGGTTACTTCCTCCATGGCGGCTGTCACGAACTGGTCACACTGAAAAAGTAAACTCGTCTCCAGACTCGTCAAAGTGACTGTCATAAAATAAACGAGTCAAAAGTTGTCTAACCTATCAGGTTACCACCCCACAAATAGAATCTGGAGCTGGCAAATGTCGGGTTTTGGGCTGGCACATACCAAGTGGGTCTTCTATCTCCAGCTAGAAGACCCGCTTCCTTGTCACTTAGACGAGTTTTTGACTCGTTTATTTTATGACCGTCACTTTGAAGAGTCTGGAGACAAGTTTATTTTTTCAGTGCACCTGGACAGAGCCGTGTAGCTATAATAGCTGCTAACTTATATCGTACAAGGCCAACAAAATAAGAAGCTGTGTTTCAGGTCACATAGTCTGAATATCTAGGTAGGGTAGGTCGGATATTTTTTTTTCTCTTGGGCCTGAAACTTCTCCAAAAATTGACTCGCAATTTTCACTCATGGACTATCAAATTGACTCTGAAATAGCCCCAAAATTGTTTCTTAAAGACAGATTGATCCCATGGCCTGACCCAGTGGGCACAGAACATTGAATCAACATTGACAGATGGTTGTCAATGTTGATTCAATATTGATTCAACATTGATTCAACGTTGTACTGAGTTTTGTGCCCACTGGGGAAAAGTACCCAAAAATTGACTCACAAACTTCAGCGCTGACTCGTCGACAATGGCGTCGACTCGCGAACAATCAAAATGACTCTGAAATAGCCCTAAAATTACTTGGAATATTATACGCTTTTTTTTTTCAAAATTGGATAAAAATTTCTAGGGTCGGCCCTGTTTTGCTAGGTAGGGTCAGGTAACCTGAAACACACCTTCTTTTTTTTTGGCCCAATATATATAGGAAAGAATATGTCAGATTGTTGCCGTAATGTATGTGAATGCCATATGTATACGCCAACACTATTGAAAACATATACACTAAATAAATAAAAAAGTCTATTAAATAAACACATATTAAAACAGTTAAGTAGACAGAACCCGTCATATCATATCTACAAGTATATCTTTAGATGCTGAGTTTTTTCATTATCTGATGGGAAGAACAGAAGCTATTGTTGATGCAGAAATAAATCACAGTTTTAAGTTAACAATGCAGAACCGACCCTAGAAATTGATATTTATTTTTTGGGGGAGGAGAAATAATCCTTTTCTGAAAGAACAGTGAAATGTTCTTGGGAATATCATCAGAAACGTTAGCGCATGGTTTATTGGAGATATAATGGCTTAAAATATCTATTTTCGGGCAAAATTTATTTTAGCATCTCAATCCATATCCACAAGATAATGTATCGTTGACAACATTGCCTAAATACTGCAATATGTGCACCACCAGTTTAAACTTTGTGAATCAGCCTCCTGACTATGGAACCTGACACGTATACATTTATTTGGAGATACTAATATCAAGCATCCATAATAGATGGCGACATCTTGCTAACGTTGAGATAACACAAATCAATAATAAAACAATACAGACACTCATAGAGTAGTCATTTTATAATAAGGTGGTGGGCTGAATCTTTTTTGCAAGTATATAATATATGCACCCGTCCGACCCTGAGGGACAGGGCCCCCTTGAGGGGTCCCACCCCCTAACCCCAATCAAACAACATCCATTCCTACCCCCTGCTGTTAAAAAATGAGCAGACCCTTTCAATTTTAACAATTGGATCGAGGGGGGATTCTGTTTGTTTGTTTTTTCATTGTTATTTTCATTATTATGTTTTTCTAATGTTTTCCCCTTAATTGTGATTGTCCTGGATTACCACCCCTGGCTATGACCTTCATGTCGTGGCGTGTCATCTGTACATGTACATGGGTGCTCCAGTTTTCCTCCAGTTCCAGCTACCCACCACCCTCCAGGCTGCCTTGTAGACATACCTATAATGCACGAGTACCGTGTAGAGGTAGCTCCTCCGGGCCCAGTCACAGATCCTAAAGCATAGGTTGTGACTAAGTTAGCCTTTAAGGACCGCATAGTCCTTGTGTTGGCATGATGCGTGACTTAGCGCACCAGTGCTGCATTCAAGCATCATGCCGACCCTATGGGGTTGAGACACACCCGAAGCGTCGGCATGATGCATGAATGCAGTCCTGTCGAACAGACTCGCCGAAGCTGCATTCATGCATTATGACGATCAAGGGCATTAAAGTGCTATGCGGCCCTAAAAGGGTTAACTAAGGTTCCGGGTGACCGAGTTGGGACGCTGGGGGAGGTACACCAAGTACGTCACGGTTTGAGACGCTGTAGTCCCCCCTCCCCTCACCTTCCCGTCGGCCCCCGCTTCCAAACACACATCACACACACATAAATAGGGGTGTAGAGGCCTCCATGTGTTAATGTCAAACCCACCACACACACCACACACACACCACACACACCAGACGCACATTTCCCGCCCTATGGACGCTGGACGGACGCATCCCTCATGTATAGAACGATAGCAGACGACAATTTCCCCCGGTGTTAATTCAACGCGGGAATATAGTTGCTAACATTTTTTAACTCATCCAAGGACGGCTCACGATCCGGAGCGTCGTGTCGTGATTGGTAAAAGCAAGAGCAGAAAGTTACCTTGGGTGTTCTCATAGTAATAAGGGATACCTGCGGAGTTTGGACTGTTTTGGATTAGTGGCCTCGGATGACCACCAATATGCATTTCAAGACGAAGGCGAGTTTCCAGTCCTACGTCCCTACTCGGGAGGTACCCAGGATTATAGAGGACATCTCCGTGGAGGATGTCGAGAAAAGGAGAGCACCCACAAAGCATTATGTAAGTGTTAATTGTACTTCTACTAACCCTTTAGGGACGGCATGATGCCTTAATAATACATGTCTCGTTTTGACGTATACCAATATACCAATTCAGTCATTGCAAGCACTGTATTGGTGCTACTGCATCATGCCGACTCTTCGGATATGTATCAACCCTGAAGGGCCGACATGATGCATGCAGCCCTGCATCTCTGCATCATGACGATACATGGCACAGTTTGTTTTACATGCCATACACCCGGGCAGTATACATAGCGCTATGCTGCCATTTAGAGTAGGTCTTAACTTGGGTTGCCACCGCGGGTTGCCACTTAACATTAGGTCTTAACCCGTTTTCCTTTTGCAACATGCTATTTTAAGCTGAAACAGCTGACCTATTGTGTGTGCATGTATTGTATGCTTGTATAAACGCTATTGTATCCCACATAAGTCTCTAATTAAATACACGGGCTCATGGTGGGTCAGTGTGAGACTTGATACCTGCCACACAAACACATACGTCCCTATACAGACATATATATATATGTACATATATGGTATAACTAGTCGAGCCTATAACCACCTACCTGTACCACCCACTAATGCCATTACTAAGTCCATTTCTATAAGATAGTTTCTGACCTTCAGATGCACCCAGTTGCCAACCCAGTCTATGGTGGGAAGTTAAGTTAACCATGTAAAGGCCACATAGTGCCTTAAAGTGTGTAGTCATGATGATAATGCATGAATGCAGCCCTTACGAGTCTACCCGCGAGGGCTGCATTAATGCACCATGATGACCCTTAGGGTGTCTATCAACCCCATTGGGTCGGCAATGCATCATAATGATAAAGGGCATATTGCATTCACGCAATATGCGGTCCTTAAAGGGTTAAGGCTGCATTGCCCGTAGTCACCTGGACATGGCCTACATCACTTACCCATGACCACTCTAGTAGGCACTATAATGGGTGTATATATTATACAGCAAAATGTCGTCTGCACATGGATCGTTAGTAGAGCGTTTCTATAACCTCTTAGAACGTCTCCATGACCTATCGTGACTAAATGGTATTAATAACCAGTATTTACCATAGGAGAAATGTACATGTATATGGAATTGTGTCAATTGTCAATTACGTCTTTATCATGACTTAGAAATACAAAGTGTTCTGGATATCAAGCAGAGCCTGATAATGCTATAGTTGTCCAAGAATATAATATTGGACACAAATGAGTATAGAAAAAGATGCATAACTAGTTTAAGCTTAATATCCCCTTTCCAATGTGGAAAGATCAGAAAGATGTGACATCAAGCGACAATTAAGGGTCTATCTCCCATGTGCTCCCCAGGTGTTAAGTCCAACCCTTTGTGTCCCGGTGGAGGGTACACCTGTATCCAAAAATAAATCCACTAAAACCTATTCTCCTGCACCGGGGTGGGAGGTCATTGCACGGAGGGACCATGAAGTAGGCTCCACTGCCAAATTAGCATACTACTGGTGTGGTAGAGACCAACCTGCTGATGCTGTTATTCTTGGCAGAGGTTTTATGAGATACCTAACCTGAGAAGTATACCTATACTCACAGAAGGGACACTTAAGGTGAACAATTTATTTATGCAGAATGTGTACATTTTTATAAAGTCCGCTGGTAGACCACTGTTGAGTTTGAGTTTGATAAAATATATTCATATAGAAAAACAACGGTATGTAGTACATCTAGATTATTCCAGCGTTGGTTTACAATATTTCCAATTTATATTTGTATTTGTAGGCTGTGTAAAAGTCATGTTTTATCATCTCTTTTTATCACCAAATTGCATGTGGTGATATGCTTTGCTGGGTCATGCCTTTGTGTGTATAAGGGCGTTTATTAAGGCATTCTGGTATGCTTGAGTTAGTTTGGGAAAGTATTTAGAGGAGTCAGATAAAGGGCAAACCCCAAGTTAAGCTCATACATACAATGTTTGATCAAACCCGACCTGACGTCTTTCCTGATTCAGTCTTTATGTAATATTATTTGAATGGCCTTTAGCTCAATATTGACTCACACCACAGGACATGGATAAACAGAGGTACACTAATGTCCGGCACTAATATGTACAGGGTTTTCACCATGCCACACATTGTTGGCCATCGGAAAATGCAACTCATCCTCTACCAATGACAAGCTCAAAATCAATGCTACATGTATAAAGAGCAGAAAGGTGAATGTAAGGCCAACTTGGAAATCTCCGCATGTATTCAATGTTAAAATGGTTCAAAATCGTTGAAAATGTCTTAATCTAGTGCGGAAAGTTAATATGCCACCATCTTGACAGTTTCATGACATCACAGGGCATGCAGGACGAGAGCGAATTATTGCCAAGGGGGCGGGGGAGGGGGGGGGGAGGTGAACAACATTTCTAGTACTTATAATCATGTATTGTAACAATTGACAAGGATTCTTCATTTATTTGTCATAAAATATAACACATGTTTCTAACTTGTGATTTGGCAAATAAAGACATTTTCAAACCTTAAAAAAAGGAGTAATTTTTGTATTAACCGTACAAAAGGTGCCGTGGACACTATGTCAAAACAGTAGGTCAGTAGATAAGAGTAGATAAGAGTAATATAGATACCGACCTTATAGTTACCGCATCAGACCCCTCCAGACAGACACGCATGGAACCCTTCCAAAAAGGGTGACTAAACGCATGGCCCAGCCAACTGTCATTACGGGAGTGTTTGGTAACCACTAACATGCTATACACACACACACACCTGTATCAGGATGCAATACTATATATAGACCTTTACTATTATATATAGGATTCTGTCTTGGAAGAAAACCAGGAAGGGTGCAATTAACACAGAAAGAAGTGCTACTGGACAAAATGGTGGTTGATGACAATGCACAGGAGGTGATGCTATGTACCATGACTGTGCCCACCGTGCATTATGGTGCAGGCACGTATTGGTGTGTAATATGGTTATGAGAGGGTAACTTAAATCAGTTTCAGATCAGTTTCAAAGTGGGTTTGGGGTTCAGAGTATACCCGAATAAGGACACGGGGGTTTTGCTCTATTAACCCCCTACAACCCTAGACTGTCAACACGGTAATGTTGATACAGGTACCCAGTAACCTGTATAGGCTCATTCATATGTTTGTATACGTGTATAGGCAGGGTGGCTATATGCAGAGGGCGGGGCTGATGTATTCCGTGGACGATAGGTTGCAGTAACCACACTCAAAATGATAGAAAAACAGTTTAATGAAAGTGTCAAGGGCCGATATGAAAAGCGATCTTGTTCACGAGTCTTATGAATAGAATCACCTCTATCCTTATACATGTATATATAGCAATATCTGAGAGAGAAAAGACCACGAATCACTCCCACGGTATACGTATGGCTTTACACTTCACCAACCATCAACCATCCACCACTGCCACCCCATCGGCCTTCACACCATGTGTGCCACCAATATATGCACATTCAGGCCCTAAGCCCCAGCTACAATATGTACATATCAACATTGGAGAAATACCCCACAATCTAGATACTGTGCTTTGAAATAGATAATCTAGATATGTCTATAGTAAGCAACTTGGTTCCTGTAGCGTCCTATATGGGGAAATGGTGATGTAAGGGGAACTATCTGGGGAAACTACTAGAAAAGAAAATGAAGTCAGTCTGACCCTAGAACCAATGTCACCAAAATGACTCCCTTTACACTATTACATAACAGTTGCACATTTAGCAATAGACATTTATTTTACCAACGATTACTAAAGATTGCCAGTAATCAAATTATGTTTCAGATGTATGTTATAGAAATAAGCCTTTATAGATTCTTGTCATAATGATATTTCCCCCAGGATGCATTTAGCAATAGATACAAAATAGTGATAAAGAGTGGTTGTCAATATTGTGGTGCAAAAGGAAAATAAATAATGATTTGTTGTGCAAACGACTTCTGTGCTTGCCTCATCCGCCACCCACCGTGCTAAGGATGGCGCATCACCTTGAATCCGCTGATATTTTAAGTAAATTTATTTACGATAAATCGATTAGATTGATAATAACTTTGACAAATAAACATAACCAATAACAACAACATGTTTCCTGGACAACAAAAAGTATCTTCTGTGATAAACCGTTTGTACGTTTCGGCTGCGTGTGCCTTCATTAATCAATTCATTAATGTTCAAGAGTCAACCCTTAATAGTCAAAATAGTCTATCCTGAACAGTTGAGTAATGTTGTTGAACACGGTCTAATCTAGATGGCGGATACTGTCTTTTGCACAACAGCACATGCGGCAATTGTTTTTAGCTAACTCTGAAATGTGCACCACACTAAGGTATCATATACTAGGCCCTATCATGTGTTTACAGTCGGTGCCCAATTTATCCTAGTTAGATAACACATCGTCAGGAACAGGAACTATAGTCCGTGGCACCAAGAAAGGGACTGCCAAACTATGTTTGCCCTTTTGCATTTCACGTCATGATCCACTACTTTGGCACTAGTAGTCGAATCATCTTCATGTAAAAAACGTTTTTTAGCCGAGACTCTGTAGTTTAAGGTAATGACAATGTTATGTTTCTCTGGAGAAATGTGGGTAATTGTGAAATTTGTAAATACCCTAGAAACATTTCTGAAATGTTATATTTTTGTTGACTTTGATTTGCATTAGCACCTATAGAAATTGAAATACACTGTCAGAGATGGAATAAGTCATCAAATAAATCAGGGAACAATTTTTTCTTCACAATGGTACCATTTAGAACATTCTGGTTAAAGAAATGCAATTGTGAGCCTTTCCACAAAGTGAGATCGAAATATTCAAAAATTGCTTAAAATCAGCATTTTGGGGAAGTTTTGATGATATTCCCTATACTTATAGTGTGCCATAAAAAGTGCTTGCCAATATTGTCATGAAACTGCACTTTACAAGCAAGATAATGAACAATTTCCCTGATTTTAAACATTTATTCTCATGTTGGCAAGCTCAGCTCTTCATCGGGAAATAGTTTGTGCTCATTTGAGTTGCTTATACATGTTATTTCACATAGAAAGTAAGCCTAATTCAATAGTCCCTTTCTTGGTGCCACGGACTATAGCGGGTTCGCACATACAAAAAAAGCATAGTGCATTGTGCCACTTGTCATCAGGATGCATGAATGCGGCCCTGGTGAGTATAGTGTTATAGCACACTAAAGCATTATGCGGCCCTTAAAGGTTTACCATGAATTAGGGTCCCTTTGGTGCCATTGGTTGTGTGGGAGGTCCTTCTATTTCTACCCCTTCATTACATTTAGAACCTCTGATGAAGTTCCATAATCTAAAACTGCCAGTCACCTAAACATACAGACTACGACAGCTTAAGGAACCCCTAAGAGATGTCACGGGTGTACCCACCCTGGTAGGGACACCCTGGAGTGACCCGTTAAGGGCCACATAGTGCATTAATGTAGTATGTACTTTGTCGACATGATGCATTAATGCATACCTTGCATGTAACTCACCAGAGCTACATTCATGCATCATGCCGACCCTTCGGGGTTGATACACTCCATGACTACCAAAGACATACAAGCAACAGGCGGCCCTTAAAGGGTTAACGAAAGAATATGTTTGCTTCAACCCAATATGGCGACATAGAAGGAGGTAACCCAAAAAGACTATATGTGCAGGGTGGGGATAGTGCGGGGCTGATGTAGTCTACGCAGGATATACTGCTGTTACATTGTATAACCATGCTAGAAACATGTAATAGAAAGGATTGTTGTAAAAACACCCATGAAAAAAGAAAAACCTTTCACATGACACAGTGAAATAAGTCAGCTCCATGTGTATAGGTATTGCTGGGAGAAAAAAGATCACATAACCTTGCACCACTATAATTATAGCGTGGCTCCCCTTAACACTCCACCCCACCTCACCCCACCCCACCCCACCATTCTAACCCTCCTCATTATTCCTTCAGATCGTGTATGTTATCCCTATATGTACAGGTATACTGGATGCTGATTCTGAAGTACAACACACATTGGCCAGATTGAGAAACTACCCCAAGACCTCAATGGATCAGGTAGACCTATGTGACAGAACTAACATAGGTAATCATGATGGGGACACTTTTTCCTCAGCAATGTGTACACATGCACAGAGCGTTGCCATGGGAATTAGTCTGTAACTACTCAGTCTACTGACACTCACCAACCCCTGTGGTACAAGATACACCCAGGGAGGTACATCTGAAATGAGGGTGTCCACCATGCAGGCAATATATATATTTATGAATTATAGGCCTATATATTCAAACCACCGTGTATGTATACGGCCTTGAAATTGCGTGAAAAACTTTTTACATGGTTCATACATTGAAGCATATAAAAACGATTAGGCCAAATTTGTTTCAGGTAACATGGGAAGAAACTCTAGGGTCGGTAGGTCGGATTTTTTTTTTTTATTTTTTTTTACCTTTTTTTTTTTTTTTACTTCCCCCCTAAAATTGACCCAAAAAAGTGTAAAAATTGAGAGATTTTTCCCAAAATGTTGTAAACCTAAAATTGACCCCAAAAGAGTCTAAAAATATGAAAATTTCTTCAAAATTGCATAAAAAAACGTAGGGTCGGCCCTGTTTAGATAGGGTCGGTCGGGTGACCTGAAACAAACCTTCTTTTTTTGGCCTTATTTGCAATTTGCAGGAAATTCTACGCTTGTATATTGAAGCTACACTTGAATATTGCATTGTAGCATCTACAGCTGGTTTCCACAGGCGTAGGAAGCAAATTTCATTAGGGGGTCAGGGGGACACACTCCAACCAGTTTTGAGCATTGGCTTTCATGCATCATGGCGCATATATGCAGGCTCATGTTTGAATCATTTATGGAAAAGTAATGTTTGAACCCCTTTAATTCTGATTATAAACTTTGTGCCCCACTCTTCCCTATGTGGGAGAGGTTCGATAATTATGTATATTATATTGTAGAGCTTGGAAAATGTGGGGAGGGGCGAAACATATTCTGCCTCTGTGATTAGGGGGGAGGGGCTGGTTCCCCCCCCCCTCCCCTTCTCCTACTGGTTTCAAGATTACTTTGTTCTAGGTTTCAGGTATACGTGAGAGATCTCACACCCGCACTTATTAGTAGAAGGCCTATAGTATCCACCTGTACTAAAGGCCTGGTGATATGGCAGAGATGACAAAGCCCTATACTATACCTATAACACACTGTCCCCTAACCTGGCACGGCCTCTGGGAATGAGTCAACGTAAGTATCCCCACAGCAGCTGGTACTCGTACCTTACACCAGGTAGCGCCACTGACTGCGGCCATGCTACATCCATGTACAGAATGATACCGCGTGTCTCACCTCAATGCCAATCAATGGTAACATATCTGTGCTTTCATTCAGACCCTGGAGGTAGATTACTCGGAACTGACCACATTACTCCAGTAAATAAGATAAGGCATATACCGGTATTCAACGTTGTTTCTTGTCCTAATCGCTCTAACTAAGATGCATTCCGTGATGGGAAGGCATACCATAATATCATATTAGATATAATGTGATCACCTTTTAAACAAAATGAATGTGGGCTACATGTATATAGGGTAGGGTATATTGTGATGAGCTATTGCAAATAGAAAACTGCTAAAGCCATATGATTTCCTTGGAATCAATTACATAATAGCATTAAACTGTATTATCACAATTCCATTAGATACTCTTATTATCTGCAAATGATATCTGAATATGCAGTCCTTCATTGAGTCTACCCTGCTCTAGTAGGAATGTCAATAACACCTCTATAATCAAGGTGGATGACCAGTTAATCTCATCACCACACCCCGAGGGGCATTGTAATAAGGTATTAAAGTCAGGAAACACCAAGCTGACGCACTTACGTAGGTTAAAAAAGCATATGGATACGCCGCTGTCTCTTTTAATGTATAAACAAATGGTTGTACCGGCTCTAGAATATTGTGCCTTCATTTTTGAGAGCGGGCCTGAGGGTACATGTAGGGCGCTGCAAACCATTCAAAATCACTGCCTGCGCTGCTGCCTGGGTATAGTTGACCCTAGACTGATTCGTACAGAAGCGTTACATGTCAGATGTGCTTGTGAGAGATTGGCCCATCGCCGAAGGCGTAGTATATTGAGTCTGATGTATAAGCTTTCCAGAGTAGAAGATAATCTGATAAGACCTAATAGGGTGCTACGAAGTAATGAGCTATTAAAGTTTAGGTTACAACGCCCGAAAGGTGAATTGTATCGAAATAGCCCGATGTATAGGGGTGCATTGATATGGAACAAGATAGATGCTGCTATTCAAAATGTTACGTCAATGGCCTTGTTTATGTCTCGAATTTGATGTTCAACAGAGAATTTCCCAATCATGATATTTTCTGGTTGATAGTCTAGCCTTAACGTGCAATCGTGTGTAAAGTGTGAAGACTCCCATTTATACGTATCTGACGGATTGGTAAATTGTAAAATGACAGGCTCAATGTGAATTTAATCTGGTCTTGAACTGACCTATTAGCTGTTTGCTCATTCAAGGAATGATATGTTACGAAAAGATGTTCAGTGGTTTGATGATATGACCTGAATTATGTCCTTTGACTTTCTACTATCTTCATTGCCTACTTGAATGTTGTACGTCCTGTTTTTTCTGTGTAGTAATTTATGGAGAATTACTATCTTGATAATGAAGAGACTTGTCTCTGTTTCTGATATTGTGATATTTGAATATAATTGGTGTTTTTGTATTCGTGATATAGATGACACGGTATTGAAAGGCGCAACTTGTTGTGTATATTGTTGTCAATAAACTTTCTCAAAACTCAAACTCAAACTCAATCAGTCACCAAGTTGTATAGAATACGACCTATCCCAGCAAATATGCGTGTGAGTGCTTCTACAGGGGTGTGCCTGCGTTTGGTATATTTGCGTTCAAACGCAGAGCGTCAGGCTGAGACTACTGTGCGTTGGGCTGAGACCACTGTGCGTTAGGCTGAGACCACCATGCGTTAGGCTGAGACCACCATGCGTTGGGCTGAGACCACTGTGCGTGGGGCTACCCATCCCCCACACAGCAGACTCACCCACACGCAAAAAGAAACAGTGAGTGAACCCAGCCACCACATGTTCACACAAACACACGCACGTTCACGCCTACAAACTCACAATATATGGGGTGATCTTATGCCTCTCTCTGATTGGTCCATTTCAAAGTTTCAAACTTCTTTGTTTGAGAATCTGTCAGTTAGACCTGGCAGCTACTGGAGGAAGGATGTGTGGTAGGTATAGTCTCCTCTCCTCCTACATGTATTGTGAGTTTGCTGATAACGTAGATTGTTTCTATCACATCTACTGGATATTGCTTAAGTCAAGGTCATTGACCTTATCACTGTTCAAATGAATACCCAACATTTCAATTTAAATGTCAATTCGCCAATATATCATCCAAATTCTAATCGTAATATTATTGTGTTCTCCTTTCAGGAATGTTGACAGGTTATTTCTTGTAAATCCAAGGATATCTGGTACGCACCTGTGCATGTTCTGATACACTACAGTAACATGGACATTGATGGATGCAGGATCAAGCCAGGGAGAGTGCGGAGACCGTGGTGGTGATGACTCCAGGCGGAGCACCCCTTGACCTCCAGTGGATGACAGATTTGGGCTGGACGTTGTCCGCGTCGGATTCCCCTCCCCTCCCCTCACACACACACTTGTGTGCCTGGTCCCGTCAATTCGCAGTGTGGGGCCACATACCATCACTCTCGCTCACTAATATGTTTGTCAGTCCTCCACACACATTTAATTGTATGGAAACCTACCCAATGTTCACCTCAATGCCGTACATATAATCAGATATTTAGTCATTCCCCCGGTCATTCCACATGTAGGACTCTGAGAGAAGCTGAGATTATAGCCTACCTACATGCAAACTAGTGTGTACTTATCTGATATTTTCTATTTGCAGATGCAGGACCACTACTCAGTCTATGCTCTTTCTGTTAAAGATTATGCCAACATGATTTCAAAGTCTGCACGCTGGTGGGGGTTATAGGCGGAGCACCCCTTGACCTCAGGGGCTGGCAGTTTGGTGCTAGACGGTGTCCGCAGCAGACTCCACTGGAGCCGTCAGCATCCCCGCCTCCCGTGTGCCACAAGGAGAACATGACATACCAGGTACCACACATGCTCAGTATTATAAGGGACATAAGGGCTAGGAGATGGACCCGAGATATTATTTGTATTAACTGTGAGTAGGCCTATCATACCTACACATATTATAACATAGACTTAATTTAATGTGGAAATATGTTCCTATTCGAACTAAACTATGATACTTTCTGTTTCCAGAAACAAGCCCCAACCAACCATAAGCCTGGTTTGGTTTGCTACCACTGAAATATACCGAAGACAGGAACAGCTGAAACAGAAATTGATGTGACCAATAAAAACATATTTACACATGTATCCCAGTGTTGAAATGGAGAAGGCGGGGGGGGGGGGGGGGGCAGGGGAATGGGTATGTGCGAGGGAGGGAGGGAGGGAGGGGTAGCAGCCCAACCCCCCCCCCCCCCCCGACCCCCCAGCACGCCCTGAACCATGCCACGTGACTCACGCATATATGTGTTTGTGTGAAGCTGCGTTTGCCGACGTCAGCACGCCTGCGTGAGTTTGGGTGAGGTGGCGTATTAACGCACAGCCTAACCCCAACTACACGTTCCTAACGCGGTGAGATGAAACTCGCAATGCCAAACCCCAGCACACTCCAATTTGCTGGGATGCGTCAGGCATAGCTTCACCAGTAGGGTAGATTCACCCTGAGTCGGATAGTGAAATTTGGTGTTATCTATGTACCCTACTACATACCTCTAGTGTCTTTTTGGAAAGAATAACACTTTAAAGTTACCATTGTTCACAAATAAAGGGATTAAAATGCTTGAATAACCACGAGATCAGGTGTCCGTCTCAAGGTATGTGTCCAACTCCAGGTGAATATACCCTGATGTGACTGCAGAGGGGTTTTCGGCGACCTGGCGACCTGAGCTGTTTTCCAGGCGACCTTTCGACCTGGTGCAATAATTAAAGCGACCTGCTGGTGACTTTTGGACAAATTTGGCTATAGTAAAATAGTCTAAAAAGGCGACTTTCCGACTTTAGGCCCTTAATTTCGGCGACTTTCCGACCTGAGGGGGGGGGGGGGGACCCCTCTGCATCCCCCCTAATCCCAGTGGGGTGCATATCGAGGGATCACACTTAGGTAGAAAGGAGTATACTATAGTCATTTGTGTCCCGACCCTGAACCAGAAACACACTCTACACCCGAGAGGGGGCGCTGTGGTGGTGCTTTAGTTCACTTACACACCAGCAGGTGGCGGGACGTACAATGTACGTGATTGCCAGGCGATTCGACGACCAACTATGGGATAACTCGACTTGCATATGGTCGATTCCCACGAAAATGGATCACAGGCTCAAAGCAGGGCTAAAATCCACAAATGTAGATATCGCTTATATTTTTTTACAGGGCATAAATACCATACAAGGGAGTGCACTCATGAATTTGGGAACATTAATTCTTCAAAATCCCGTTTTTTGGCTTATTCAAAGTTGGACCTACGCACGGTGACGGGACCTACGCACGGTGACGGGACCTATGCATAGCTGTTCTATGTTATTGACAATGTTCTAGCTGATGTAAATGATTCCAAGTATTTTCCCCCATTTTTTTGTGATATGCATTGAAGAACGTCGGTAATATTGGTCAGATATCACCATTTTATCAATGATATTATATGCTGGACCTACGCACGGTGATGGACCTACGCACGGTCACTATTTATGTTTTTTTGGTCATTGTTATTCAGAGAAACGGTTTAAAGCTTTATATGATAATATTTTTGTATTCCTCCATGATCTAAATACAATATTCAAAAATAGTTTACCTTTATCATTAGGGGTAGGGTGGCTGCAGATGGGTCAAAAGCGACCTGGCGACCTGGGCCGTTTTGGAGGCGACTTTCGACCTATTGCAATAATAAAAGTGACCTGGCGACTTTTAGAGAAATTTGACAATACTTTAGGGAGTCCAAAAAAGCGACTTTGTGACCTGGACCCCTTAATTTCGGCGACTTTCCGACCTCAGGGGGGGACCCCTCTGCACCCTACTTCTGTATTTGCCCTTTATGTGGACCTACGCACGGTGATGTGAAAGCTACCCCACTATGATTCTCCAGATATATGGATGTACAGAAGATTTACAGAATGTTTCATTGGGTTTCCCTTAGTATTATGATAGACCCAATGCTGGGTACTACATACTGACATATTTTTATAATCTTTATATTTATTCTTTCTTTATATAAGGATAGCTAATGATGGACAGTAGTATAGTATGTATCGGAACGGGACTATAGTTAAGTACTGTTTATTACTCAATCGACCTGCAGCCAATCAGAGGCCTCCCTTTTGGCGGGAAATTCAAAAGCAGCCAATGAGAGGCCTCCCTTTTGGCGGGAAATTCAAATAGGTCACGTGACCGGAAGTGACCTACTTCCGGTCACGTGACCTTTGGGCGGGAAATTCAAATAGGTCACGTGACCGGAAGTGACCTACTTAAGAGGGTCACGTGACCACCATGTTGGCGGGAAATTCAAATAGGTCACGTGACGGGAAGTGACCTACTTAAGGGGGTCACGTGACTACTAGGTTGGCTTTCAAAATAAGTCACTTGAGATTTTGATGGATAAATAAATTTAAAAAAAGAAAAAAAAAGCAAGCTGAAAAAAGCTTGCTAAAAAATAATTTAAAAATGTGGCTCTTTTTTTCTAGGGGGAGAGGGGCACTCTGGGGGGCACTCTTTAAGATGCATGGGGGGGGAGGGGGGGAGGGGGGGGAGGGGCAGGGTTTTTTAAGAGTGAGACTCGCTTCTCTGCCCTCTCTAAAAGAGAGGGCAGAGAGGCGAGTCTACTTACAATGAAAGGTATCATGATTGCGTTTATGATGATGTGCATCATGATGTGACTATCTTACAACCCTATGAGAAATAAGCAAGACATGGGCGTACTTACACGGGCTATTTGTAAACTAATTTCTCTTGAATCTATTAACAGCTCACATTTTTTTTCTTAGATGACATCTGACAGCTGCTTGCTAGGCTAAGATATTGTTAAATAAACAACTTGGAAAGCTAATTACAGTTTTCTGGCTTGAAATATAGTCTTTCAACAGACTTTTTTTCTCATCTTACACAGAGGCAAATATCAGAGACACCCAATGGCGCTTAAACTGCTCTCAGCCAAGGGTCGGGCACTGCTGGACTATAATAGACGGGTCAAGGACCGTTCTACTGTGGGTCAGGCTAGGTCGGACATTCAATAACGCGACTTTAGCAAAACTTGCTTGAAAGTCTGACCATGCGAGATCCTTATGCCCCAGTCTGTCAATGCTGTCCAGACTTTCAAGCAAGGTTGTCAAAGACTTACCTGTCATTGAATGTCCGACTTAGCCTGCCTGACCCTCAGTAGAACGGTCCTTGACTCATCTATTATAGTCCAGCAGCGCCAGACCCTTGTATGAGAGGGGTATTGACACCATTGGCTGACTCTGATAATTCGCCTGTGTGCACGAGGGGAGGAGAGGGTTTACAGCTTGCGCTTATAGAGCACTACTAGTGGAGGTTTGGATGAGGAGGCTATGACATATGATGTTTGTCTTAAAAAATAGCCATGGCGCATGTCGATGTCGCTTAATTATGCTCATATCTCATGTCGATTTTAAGAATTGCTCATGTCACCTGTCACTGTGTTTTTCAAGCTTCATGTCAAATGTCACTAGGCTTCATCTCGACTTTAGTGGTCCACACTGCTGCTGCTGCTGCTGCTGCTGTCGGTGCTGCTGCTTGTGCTGCTTGTGCTGCTCATGCAGCAGCTGCTGGCTGCTTGTGCTGCTGCTGCTGCTGCTGACTGATGCTACTGCTTGTGCTACTGCTCGTGCAGCAGCTGCCAGCAGCTGCTGAAGCAGCTGCCAGCAGCTGCTGGCTGCTTGTGCTGCTGACAAGGTCATGGGGGCTGCTGCTGACGATGTCACGGATGCTGCTGA
This sequence comes from Harmothoe impar, assembly GCA_947462335.1. Classification (NCBI taxonomy): domain Eukaryota; kingdom Metazoa; phylum Annelida; class Polychaeta; order Phyllodocida; family Polynoidae; genus Harmothoe; species Harmothoe impar. The sequence continues at coordinate 19,074,552 of OX381707.1, read as the reverse complement.
CAAATGCTACGGCTTGTGCTGCTCGTGCTGCTTGTGCTGCTGAAGTCGCTGCCAGCTGCTTGTGCTGCACGTGCAGCTGCTGCTGAAGCCGCTGCTAGATGCTGCTGCTTGTGCTGCACGAGACTGAGTAGCCGCTATTCGGCGTTTCACTCCTTATGTACCCTGTCCTAGTTAATCCTCTTAAACGGCTGAAAAGGCTCTCTCAGCACAGAGACTCTACTCAATGTAAGAGATCAGTTAAGTAAGTTTTCACATGCCACCTGACTACTGCGGGAGGGTTTAGACTTAAGCAGCTTAGTGCACACACGTGTCTGTTAGAAAAGCTACCTGCACACCTGCCTTCCTTTTTCACTAGTATTTACCCCCTGCCGACTTATAAGGCACCTATACACGCCTTCTTGCTTCTAGAGCTAAGCTGACTGGCAGCTATTTTAAAAGAGAATACTCGTTACCTGTATAACGGATAAGGGGGTTATGAGATTAGCATGTGTATACAAAAAAAAACAAAAAAAGCTACAGGGGGCGCGTGTCTGTCTGTGAGGTAGAGACCATGTGGTAAGCGACTCAAGTGTAAAACAACAGCACCTCCTCTTGTCGCAGTGAGTGGTGTGGACGGCGGCTGGCTAGTTGAATTTAAGCGTCAGCTTGAAAGATAAGGCCAAATAAAAAAAAAGGTTTGTTTCAGGTCACCCGACCAACCCTAGCAAAACAGGGTCGACCCTACGGTTTTTTTTAAGCAAGTTTGAAGAAAATTTCATATTTTTATACTTTTTGGGTCATTTTTAGAATTTCCACGGAGGATGGCTAGTACTTTCATGTTAAAAAAATAAAATAAAATAAAATAAAAATCCGACCTACCGACTCCAGTCTTTCTGCCCATGTTACCTGAAACATACCTTTTTATTTTTTTTTGGCTTAATCCGTTCACGGGCTGGCGCGTCACACCTGTCGTTAATCACCCCCTGTAGTCTTTGTATACACAGGTGACTCGGCTTTATCTCTTCACCAGCTATAATCCCATATACATGTAGCGCACGTTACACTCGTTAATTCTCTTTTCATGCTGATGGATTAGGGGTGGAAGGGTTCAGGTGAAAAGTGATTTGATTCTCTCTGGAAGAGGGTTGGAGCTCTAGGTGAAAACAAGCTTAGAACATCCAGATTAGCTGCTCTCTCGGCTATATAAAGAGCTTCATTTTTTCTAATCTCTGCCCACTTCGTCTTGTTGTACACTATCAGTCACGAGGCAGACGCTGGAAGTAGCAGATGTTTGCAGTATGGTTTACACAGAGGTTACCTGCTAATAGGATTTTGTCAGAATAGGGTGAGTTGCTATTAAAATGAACATTTAAATGGGTTGTTAATATGGTATCTGATGTTAATGAGCTAACACCTAACATTGAGGATTATGACCTCCCAGAGGGGCGTCTCGCCAAATTCTCCAGTCTTGACTATAGTCTTAACTGTCTAAAGACTGTGGAGCACGTTAATGGGTGGTCTCCTTACTAATTTCACTTGACCAGGCCGGCAGGGTCAACTAGGCTAGGTAATTACAACCACAAGGGCGGCTACTCAACATGCAAGTAGACCTACTACTACGAGATTGTCTTTTGACCACTCTGCCGCCGCCTGCTGGTCTGGCGATTACATGCTCTAGTATAGTTCTCCGCTCTTTTCGTCAGATGACGCCACAATAGGGTTTTTGTACATTTCCACGATACTCGCGAACATTTTAAACGCATAATGACCTATAATAAGCAACAAAGCACACTTCTAATATATTGAATATAAGAAACATGTCAACGTTGTGTATTTCTGATAGAATGAGGCAGATTCTTTGAAATATCAACTAAACTATAGTGAGATTGAAAATACTACACCATATCTAAAGCGATATAAAAGCTATATAAAGTCAGAACCTCTGACGGATCGGTAGGATCACTCAACCATTCGTCCTCGAAAGCAACACAGGGTTCCCGTCCAACAGGACTTTGAGCCTTGACGCTTTTGAGGAGGTTGATCTCATGCTGCTTAACATGTGGTGTAATTAATCAACACCGCGGCCCCTCTTTAGGGGCCACACAATAAACAAAGAATAAAAAAGGGTAGGACTTAGGTTTAAAGTGAATCTCCCAGGATTTTGGCGAGGTCGACAAAGGAGGAGATAACAGATTAAACTGCAGGAGACTATACGCAAACCTTGATACTCTCAGAGGGGGAGCTCCATATTGCGGACCTGTGGTCAAGGTAATTACAACCACAAGGGTGGCTACTCAACATGCAAGTAGACCTACTACTACGAGATTGTCTTTTGACCACTCTGCTGCCGCCTGCTGGTCTAGCCATTACATGCTCTAGTGTAGTTCTCCGCTCTTTTCGTCAGATGACGCCACAATAGGGTTTTTGTACATTTCCACGATACTCGCGAACATTTTAAACGCATAATGACCTATAATAAGCAACAAAGCACACTTCTAATATATTGAATATAAGAAACATGTCAACGCTGTGTATTTCTGATAGAATGAGGCAGATTCTTTGAAATATCAACTAAACTATAGTGAGATTGAAAATACTACACCATATCTAAAGCGATATAAAAGCTATATAAAGTCAGAACTTCTCACGGAACGGCATCTGCAACAGATCACTCAACCATTCGTCTTCAAATGCCACACAGGGTTCCCGTCCAACAGGACTCTGAGCCTTGTCGCTTTTGAGGAAGGTTTGATCTCATGTTGCTTAACATGTGGTGTAATTAATCAACACCGCGGCCCCTCTTTAGGGGCCACACAATAAACAAAGAATAAAAAGGGTAGACCTTAGGTTTAAAGTGAATCTCCCAGGATTTTGGCGAAGTCGACAAAGGGGTAGATAACAGATTAACCTGCAAGAGACTATACGCAAACCTTGATACTCTCAGAGGGGGAGTCCCATATTGCGGACTTGTGGTCAGATCTATCCCTTCTAGGGGGCAGGTTGCATGTCGTAAATGTCTACTACAGACATTGGGATATATTGTTAATCTTACTCTAGGGTCTCCATAATTAGACCCTGAATCCGTTGTTAAACGGGTGTGAGGGGGTGGTAACTAATACTTATGAGATGTTAGCTTAGTTCATAGTCTCCTTACCAATTTTCACTTGACCAGGCTGGCAGAGCCAACTAGTCTAGGTAATTATAACCACAAGGGCGGCTACTCAAGATCTAAGTAGACCTACTACTACGAGATTGTCTTTTTGGTCCTTCTGCTGCTTAGTTATTACATCCTCCAGTCTAGCTCGCCACACCCTTTGAGCAGCACCACCATTGCCTCGGTAAAAGTGTAGGGTGTGTGCTTTCCACCTTCAGGTATCCATAGATTCGATCACTATCACCCCCCTTGAAATGACTTCAGCTGTTAATTAGGGCGTAAAGCCACCAACCAAGTCCCTGTCAAAAGATGTGAATAACGAAACGCGCTAGTATAGTTCTCCGCTCTTTCGTCAGATGGTGCCACAATAGGGGTTTTGTACATTCCTACGATGCTCGCGAACATTTCAACGCATAATGAGCTACATAGGCAACAAAGCGCGCTTCTAATATATTAAAATATAAAAAACAATTCAATATTGTGTATTTCTGATAGAAATGAGGCGGTTTCCTTAAATACCAACTAAACTATAGCGAGATGAAAAATACCACACCATATCTAAGGCTTTATAAAAAACTATAGAAAGTCAGAACCTCACACGGATCAGCATTCTGTTTGCAACGGATCACCCCTGACCCACTGGTCCTCGCATGCCACACACGGCTCTGCCGTGTTTGAGCTTTGAGGTATCACCCATCAAGTGATCCATGCCGCCCAACATGAAGCGTAATTAATAGCTGCTGTTGCATAGCACAGTGGCAGCATCTAACTAACTCTAAAGAGTTAGTCGGCCCCTCTTTAGGGGCCACACAATAAACAAAGAATACCCTGAATCTGGGACCTGCAGGCGAGGGCCCCAACTGTGAAGTCATTATTGGCCACATTGGTAATATCAATTAAAACTTTAGACAACACCCACCTTAAGTATCATTAACGGACAATATCAATGAACTCAGCATCTGCCTGGTTACCACATTTAGCACCAATTTTACAACTCACAGGGGCCACACTAGCCTCACCGCGCTTTTTATTGCTCTGCTGATTTCTCCAATCCAAAACATGAGGTATCTAGTCTAGCTGTGAGCTCATTGGGCCAAACAAAAAAATAATCCGTGTTCAGGTAACATGGTCCAAAAAAAAATAGGGTAGGTCTACGTCGCCTAAGGCGACGAAAGCGCGTCAAAGCGTTTACAGGGTTCGAGCCCGTGAGCTGCTCCTTGGGGCTGCAAAAAACGCTTAGACACTGAAATCCCATAGGGAAAAAATTTTGGGTTTTTGGACTTTAGGCCTTAATTTGAGGGTGATCCCGGGCTGATAGAAAAATAATTCTTGGACGAGCGGATAGCTCTGGATCTCTTTTATCTAAAACAGCGAAAAATTGATTATGGTTTCGCCGCAATTCATCCGACGGGGGGTAATCAGCCCCCCCCTCTGCCAATCAAGGCAGTGAATCTTGGCGACCGTGCGATCACTCACGGCCACCGCGACGAACCGACAGAAGAGATCGGTATCTTAGTATGATTCGTGTGACCTACTTAGAGGCTCACACGGTGGAGGTGTGTCCGGCGTTCGGCGCGCTGATTGGCTACTGGTGGGAGGCGCTGTGCCGCGTCAAGAACTTCACCTATTTGGGGCGGCTGTTAAAGGCGCACTGAGTTGAGGTGCACCTTTAAGCAAGAGCGCGATCCGGCCTAGTCTTGCGGACCTCTGTTTAGAGAGTGTAGCAAGCGGCTATGTCGCGCTCTCCAACCACAGGCTTAACAGTGGTCCGCAAGACTAGAGTGCAAGACGCGTGCACACACAGACCGAACAGACACACACAGACCCACACACCCACACACTCCTATCAGTGAGACGTCTAGCAGATTCGGGAGAGGCGACCAGGGAGGTACTCTCGGCTAGCGGCCACTAATTGCCTGTTTAGATAAGGCACAGAAACAAGGGTGATGACAGACTACGTGTTCAAGCAGCCAACATGCCCTGACACTTGATAATGGGTGTGGACCGCTAAATTCGATATGGTGACATGACCATTTCTTATAATCGACAAACGACATGAGGTCTAATGACAAGTGACATGAGGCCCAAAAAATCATAGTGACAGGTGACATGAACATTTCTTAAAATCGACATGGGATATGAACATTATTAAGTGACATTGTCATGTGACATGGTCATTTTCTAAGATCGACATTCGACATGGGGACCCCCTATCCAGAGCCCCTTGATAGATGACAGCTGTTGTGTGTAAGAAAAGTGTATGCCTCACAATCAAAAGATGATAAAAGGCTTTATCCCACTCGATGTGGGTTTTGAATCAAATATCAAGGGATCAAATATCAGATCGATATTTGACGTCGTCAAGTGATATCTGACGTTGTCAATCACTTTTACTATGTAGTCAAGGTCGTAAAAACAGAGCCCCCTGATTGGTCAACAGCATGAATGAAAGTTGCATCTCAAACTTTTAATACTCGGTATGGGGCCCCGTGGGGCTGGGACCAATATTTGCAATTTTCGGAAATACTGTCGAGAATTTCTAGATGGAAACACCTTGTCTGGGGTAATTTGACCTCTACTCTTCGATATTCAAGTAATACTCAAGCTATTCTGACTCTAAACATGAGTAAAACGGTCATTTACCAGCGTTATCGGCAGCGCCGACATCAACAACTGCTGATCTCCCTTGGTTACATGACCCAGCTCCGTTTCTAAGGCCTCATGGATCGGGGCCCTGAAGGGGGATCTGCAGAGGCCCTATATCGGGCCCTAGATATGTACATTATATTAATATCTCATAACTTAATTTACTCTAAAATCTTTTGATAGTTCATAACCTTGACTCTTATCTCCTTTTCTCGCGGGATAAAGATAGAATTTGGTTGTTGGCGTGGCCTCTCGTGGATATCTGCTCTTCTCCACGGCACCTCTCGAGCCCCCTGCGGGGCCTCTAGGGGCTGCTAGACGTCTCTCTGCTATGTAGTGTGGGATGTAAAAGAACCCTTGTCTCGGTAAAAGGGCCAATAGATTCGATCACCATCACCGCTCTTGAAATGACCATAGCTGTTAACTAAGGCGTAAAGGGGCCATCCATTAATTACATACGCACATTTTCCCCCAAAATGGACCCCCCCACCCCCCCTGTTGCACCATGTACGCATTTGGACTACCCCCCCCCCCTTGCGTACATACGCATTTCACTTTGACCCCCCCCCCCCCCACGTGATAAAAGAAAGGGGTGTCATGAAATTCACAGGGGAACATTTAGGGCATAAATAGGGGGAGGAACTTTTTTTTCGATCTGTCTCTTTAGGGGTGGGGGACATGGAGAATTTTTCAAAGCACAGCAACTTTTTTTGACCCCCCCCCTCCACCCACCACCAATAAGCCTATAGCAACCTAGTGCCTCTACATGGGTAAAAATCGACACGGGCGACACGGTGACACGGCCCTTTTAGGCCCTTTTAAAAATCGACGGACACAGGAAAATTGGGGATAAAAATCGACCCACAGGGTTTTTTCTCTTTGTTCTTATATAGCTAAAAATCGACACAATGCCACTGCCCTACTACTAAAATTCGACCCGGCGACATGGTCAAAATTGCGGGTACCCATGTAGAGGCACAACCTAGACCCCCTGTAGGAGGGGTAGAACATGAGATAAGGGAGTGTTCATTTATCAATTACAGGGGGGTGGTGAGATTTCGTGCGGAGCGGTGAAATTTTTTTACACATCCGCCTCAAGAGCGTGTGGAACTTTTCGCGCCCCCCCTCGCCGAAGGCGGCGAAAAATGTTCTCCCCCCCCCCTTTTAACTATAGTAGAGGGCGGGCTATTTTGCTAAAAAGGGGCTTAAATTTTTATGCCCCCCCCCCCCTCAAGAGGGGTCAGAATTTTTTACGCCCCCCCCCTCAGGAGGAGTCGGAAATTTTTACGCCCACCCCCCTGTAACTAATAAATGAACACTCCCGAAGACGCCATGACGGGGAGTCAAAAGTAAATCAGTGACATAGGAAAGCCCCCCCCCCCCTATCAAAGAAGAAGGTTTGGGCGGGGGGGGGGGTGAATATATATGTTTGGATCCCCCATGCATCATTCCACCAGCGTACATGTAATTTTGGAGGAGGGGCACAGGGGGTGAGAGTCACATTTACTTTTGCCTAATTGGTAGGGGGGGGGGGGTTGGAAAAATATATGCCATGTTGGGAAAATCCATAAAGTCCCCCTCCCCCCTCCAGCTAGTAATAATTGACTCAACCCTTACGAGGGTTAGTTTACGAGTGCAAGAAAATTTTCGAAGTTTAGTTGGATATTTGCACCTAAAATGTACCAATTTCAAATTTCAAAATTACCAGAATATCGGACCTTATGCGTACACAATGCGTATGCCAAAATTGGCCTGGACCCCCCCATCCCCCATGTACGCATCTGTACGCATTTGGCCTGACCCCCCCACCCCCTCTGGATGCGTATGTAATTAATGGACGGCCCCTAAGCAACCCACACACCCACACACCCACACATTTTTCTGTATGAGCCTTCAGACCTCAAGCTGCTCAGTGTACGGGACTAGGTTTTGTCATAGGCCCTACGGACGCTACTCAAGGTAAAAATAAGAGAGCTGTCTCACCATGACATTGGGCTGGCTGTAGTTTTTTATGTTTCGGTACCTACAACCAAAACAGCCAGTACCCGCCCCAGGGCTTCATGTCGCACGCGGGAAAAGTATAACGGTGGCGCCAACTGTCGGAATAGCGGGTACACTACGTCAGTAGTTCTTTTGTTCTCCGCTGAGTGACTGGGCGAAATGTAGTCGGTAGCTCTATTTTCTGTGCACTGTTCTGTTCATTTTCTACACTTAACACTTAAATAGACCGCGTGTTTGTACAAGCTAACCGTTTTTATCAGTGCAAAAATTAAATAAGCATCGGATAGAACACTAAAAAAATGAGAAAGTAATCCAGCACTTAGTATAAGGCACCAGTTTTATCATGAGACACCGAAAGTCTGTTTTTTTTAAGGTGGATAAGACAGTCGACTGAGAGCTCCAAACTAACCAAAAACGTACCAGAGGGAGAACGTACCCGACAGGGCAGGGGCCTTCTACACCCCGGCTCTGATTGATGAGCAAGCGACAAGTGCTACAGAGGGCCTATTCCTCTTTTGAGGTGGGCCCGAAATTGAACAAAAGAATAAACTCAAGAAAAAGCCTTAGGCTTAAAAGAGTTGTAGATACTGATTTTAACGAAGAAGTCACATTCATTAGTTTACAAATAGCCCGTGTAAGTACGCCCATGTCTTGCTTATTTCTCATAGGGTTGTAAGATAGTCACATCATGATGCACATCATCATAAACGCAATCATGATACCTTTCATTGTAAGTAGACTCGCCTCTCTGCCCTCTCTTTTAGAGAGGGCAGAGAAGCGAGTCTCACTCTTAAAAAACCCTGCCCCTCCCCCCCCCTCCCCCCTCCCCCCCCATGCATCTTAAAGAGTGCCCCCCAGAGTGCCCCTCCCCCCCTAGAAAAAAAGAGCCACATTTTTAAATTATTTTTTAGCAAGCTTTTTTCAGCTTGCTTTTTTTTTCTTTTTTTAAATTTATTTATCCATCAAAATCTCAAGTGACTTATTTTGAAAGCCAACCTAGTAGTCACGTGACCCCCTTAAGTAGGTCACTTCCCGTCACGTGACCTATTTGAATTTCCCGCCAACATGGTGGTCACGTGACCCTCTTAAGTAGGTCACTTCCGGTCACGTGACCTATTTGAATTTCCCGCCCAAAGGTCACGTGACCGGAAGTAGGTCACTTCCGGTCACGTGACCTATTTGAATTTCCCGCCAAAAGGGAGGCCTCTCATTGGCTGCTTTTGAATTTCCCGCCAAAAGGGAGGCCTCTGATTGGCTGCAGGTCGATTGAGTAATAAACAGTACTTAACTATAGTCCCGTTCCGATACATACTATACTACTATGGACCTACGCACGGTGATGCAAAAACTACCCCACTTTCCTATTTCTGTATAAATGATAAATTCTATATCAGGACATACACTAGCATGCTGTAATTGCCCTGAATTTTTCGGCCATGTTCCCTTGATCATTTGCATGCAAATATATTGCATGTACAATTCATTGTGTTTGCATACTATTCTTTTAAACATAGAAATTAACAATTTCTCTTTTTGAAAATGAGCAAAAAACAGTGTAAAAACACCAATTTCCATCTCCAGCTGTGTTAATAATTGAGTTAGGTAGGTAAAAGTAGGTACCCATCGATAGGTTTTGGCAGGATCTATGTGAATATGACAAAAGAAGCAGGCTCTAAAGCTACATTACGATGATAATGAATTACGGGTCATATCAGTCCTGTGATCCATTTTCGTGGGAATTGACCATATACAACTTGATACTAGAAAATACCCTGTCCCTTTTTGGACCAATATTCTTTAAATGTAAACAATTTTATTTAAATAATATTCCCCTTTTCAAAACCCTACCAGTAGGCCTATATTGGCCTCTGTATATTCATGTATAACACCCGTTAACTTATCAAAATTAGGACAACCCCCTAATGAATGCAGACCTAGCGAGTAACTCGCGCGGCATCATGCTAAACGGCAGTGTCAGTGAGTTACTCGCTGGCACTGTTTTGGTGTATCATGACGACAAATGATTCATTAAAGCAACATGTCGTCCTTAAAGGGTTTGACATGTCAAATCAGTAGCTAATCACAAGGATGCAGTGTAGCACACAAATATATACAGAATAAACACAACGGTATACCTCCCCCATTTAACCCTTTATGAACAAAGCTTCTTTTTCATTAGCGATCGTGATACTCCAAGGCGGAGCTGGCGAATAACTCGCTCGCACTGTAGTGGTGCATGGATGCAGCACTGGCAAGTGTATCGACAAATACACTGAAAAAGTAAACTTGTCTCCAGACTCGTCGAAGTGACTATCATAAAATAAACGAGTCAAAGGTTGTCTAACCTATCAGATTACCATCCCACAAATAGAATCTGGAGCTGGCAAATATCGGGTTTTGGGCTGGCACATGCCAAGTGTGTCTTCTATCTCCAGCAAGAAGACCCGTTTCGTTGTCACTTGTTTTTGACTTGTTTATTTTATGATCGTTACTTTGAAGAGTCTGGAGACAAGTTTATTTTTTGAGTGTAGGCATAGTGCATTAAAGCACTCTGCTGTCCTTAAAGGGTTGGCTAGAGCATATTTACTTTATACCAGTACTTCAGCAAACGCCTTTATGTGCCATACCTGGCCTGCTACAGATCAAATTCGTGAAAAACTCTCTGAATCACGTAACAAGAGCATGTCTAGAGATGTCCTGCAGCCCAAATAAAAATGGTCTGAGTGGATTCTGGTTTTCATATTCATGGTTATGCGTGTCCATCCATGACGAAGGTTTCTTAGTCTAGCGTTGTTGACTTAGCCCTTTAACGAGCACCACGTGATTTAATGTATTTTAGACATTTGTCACCATGATGCATGCATGCATCCCTGGGGAATCGACTCACCAATGCCATATTCAAGTATCATGCAGACATGACACATGAATGCAGATCTGACTTGTAGACTCGTCAGAACTGCATTTATGCATCATGATAATAAAGGTATAAAAGTGTTGTGCGGTCCTTAAAGGGAGATCCAGTGTATAAGGATGGCGTCCAGGTTCGGAGGCTGAAGTCTCTTATACCCCCCCCCCCTCTTTGAATGAAATGTAAGACTTGCTCCAGTCTCCTTGATGTAATACTTATCAATGGGATCAACGTATATTACATGTACTAGGCTAAAATAATGTACATGTATATTTGATAACATTTAAATCATTTGAATAGTTATAGAATGTAAAATACGACAAAAAATATGTTATTACTTCTTACAATGCCTATCGTGAAGGACCACCATATTAAGAATATAAATGACTTTATCTTTCGGGGATTAAGTTGGGGGGGGGGGGGTCGTTAAGGATAGTGGGAAGTGTTCTATTTTATTTTTCATTTTGGTAGAATTGTACATCAATTACCTCATTCATAGCTGTATATATAGGTGGCAAGAAAAAAAGTCTAAGTCGATGGAGAGAGTATCTCTTGGTTTTTGCCCTTAGGATTAAACCTAAAACACTTTTTCTTTCTTGGAGGGGGTGTGTGTGTAGTAAGGGAGTGGTACTTTTTTAACAACAGGGAGGGGGGGGGGTTAGATTTTTTTTTCGGGGGGGGGGGGACCAAAAAGATTACACCCCGTTTTAGCGAAAAAGCCAGCGCGTTACTATGGCTCAAAGGGCTCGGTCGCGCTCATTTAAAACCTGCCATGGGGGGGGGGGGGGACTGAAAAATGTATGACCCCCCCCCCGCGGGGGGGGACCAAAAAATTTCGCTGTTGCTAAAAAATGACCACTCCCTAAGGTATTGTTCAAAGTGTCCTTGGCAGGTCTATGGCTGTGTTTCAGGTGTTTTATGCAGCTCCATGCCTGGTGCCCCGTGAACCCCCCCCCCCCCCCCCCCACCAGGTCTCACCTGTCTGTCATGGGACCCGGCACATGAGTCGTGACTTCACCTGGGCTGTCTGTCTATTCTAGGACCTCTCACTGTAAACCACCTAAAACTGTCGTATACTGGGAACGATATCTAAAGGGATTATCATTTATGCCTGAGATCGGAGGAGGGGTGGGGGATAGGGGGATCTTTGACCCCCCCCCCCTCCCCCTTTCCCCTGCCACAGCAATATGCTCTGAGAAAGTTTGACACCCCAAATTAATTAATATCTATTGATATGGATATTGGTCTTGCTGACTGCACCCAATATTGATCATTTGAGAAGAATTCAGGCAGTGGTGGACTCTCCAAACAGCGTAAATTTGTATTACTCTCCCTCCAAAACACTATGGGTATAGACCCCTAAAATCGACATGGCGACATGGGCATTTCTTAAAATCGACATGGCGACATGGGCATTTCTTAAAATCGACATGGGACATGGCCAGTTAAGTGACATGTGACAGGGGCATTTCTTAAAATCGACATGTGACATGGGGCTTAGTGACATGAAAAAAAGAATCTCATATAGAGTGAGATACACAAATAGCATGGCCAGACTATTATATATGTATCATTTAAACAATATGTATTACAAATGTCCCTCTTATCTGTCCATACATCTGTGGTACGTGAAGTGCAGGGGGTTTACAGTAGAGCGTATCGCAGACGACAATTCTGTCCAGAGTTTCCCGCCAATGTGCGCGCGCATCATGACGTCGCCTAGCGGCAGAGATGTGTATTACTGTGGCTGGGAGCTGGTCCTCACCATTTGGTTTATGAACCTGCGTTGGTGCACTCCAATAACGGGACGTCTCTGACAAGTGGGAGGAAGCCTTTTTATATCTGACTCCTTGATATAGGTAATTGTTACTGGTATAAATGGCTAAAGTGTAGGTAGGCCTAATGACCATGCAGCAGAGACCTTAATACTGGATACATAGCACACTAAATGGAGACTATAACATTGGACTAACAGGCACCACCTAATTATCGTGTTAGATCCTGCTAATTACGAATAACGTCTTCAATTTAGGGATTGGTCATTTCTTAACAAGGGGGTGGGTGTGTGTGTGTGGGGGGGGGGGGGGGTTATTCGTTCAAACGTGAGACCCCCCCCATCGCCTCAAGAGGGGACCAATGCTAAAGCCCTCTCCCCCATCCCCTCCTAGGGGTCTAACCTTTTGCTATTTTAACCCCACCCCAAATGCACCGCCCCTGTTATAAAACGACCACTCATGTCCAAAAGGTATCCTATTGAGTGTCTTACTGTACATACATGTGCTACATAATATGACATTATTATGTTACATTGCAGGCATACGTGGTGTATGTGGCGTGGAGCAGTGGTACAGTCAGCGTGGTGCACAGGACATACCAGGACTTCCAACGTCTGCATGTAAGTATACAATACAGACAATGTACAATGCTACAAACTCTACAATTAGTGTACAATGTACACAGTACAGGGACAGACTGGGGGTTTAACGGGGGATAGGGGTATGGTGGTACACACACACACACACACACACACACACACACATATATATATATATATATATATATATATATATATATATATATATATATATATATATATATATATATATATGGTACTGTTACAATGGGTGCCACTTGTACCGAAAGACATGTCCATAAGAAATCCACGTCTAATTGAGGGAATTGTTTCATTGATCTAAAATGCATTCAGCTACTAAGTGTCCGATGGCAGGGTCTGACCCAGGAAGTGAAAGGGGGATTGAGGGGCGGTAAACAGCAAGAAAAAGTCGCATAACGGTTGCGGGTAATTGATCCATCATTAGACTTTTTTTTTAAATAATTTTTCTCCAAATAAATAGTGGGCCGTGTGTGTGTGTGTGTGTGTGTGGGGGGGGGGGGGGGTGCAGTCTGTACCCACAGTACTCCCATCCCATCAGAAGATCCTAAATCTCCAGTACACTACCAGCAAAGTGTTGGGAGGGGCAGTGGTCTTTCTGTGTCGTAGTGGGCTGGGGGGGGGGGGGTGCTCAGATTTAGTATGCAGTATGTGCAAAGAACTTTATGGTATCTGTCAAAAAGTATGACTTTTTCAACGAGACAGGACAGGTGTTTGGAACTCAAGCCAAAAGAGAACCGTTATATGTATATAATGATATAGACTTAGATAAAAAGGTCGTGTAGATACACAAGTAAACAAATATGTATTCAGCATGAATAGATGAGTCAGGCAATGGGTAATAGAGTAACGATAAAACATACTTATTTAACAGTGTTGATATAACCATGTGTATTTATTCAGTTTATTCCCTGAGTCAGAGAACATAAAATTCTAGGGAATGTTTTTCATTTTATCACTTAGACATAGGCAGTCCAGACATTTAAGACTCATCGTGCGTTTATCTTACAATAAGTATACTCGCAGTGTCATTCTAGTATTAACAATGTTTGCTTTCTAATTTTCAGAACCAACTACAAGAGAAGTTTAACAAAGACCACGAACTCTGTGCACATGGTAAAATCATACCAGATCTCCAAGGTAAGTGATTTAAATATGGCTATTTGGGGATTTAAATATGTTACCTTTTTTTGTGAAATTACACAATCAGGTGTATCCCTAACACATGTTGCGCATTCGAATAATGATTAGCAAGTGTTTCTCTACATGTACACGTATACACAAATCATTGTCCAAGTCCATGACAACTGTGATCATAACAACAGAGGGGGCACCAATGTAACTGCATGAATTCTTTCATCATCAAGTGTCCCATAGCACCCACCCCTTCCTCTGCCCCATACCCTGTAGCACCATGTATATGCAATCATATTTCTTTTTAGCTTTAGCTTTCTCCATTTGGGTAGCAGTATTTCCATCTGACAGACCCTTTTCTTTTAAATTAAATCGTCCATGCCTCAAGGTCATAGTCCAATAAAAGGAGAAAAACTACTTGATTGTATGAGAAGCCTTATTGTAAGGGTTCAATTACCGTGGGAAAATACCGTTACCTGTCCAGACAGCGACACAGCTCTCTTCCCCCACGCGTTGCCCCTATATCGGCACCCAGCTCCACATTCCCCTCCTGCAAATCAAAGCCACTGCACGTCTGTACCCAGCCCTGATAGGAACAGGGCAAGTGTGGAGGACAAGTCACTTATTATTACCACTGTGGAGACACTTGTAGGATTGCGGTTTTATCTGTTGGATATATGATATAGTCGGTTAGTATACGCCCCATTGATTATTATCACATAGGCTCTGCATAGGAAATGGATACTAGTATAAGGTAATTTCGAAGTCAGTTGTGACATGTATATTAGCATTTCTATCATTGGACTTGTAGCCTTATTCTAGCTGGGACTTTACCTGCATGATATGGGACGGTATATAAACAGGTAGTAGGCCTTTCAACACCTGTGCATTAGGGCAGGTGGTATAGTTACCTATATACCTGTACATGTCATGCCTGTGAATAAAACACACAAAAGTAATCAAAAGTTTACAGTAATTTGAGCCACAACAGGTGGACGGGAGGTGCTAGTTCAGTTCACTGTGCTGAAAAGTCTGTCACAATTTCCCATGCAATTTCGACGCCCAGTGATTAATAATGCAGTTTAAAAGCAAAACACTAATGAGATGATTCTATGAAAATACCAAACCATCGACAAGGGTAAGGGTATTTTTCTACGGGGACTTCCATTTATGACATTAAAAACACTGCCGTACATTAACATTGGGAAACACTTGCAATATAAAACTAGATCGCCATCTCCTAAATATGCCACACTACTATGGTCAGCATTAGTAGACACTGGTTTAGGTACCAGGGGGGAGGAGGACACACCTGTTCTCCGGGTTAATGTCCATATCGACCCTGCAGGTGTGGCTATGGATGTGATTATCTATTGGGGGAGTTGGGAGCCTGTGTTACCTATTGATTGTGTCTCTGCATGGCCTGTGGCCCTTCAGCTGCAGGCTGATGATGGAAGTTGGTATTCCCCCTCCCCATTGATGTTAGCGGGTCGCCTCAATGAATACCATGACACCCCCACATGAAGGATGCACTATGTTGCTGTATCTAACATATTATATATTAAAATGTGCGGAGCCAAGCGAAAAGGGTGCTCCGCTAAGCGGGTATGCAGGTCTTCCTTTCTGCCTGGCTGCTCACATAAAACTTTTGCATAAAAAAGGCTTTAAAAAAAAAAGAAGCTTTTCAATAAGATGCGCATGCGGCCATATAGAATGGATGATCCGCTCGGCACTTCTTTTCTGCATGACTGCTTATACACAATATCATAATTATATACATCTATAACGTCCATATGGTTCAGTGCTGACTCACAATAGTCAATTTATATACTATATAAAATAGAATTGTTCAGTCAGTATAGACATCAGCTATAGGGAGTTCCAATAACCTCCATTCCTATGACAGATCTGTCATTGCATGGTGCTTAGATATCGTGGCTCTACCCTTCCCATTGCACGCAAACACTGTCGTGAATGTATATACAAGGTAAGAGTGTGGCCATTGTTTAGCAATATTTCTTTCCACACTGCCCACCTGCCCCCAATCAAGAAGAAAGCTAATTCATTAAAGCTTGACTGTCATGGTTGAAGTGAGGCCAAAAGCACTTTTAGATACAGTTCAGTTTTCATTCACAAGAGGGCTTTTAAGGGCTGGGAGCTCAGCTCTTCCAGGCTTAAGATAGGGTGAATATGTTGTAGCTGGACAATGCTCATGCCCAGTGGGCACAGAACATTGAATCAACATTGAAAGCTGGTTGACAATGCTGATTCAATGTTGATTCAATGTTGATTCAACGTTAAATGGAATTTTGTGCCCACTGGGTGGTCCCCTGTACAAACACTGCTGCCCTCCGGTGGAACTGTTTTTTTAGTCCATGTATGGAAAATGCTGAACTTATTCCCTGACGGCCCAGCTTTAAGTTCCACCGGTACTCCCCCCACCTTTTTGTCGTGCCCATCCCCCTGCCAAAAAATGACCAGTCCCTATCAGAATGAGCAGCACCTTTACCCACGTGTGTGTTGCTCATATTGCTCACTGACCTACACCCACACACACTGTACCACCAAGCACATTGTAGTCCCTCTAAATTCACCAACCACTTCAAATGTATTCCAGTCTACCTATCTAGACATTAATAACAACCTTTTAATTCCAGGGCGGGTCATTCTAGGCAGAAATAATGTACAAAAGGTTGCCCTCTGGAGGCTTCAGCTGTTGGACGAATATTGCAAGGTGAGTGAGAAAAACAATCCATTTTTTGACATGCCCATAGACAGGTCCGTGTATGTGAATGAGTCTGACTAAACGGATTGTTGTTGTTGTATGAATGAGTTATATTCTGGTGGCATGTTGCCTCTGCACGCTTTGAATAACAGGTTTAGCCATTTGAAAAGTATTTTAATGCACGGTGCCATTATGTGGTCATCATGTATGAAATGTGGCCCAGGTCAGTAACTGGCCCGGTCTGCATTCATGTATCATGCTGACCCTACGTATTTGATACACTTCTGAATGATCGGTATGATATATTCATTGAAGCAGTGCCGGCGAATTCAAACTCTGATATAGTATAGAACCACCCATGCAAACTGTGGAAATGGTAAATGGCCATGTGCCATAGTATCATTATTATAAAGGCCATTATTGCTCCTAATTATGATCTAATACCTTTAATTCCTATGTAATTAAATGATGCTCACCTCCTGTCCATGGCTAACACCCGTATAATATATCCTCAGTACATCTGCCCTTGGCATTCACCGTTCTGTTTACTGGTACATATACAGCACTTTTTGGGTGATACACATAATTATTAAGACGTCTGCCATTTTTATGTTTCCTGTTAATTATACGACTCATACAGCTAACTGAGTCACACAGCAAGTAGAGTGTGAAAGGGCCACATTCATATATTTGTATATATGCGGTAATTATACACAGACATCTTTATTTAAAAGTAGGCCCCTCTGACTTAATTTTTTCAAATATGCCAGGTGTGTGTTCTATTACTAGTATTATTATTCCATGAGAGAGCAGTGAGAGACGGGGGAGAAGTCGCTCTCTCTATAACGTCTATGTAGCAGATAGACTATGTTTATAAAAGGGCATGCAATATAACCAAGGTGTGAAGTCTATTGTTCTACCCCACCACCGTTGATTAGACCTTCATAAATCATGCAATGAATAGAAATTAAACCCTCTGTGTTATGCCATGTAATGCACTTCATTCAAGCCTGCCCCTGGCCCCTACACTTGTCCTAAACCTATAGTGGAGATGAAACTGTCTGGGGCTTCTTTATCAGACGTTACAGAGTCTAGAATGATCCGTATATATATATATATATATATATATATATATATATATATATATATATATATATATATATATATTAATATATATATATATATATATATATATTGTTATACATTTAATGTAAATAAAGAGAATATATGTATATATATATATATATATATTAATATATATATATATATATATATATATATATATATATATATATATACATATATTATCTTTATTTACATTAAATGTATAACAATTGGAGAGCAAAATCACAAACCGATTATTTGCAGCAAGTGGTTACACTTATAGGCTGGAGTCAGGACATTAACCACTGGTTTATATTAGATGTATGGCTGTCACAACTGAATGGGTTGCTCATGGGCGTGTATGCGCTCAGGGGTGGTCATTGCAGACAGCTGCAGACCTGAAATATCTCCACCCCCCTCACACCACCTGTACACTCCCAGAAGCACTAAGCCTCACACACCCCACCTATACTCCCACACCTGTACCATTTACCTCAACCAACAAACGGCCAACCTCCCTCCTTCCTCACAACACACACAATCGTCCATTCAATTCTCCGCTCTCCCACCGTCCACATCTCAGTTTTCAATCCAGTTCCATCCTATACCTTTTTGGCAGCCGTCAACACGGTTTTTATTACCACAACTCACATTTTATCTCCGCCATCAAACACAAGGTATTTTGGTTATAACTGATTTGTATTAGACACCGAGAATTGAGTGACCACAGGAGGATATCTTGGATAGTTCTTCAAGATGTCGTCCGCCAGCCGGTCGGGACGGTCACGCACGAGGTCTATGGCCTCCAGGGACGCGTCCTACCGGTCATCTCTCACTAGTGTGACTCAGCCACTATCTACCACAATCATCTCAGGGCACGACTCACATTCCACAGACCCTGATGTATCCTTCAAAACTGTGGACAGGGCGCCGACATCTGTCACCCCGTCGGACATTGGTAACTCGAGGTCACACCGAACACGCCACTCCACAGCACGCAGCAATACATCAGCAAGGTCTGGTGGTAGTGCCTCCCTGTCCGGATCCGTGGTCTACCGCCTGGACACACTGGAGTCAGACGTTAACACCATCAGGAGCGATGTCCAAGGAGTCAAAAGTACCATGGAGGACGTGGCTCTCCAGCTGGCACTGCTGGTGAGCGCCGCAAAGGGCACCGACACCGACAGGCCAGCGGCAGTCACACCGCAGGCCGACAGGTGTCCACCCACCTTCACACGGTCACTACATGCTCAACCCACCGATGCCAGGACAAAGGCGGTGGGGACTCCAGGGCAACCACAGCTCCCTACACCTGCTGCACTCCGCCAGTCATGTGCGGCCACAGGCTACATCGATGCTCACCTCAAGCGCGAGGAGATGCCCCATGTCAGGACGGATGGTAAGAACCCATTTATAAGCGACATTTTCACCGATAAGCTGATTGGGAAACCATACATGTTCATTGAGAGGCACGGGGTACGCACACTTAAAGAAAAGCTAGAGGTCAGGAGCGACATGAAGAGCGGCGAATATATTAACGCCCTCATCGCCCTGCTCCAGTTCCCTGCTGCTTTTGATCCCAGTGACCACCCCCATATCACTAAGCACCTCCATGAGGTCTCCTCAGACTCGCTCACACGCACCTGGGAAAACGTGTTGAAGTGGTCACAGTTCATATTTGATGAGGTGGAGAAGAAGAACCTGTTTTGGCATCAGTATCAATTGATACAAAACGCGAGGTTCAGACTGTGCTTTGCTGCCCCCTCAGGCAATGCCCCTGCTCCTCCAGGCGTATCAGCTACCACACAGGCCGCGGCACACGCTGGAGGAAAGGTCCTGGTCACGTGCCCTGACTTCAACCAGCAGAAGGGATGTAAACACCAGGCCCACCATGACATCTCCGGTGTGCGGTTCCTTCATGTGTGCGCTTTCTGTTTTGGTCGAGGTAAACAGCTCCCACATAACATTATAGCGTGTAATAACAAAATGTTTGGCTCCACTCATACACATCAGCCAGGGCAACAACGTGGTTCTGTCAACGGCCACGTTTACTCACAGAACACCAACCAGGCTCCACCAAAAAACTAGTACCGGGCGCCGTGTATATGAGTCAACACACGGCCACGCCCACCTCAGCCATACACGTGTTCTCCGTCGGGAGCCGGGGGCTTCCCCCAGCACGTGGACACGATGTAAACATCAACACTGGTGACGTCATTCCGCGGGTCTCCCCCCGCAGCTCGACGCTCATTGGCCAAGCCGCGCGTCTCGCGCCCCGCGTGAGTTTGGACGATATTCAAGATGGCGGCGCCCACGGAGCACGGGACAGTCTGTCTTCACTCGGTTTATCACTTGAAGATCAGTGTATTATAGACAATATATCAGCCGCGGCACCGTGGAATAGAAAGGGCATTGTCGGGTCTAAAGTGTGCTCGGTCGGGGAAACACCACGCGGACATGCCTTCAGCCCGCAGCTCGGGCCCCGGGTCGGCACGCGGGCCCCGACAGTCGCCCCACCCGACAACAGCGACCGGGGGCCGGCAACAGCCACCGACAACCACCAACACATCACACAGCCCGGAGGAAAGTCAACCGACATGCCGCCAGTCATATGCAACACCACAGGTATGGTCCCGGACTTCTCTGATATACGTAAAATGTGTGAAAGTAACGTACCCACCCCCAGCGTTGATATGTCACCCCATGCATTCGCTGAACATAGACGCCAGACATGGCCGACAATGGTGGGCGATAAAACAGCGGGATGGGCCCAAATCTATGAGACAGTCCGCGCCACTGGTGTGCCTAACGCCATGGGCGCTAAGATACAGCTCCCTACATCACTCAACATTGCTGCATGGGAGAAGTACCTCACGGTGTCACCCGACGAGGTAGAGCTGTTAGGTTTTGTCAAATACGGTTTCCCTATGGGATATATGGGGCCTACCTCCGACACCTCTGGTATTTCAAACCATCCAAGTGCTACACAGCACAAACATGCCATAGACAGTTTTATTAGTAAAGAAATGTCATATGGGTGTCTCATAGGCCCATGTGAACGACCTCCCTTCCACCCATGGATGCACGTCTCGCCACTAATGTCCAGAGAAAAACGAGACACGGACGAGAGACGGGTGATCATAGACATGACATTTCCGCGCCAGACCTCAGTTAATGCATATATCATGAAAAATACGGTCTGCGGTACACCCCGTCAGCACTCTCTCCCGACAGTAGATTTGCTAGTGGCCGACATACTCAGCATGGGAAAGGGCTGTTATCTCAGTACTCTAGATTTATCTCGTGCATACAAATGGTTCTCCTCAGATTGCCTGGACTGGCCTCTGCTCGGTATGGAGTGGGGCGGTAGCTTCTACTGCGACACTACACTCCCCTTCGGTGCCAGAGCAAGCAGCGCCAGTATGCAAAGAGTCGCAAACGCAATTGTGAGAATCCTTAAATCAAAGGGAATCACGTCGCACATGTACTTAGACGATCTTGTGGTTATATCTCCAGATCTACAAGCAGCCAACAGCCACTACCAGACAGCCAGAGACCTCTTCAAAGAGTTGGGACTGCCAGAGGCCAAAGAGAAGGCGCAACCCCCGGCCCGTCTCGTAAGATGGCTCGGCATCGACATAGACACAGATGGAATGTCTTTGGCAGTACCCCAGGACAAGCTTTCACAAACCCTAGACCAGGTAGGAAATGTGATAAAAAGGCGCTCAATTACAAAGAAAACCCTCCAGTCAATGCTCGGCCGTCTGCTACACATAGCCAAGTGCGTAAGGCCGGCCCGACTATTTGTGAGCAAACTACTGGAGGCATTAAGGGGGATGAAGCATTTCTATCTAAACGTAAACAGTGAAATGCGCAGTGATCTCAGGTGGTTCCTGGACTTTGGCAAACAATGGAACGGTGTGTCTCTTATCCCCAGGCATACAGTGGACATTGACATTCATGTGGACGCCTGCCTCTCTGGCGTTGGGGCATCCGATGGCGTCCATGCCTACTGGCAACAAGTCTGTGACATACGGGACCCAGTGGATAACATTAGCGAGCTGGAGGCAGGCAATGTGGCAGTAGCTCTGTCAACGTTCATGTCAACAGAACACAGAGGACAACATGTCAGAGTGCACTGTGATAATGAAGCATCTGTCAGTGTCTTCACCACAGGGAGGGGTAGAAACGGGGTCATGTTAGATGCTGCTAGGCAGGCATGGATGATTCAGGCCAGACATGACATCTCCATCTCATATGTCCACATTCCAGGTGTGGACAACCTTGTTGCAGATAGGCTCAGTAGAGCACACCTTAGTGATAAACATCTTGCTGACGCCCATGATCTTGTCATTACAAACTGTTTGTTGCCTGTGAAACCTCATACTCAGCTCCTATTTGACCTGTGCCCGAAAATGTCTTGCAGATCCGGCTCTCCATTATCTGCAGGCCCAAGCCACGGCACGTCAACTGTCAGCTCGAGCAGAGGGCACCCGAAACAACAGCAAGGTGGGCGTCTCAACATACCTGGCCTTCATGTGGTGGGTGGGGAAGGACCCATACGACCCCCACTACAGCGTAGTGTGCACATACCTGGAGTACATAGCAGCACACCTGAAGGCTCCAGGGACCATCAGGAACTACATATCGCAGGCAAGGGTGCACGTATCACTAGTAACCAATACAATGTACCCATTGACTCACATGAGGATAAGTCGAGCACTCGAGGGGATAAACAGGAACAAAGGATACAAGCCAAAGGTCAAGGCCAACGTCCCCATGGACGTCCTCAGACCCATAGTGATACGACTCCAAGGCACGCCACTCAACAATACCATCAGGGCAGCTATCCTACTACAGTACTATGCAGCGCTCAGGCCGGGCGAGGTGACACCCCCCTCAAAGAAGCGTTTTCAAAGTACATTCCACCTCACAAGAGACGATGCTCAGTTTGTGGGGACACGCGTCAGAATCACCATCAAGCACGGCAAGACTCTCCAGCACACTGGAGATCAAAAGTCGGTGACACTGGCGCCATCTACAACAAAAGAACTGTGCATAGTCAGTGCCATGCGACAAATGTGTATGGACACACCCACAACGTCCCCCAGCGACCCTTTGTTCATGTTCGACGACACGAGACAACCAGTGCCAACATCAGAGATAAGGAAGCACTGGGAAAAGGGACTACGGGATCTGGGGATACCCGACAAAGCATACACCCTCCATGGTCTCAGGAAGTCCGCAGCCACAGAGGCATCACGGGCTGGAGCAACGGAACTCGAGATTCAGCGGTATGCAGGCTGGAAGTCCAACGCACACAGGACATACATCGTCACTAGTGCTAACCAAAAAGTGAACGCTCACCTAGTAAAGGCGCTACAGAAGCAGTGATCATCATATACGCATGCCATGATACTGTTCTTAATAATTGTATTATCATCACCGCAATATTTTACACACTTACAATAACATGTGTCTCATCATGTACTTTTATCTCTTGTTGTTCACATACTATACAAATCATGTGTCAACCAATTATCAATCCCCACCCACCCACTCCTTTAATACACCTTGCAGGCTTGGTATCTATTTTTACTACCACATACTCATATCAATTGTTCATTAAATATACAATTCAAATGTCAAATAATTGTATATCAATCTACGCGTATACTCCGTCTACCGGTATACCGTAATAATAAAATGTATGTGTATTATAATGTTTACATAATGTAAATAAATTTTATTACTCCAAGCCTGGTCTACCTCAATTCATTTCATAGTCTAAAGCTAGAGCTGTAATGGGTTGCTCATGGGCGTGTATGCGCTCAGGGGTGGTCATTGCAGACAGCTGCAGACCTGAAATATCTCCACCCCCCTCACACCACCTGTACACTCCCAGAAGCACTAAGCCTCACACACCCCACCTATACTCCCACACCTGTACCATTTACCTCAACCAACAAACGGCCAACCTCCCTCCTTCCTCACAACACACACAATCGTCCATTCAATTCTCCGCTCTCCCACCGTCCACATCTCAGTTTTCCCACCCACCCACACCTAATAACAATATCTCAATAGTCATTTCAATAGTCATTCAATATGTCATAAGGTATCTATTTTTACTACCACATACTCATATCAATTGTTCATTAAATATACAATTCAAATGTCAAATAATTGTATATCAATCTACGCGTATACTCCGTCTACCGGTATACCGTAATAATAAAATGTATGTGTATTATAATGTTTACATAATGTAAATAAATTTTATTACTCCAAGCCTGGTCTACCTCAATTCATTTCATAGTCTAAAGCTAGAGCTGTAATGATGACTCATCCCATATAATTATATGCCTCCCTCGGGCCATAACGTCTACCTCTAAAAGTTTAGCTGTTTTAAGAAAAGGAAAATTTAATGTGTGCCTACACTTTTTAAAACTATTTTTGAAAAAGATGAAAAATTTAGAAAATTATGAAAATTAGGTAAAAAGGTTATATTTTTCAAAATGTAAATTGAAGTTTTAGGGTGGGCCCTGTTAAACTGCGTCTGTCTAATATGTTAGCTTACCAGAAACACACATTTTTTTAGGCCGACACAAGAAAGGTGGATTCATGCACCAACCTATTAGGTCTGCCTACTGTCGTGCCGTGGTCAGGCTTGACTGACATGTACATTGCGTGTTGGGAGCCTCCTCCCGTCCGTTTACACCCCACCCGAGTGGCGGGAAATGGGATCCATTTGTCGTCTGCTATCTAATTGGTGTGGTATGACTGTGCAGTTTACTGTGTCCTATTAAACTACATGTATATATCCAACAAGAAATCTGACTTACCAGCGGCCCCCAGACCGACGATGATTGTGAATAGTTAGTGGTGGTTTATTAACAACAGGGGGTGGTTGGTAGTCCCCCCCCCCCTAAATGGATCCCTCTTGAGTTGGGGGGGGGGGGTTAATATATGAGACCTCTCTTCATGTGTGTGTGTGTTTGTGGAGGGGGGGGGGTATGAACGGCCCCTTTTCATCAGCCAGAAACACGACGAGAGCTGGTCCGTAAAGGCCCATAACCTACTGCCCCCACACCAACAGTGGTAGTGGATTGATGACCGGTACTCAGGGCTTCATATAGGGTGGGTGGGGACTTAAACAGGATGAGACGTGGAGGCTCTCCGCAGGAGGAGACAAAGCCATGCACCAGGACCTGCAGGGGTTACTGGGGATGGCATCAAACCGACACATTAACATTGAGGGAGAAGTCATTTCATGTGGTGGTGGGGGAGGTGGGATGCACCCCTGAAGGGGGGGGGGTGACCAAAATCAAGTGGGAATCCTCTTGTGTGTGGGGGGAGGGGGCACACCCATTTCATTATTTTTTATCGAAAAATGCCTGTACTATCAAATATAGGGCTCGGCCGGAAAGGAAGTGATTCCCTCTGCTGTCAAAAAATGACCACCCCTTAGCCCAGGGTCGGATACAGAAAAGACTAATAAAGGGAATAAGGATCTCGTTGAAATGAAATGCCTAAGGGGGGAAGTCAAAAGGTGGAAAATTACAAATAAAAAATTATAAGAAAGAAAGAGCAGAGTGACATTGGGTCAGGTGTGTGCATGAATCAGCGTACGTGCATTTTGATAAATAAAAGACTCCCCCCACCACCACCACACACAACCCTGTTATTTACATGTTTATACCTATTACAGCAGCATCCACCAGCAAGCATTGTGCCAGCTAACACTCAGTTCTTATAGCACAGTTAAGGCAAACACACACACCCATGCCCACATGTAGATCTACACGCCTAACTATTATAGCCTCCACAGAACAAGACCATAAAAGGTGTTATATTAGTAAAGGTGCACATGGTATAGGGATCCAGGTGCTAAAGCCGTAGGGGAGGGGGCTGGGTGGAAGGGGAGGGGGCTGGAAAAGAAGGCCACAATCGTGCTCATCGTGAACTAAAAATATAACGGTCTGGAGAAGTGGGGCTAAAGAGTGCAATTGGTGGAGAAGATGGAGTCAGCGGACTGTGGAAGGTAGGGATGGTAGGATTTGGAGGTGGTATTGAGGGCCAATCAAGGTAGGAGTTAACAAATGAAGTGGGGTGAAGGACTGAAGGAAATTCTGGATATATACCTCAGGAAATAGGTATGACAAACAGACTGTGCATGCAGAACATGGGGTGAATGCAGAGGGATGCAGGGAAACAGGTAGGTGTGAAAATTAGCTGTTTGAATTGGGCTGGCGGTTATTTGAAACAATATAAAGGTTGATATCATAGGCCTACTTATAGTGGGGATGAATGTGAGAGCCAGCTTGGTGGAGACAAGATAATAGGTTAAAGGCGCAGATCTGGGTACCCCTCCAGCGACAGTCGAAGTGGAGCCGGAGCAGGTACTCAGCCCTACATATAGGGGCGGTGGGGCTTTAACAAGAGAGACAAGCATTAGACCTTGTAGGTCAGGGGTCTGTTACAGATTAATGTTAACCCTTTAAGGGCCGCATACTGTTTTACTGTAGGCTGTGTCTCACGACCTTGGGCCAATGTTTTTGTCTCTGACTGGGTGCCAGCTCTGACCGGGTGCCAGCTCTGACCGGCCTGAATATAAACGGGTTATTTATGGCAGATGATGATAAAAATGGACAACTAATGACTAGTTTAGAGAGTTATAACATCCATTAACCTTTTCAGCCAAATTCTATCTCCATCTGCCCTAAATAACCCAATTTTATTCGGGCCGGTCAGAGCTGGCACCCGGTCAGAGCTGGCACCCGGTCAGAGCTGGCACCCGGTCAGAGCTGGCACCCGGTCAGAGACAAAAACATTGGCCCAAGGTCGTGAGACACAGCCTGTAGTGCTTAGTATGTGGACATACAAGGCCTTGATTAGCCTCATTCTGCCACCATACCCCAGAAGCCTGCCATCTAAGAGGTATGAAATATTATAAAGAATACCTCGCTATTTGCCAAGTACCCCAATATTATACATGCAATAAGGCCCACGGGGTGTCTCCTATACAATGCTAACCCTAGGTAATGAAAGGCCAGGTATTCCAGGGACTCTGACCAAACTCTGATACCCTCAATGGATGCCCTGTTCTCACCCCTATATATGTGCGAGGTGTTTTGAACCTTCAGGTTCCAGCTCCTAGGACAGAATGTATAATAGTATAGGGGCCTTATAGGGTGATTTGACTTCGTGTGCTATTGTGCATATAGTGGGACCAAGGGGGATTCCTTACGTAGATCTACAAACGCTGGTTCCTGGTGCTGTTGTCGCAATGATATCTGGTATATGCCCTGCAGATTATATCAATAGGCCCATAGTGAATCCATACATGCCATGTCTTCACCAGGAGTCAACAATACCTCCTAGATAATAGTCCTGAGTCTGAATAACCTGAGTCCGAGTCTGAATCTGAGTCTCACAAAATAATAACTCCTATTTGACATACGAGTATATATGCTGTGTGTTCCTTTTCCCAGGTGGATCCAAAGGTTTAACCACGATTTCAAAATATACTGTAGTTGCTGGAAACCCTCCTCAGCTGTAATAACCACATAAACCCCATGTACTCTACAATAAATACAACACACCACAACACATACTATGTTTACCCTTTATTTTAAAGAATTGAAAATACAAGATAACCAACTATAAACCATTAAAGATGAATTAGACTATTAATAAATAAATAAATAAATTCTTTACTTTCTAGGTATTAAGCAGCCTCCCGGCCCTGGTCTCCTCAGGCCCTGGAGTAGTGCGTTTCTTCCAGCCCACTGACCTGGACGTGAAGGCCTCGTGCCCCAACAGGTGAGTCTTTGTATATTTACCTGTCTACTTACCGCATATCTATGCCTCTCCATGCAGCATCAAAACTCACCAAATCTGTACCAACTTTGGGGAATAACACATCATAGCACCACATAGTCCTTTTAGACACCATATAACATATGTTATAAGGCCACCCATTTGTTACTAATTGTCAATTAAAAAAAAAAAAACATAATGAGAATTACCAAATATGATGACCAGAAACCCTTTTTTAAGTGGCCTAATGATAGATATTTTAGGGGCATTCAAATATAGTCTTCGAGGCCAAGCTCATATACTAGCTCTGCAATAAGCAATGAGGTTTGATAGCAGAATTGGCCTGCCCCTTATATACCCCGGGCGCGTCTTTAACCATCTTCTTTAACAATGCAATATACATAGGATCGGCACATATCTCGTGAGGTTTGATCATATAATAGACGCATTCTTTGTTTTTTGGTTTGAATTATTTCATTTTAAAACGACCCTGTGTGGAGGGAGGGGTAAAGGTATTTGTGATAAGTCCCCCATCGACCATCCATAGTCGGCTTGGGCATTGTACAGGGTGCACCCTCAGAAAAGTGAGAGTCATTGTCGCCAAAACGACCCTCACCTGAGAGTCAGGCAGTGCCTGACCCTCAAGTGAGGGTAGTTTTAGCGACAATGACTCTCACTTTTCTGTGTGTGTGGACTATGTGGGCTCTGGAGTGGATTGCCCTCCTCCTAAGGTACCGGCTTTGTTTTGTCTGGAATTGTTTGTTTTGTGTAGAATTGTGTCATCTAAAATTCTTGCTTGAATAATGATAAGACATCACCAAGGATATGTGCATGAAGTTAAATTAGCAGCATCACCATAGTATTCACTACTAGAAGTATCAGAAGTGTTGAGAGTGGTGTTCAGGGCGGCATATTGGCGTATATTCTTCATGTATTCCCCTCAATTGGGATATACTGAACTGCACAGGCATAGGGGCGTCGACCTTGAAGTTTAACACACCTGGGCATACTGTACATTTAAGAGCAGCAGTGCAAGGATGACACATCATACGGTAATTTCCCGTTTAAGCGCACATGTGCTTACACAATGCAAGTACCTGCTACCCCCTGCACTTATACAGGACATGGTAACCTGATAGGTTAGACAACTTTTGACTTGTTTATTTTATGATAGTCACTTCGAAGAGTCTGGAGACAAGTTTACCTTTTCAGTGTGCTGAGGCATCATGCTGTTCTTAAAGGGTTAAGCCCGCATTTTTTCTTAGTATCTATTGAAGCAATCAATAAGCTGAGGGTGTTTACCTCTACTTGTCAGGGACCCCTTAGATGTCGTGCCTGACTCACCAAAACAAGTTGTATATATATGAAACGTGGTCCTCCTGCAGTTTAACCCTTTCAGGGACGAATAGTACTTTAATGTGCTTTACCCTTTGTCGTCATGATGCCTGAATGCATCATGACGACCTATGGACTCCATACATCCCTGTAGGGTCGGTATGATGCAGGAAGCAGCACTGGCGAGGAGACTCATCAGAGCTGCATTCATGCAGCCCACAATACAAAGGCCATAATGCATAATGCATTAAAGCAATATGCCACCCTTAAAAGACTAAGGGAGTGGTCATTTCTTACAACAGGGGGGGTTGGTGGATTTTCGCATGAGTGAGTCGAAATTCTTTTTGCCCCTCCCCTCCCCCCCTCCACCGGAGGGGTCAGAATTCTTTTGCCCCCCCCCCCTCAGGCAAGTTGAAATTGAGCAACCCCTTTGAGCTATAGTAATGCACTAAACTATAAAGGGGTGGATTTTTTTTTGGTCCCTCCTCCAGAGGGATCAACCAACCGCCCCCCCCCCCCTGTTAAAAAATGACCACTCGCTAAGATTGCTGCGACTCAGTAGGCTATATGTTGCCAACACAATTATCAGCAATTCCCTTAGGGTGGTTTGTGATCTTGTCATGACAACAGTGAAAGATTGATCTACACTTGTAAGTGTTTTTTACTCCCTTTACTCTTTGTGCTCTTTGTGCTGTATGTGCTTCTAGGGTGGGAAGATTGCCTACCAGGCCACATGGGGACGTCTTGCATTTGATGGATCCAGGATATAGAAAACGAGGGGGTGCTTACGTACTTATGGCCAATTTTCATATTAATAAAAAAAAAATCTTCCCTCAAACTGAGCATAATCCATCACTGTTGTGACCTTGTAAAAAAACCTCTGGTATCCAAACTTTAACCAGATCTACCGTAGTAATATCTGGATGTGTTGAGGACCCAAAAGGGGCATGCACACGTGTGTACTGTATACATGCCTTTTACAGTAAGATGACTGTGAGCTAATTGTATCAGGGTCCGCTCAGGAGGCAGTCACGCATTACAGGCCTTCTAGGACACATGACCACATACTTGTACAACATTATATCAACCCTTTAAGGGCCGCATCGTGCTTGAAGGAGCTATACATTTTTTAATTGATACATGAATGCAAGCTTGGTGTGTAACTCACTAGGATTGCATTCATGCATAGTACCAACCCTAAAGGGTGGAAACACACCTGAAGAGTCATCATACATGAATGCATCGCTAGGGCTGCATGCATGTACCATCATGACATATGACAGGGTATATTTGAACCTTATGTAGCCTTTAGATGGTTAGATACGTGGGTTGGACACGGTGCCAGAGCGGGAAGGCACACGACCCGGCAGTCCAGCACGACTAGCTCTATAAGGCCATATAAAAAAGGTGTTTCAGGTGACCTGACCCTACCTAGCAAAACAGGGCCGACCCTAGCAATTCTTATCCAATTTTGAGAAAATATTTGTATTCAAATAATTTTGGGCCTATTTCAGGGTCAATTTGTCAGAGTTGACGCTGTTGTACACAGAGGCAAATATCAGAGTCACCCAATGTCGCCAATACTACTCTTAGACAAGGGTCAGGCACTGCTGGACTATAATAGATGGGTCAAGGGCCATTCTAGTGAGGGTCAGGCTAGGCTGGATATTCAATAACAGGCTGGACCTTGGCAAACTTGCTTGAAAGTCTGGCCATGCTGGATCCTCATGCCATAGTCTGGCAATGCTGGACTCTTGCAGGCTGATAGAGACTCTCCCAAGAGTCCAGCATTGCCAGACTATGGCATGAGGATCCAGCATGGCCAGACTTTCAAGCAAGTTTGCCAAGGTCCAGCCTGTTATTGAATGTCCAGCCTAGCCTGACCCTCACTAGAATGGCCCTTGACCCATCTATTATAGTCCAGCAGTGCCTGACCCTTGTATGAGAGTAGTATTGGCGACATTGGGTGACTCTGATATTTGCCTCTGTGTAGGCGAGTCTGCGCTGAAGTTTGCGAGTCAATTTTGTATGCTTTTCAGACCAAAGTACAATTTCTTTTAAAGAAAAGAATCCGACCTACCCTACCTAGATTTTCAGACTATGTAACGTGAAACACACCTTTTATTTTTTTGGCCTAAGCATAACACGGACATACAGCAGGTCTGCAGTATACCACTGACACCTCCCCACCTCACTCACAACCATTAGCATTGCAAGGTAGGCAGAGGTAGGATGGTGTAAGACCTTCTGGGGCTACCATGCCAAAGGAGCATCTTTAGGTGTAGAAGTCCTGGATTTCATCTCTGTCTTGATTCTGGCTGAAACAAAACCGTGGATGCTAGCGCTGACTCAGGAGGAAGACTCTCAGATCAGGGAATTACGGCGTCTAAGACTCTACAGTGTAGAGCAGAACACAAGTAGGAGATGGCATACTTAATTAGACTATATAGAACATACATGTCTAGATACCAAGTGTGGTATCTAGACCTGCACACATAAACGGTGTACTGGCACCTGGATAAGGGACAGCTACACAGAGAGAAGAAGTAGGATCACTGTTACTCTCAAATGGGAGTCCAGCCCCGATCACTGAGGTAACTCTCCCCATAACTCTAAAGTGACTCCCAATCATTAGGGAGTCTTCGATCAGAGTCACTATAGAGTCATTATAGAGTTATTATAGAGTCCTGGTAATGTTAAGGAGTCACTTTAGAGTCCTGGGGAGAGTTACCTCAGTGATCACGTCGGGAGTCACAGTGATTCTACTTCTTTTCTGTGTGTAGATGACACCTGGAGGCTGTTTCACCCCAAATGGCAAGAACATTGTGAACCACCGCAAATGCTAAGTG
This sequence comes from Harmothoe impar, assembly GCA_947462335.1. NCBI lineage: Eukaryota > Metazoa > Annelida > Polychaeta > Phyllodocida > Polynoidae > Harmothoe > Harmothoe impar. The sequence continues at coordinate 19,042,503 of OX381707.1, read as the reverse complement.
GATCCCAGTAAATGCGTTATGGAGGGTACTCAACCAGCATATATACAGAATTTGCGGCAGCCATACAGCATTCGCAGGGGGTAAATAAAGCATTTGTAGGGGTCGATAACGCATTTGTAGGGGTCCATAACGCATTTGTAGGGGCCCATTACGCATTTGTAGGGGCCCATTACGCATTTGTAGGGATCGATAACGCATTTGTAGGGGTCCATAACGCATTTGTAGGGGCCCATTACGCATTTGTAGGGGCCCATTACGCATTTGTAGGGCACCATGAATGTTTGTCATTTGATGTGAAACAGCCTCCTGAAAGGGGAGCTTTAGTTTTGTGTTAAATGTGATTTTGCCCTTTTTCTCGTGGTTTGTCGTGTATTTCGCCGCTAGAGATGTAACCTTGTTTTCTTTACAGCGATCTGTGTCAATTCTATGTATGACCTGTCTTATTTCCCCCCTGGAGTAAACAAATTGAGTCCTACTCTATGTTGCTTTGTACACCCAACGGTGGAGAGGTAATGTGTGAGAGGGGGGAGGGTGCATGGTGGAGAATATTATATATATATACATATATATATATATATATATATATATATATATATATATACATATATATATATATATATATATATATATATATATATATACATAATATATATATATACACACACACATATATATATATATATATATATATATATATATATATATACATATATACATATATATATATATATATATATATATATATATATATATATATATATATATATATATATATATATACAGATACATATGATAAGAATGGTGTCAAGTCACCCGATATAAATAGGGTATTTATAGGCTTAATGTTTTTGGAAAGGTATCTGAGATGATATAATTACAGAAGTTTCCCATGTACCAGTAATCACACCCATTACCAATACTGTTTTTCTAATACACAGAAAAAATGCCAATGTCACCAAACAGCCCCTCTCCAAATGTCAGGCATGGCCTGGCACTCAGTCTGGAATGATGTCGTTTTTGTAACATTGATTCTCATATTTTTCTCGGTGTTTCTATACAAGAGACCCCACATCAAATCACCACAAGTAACCTCTATATTTGCCTCTGTCCACCACAGGGGGAGGATGAGTAGTCGGCGGAAGAACCAGCCGCAGGGGGCGTCAGAGATCAGCACCCCCCTGCCGTCAGAGAGATACGTCGCCGTCTCAGACTACGTCAAGAACGGTGCTGACGAGATGACGTTAACGGAGGGGGACTCCCTGGAGGTCTTTATCAGGGACGAGTCAGGTGAGGCGGCATTCAGGATATGCATACAAAGTGTGACTTATAGCTAGGATACTAGTGGTTAGGTGCAGGGAGAGTTTATGTAGTCATAAATAAGGGGCCGGGGTAAGAAGCTATTATACCAATTCACAGAGAAAAGAAGCAGCGTCAAAAGGGAGTCCAGGCTGCCTCCAGAATGACTCCGCTCTTATGGGGAGCCCAGGTCCTTATGTGACTCCCTTAGGTGAGTCAGGGAACTATGTGACTCTCCCATGTGACTCCCTCAGGTAGGCTAGGGAGGGACCTATGGGAGTCACAGGAAGCCTGGACTCTCTTGAAGAGGGGAGTCGTTCTGGAGGCAACCTGGGCCCCCTTTTGACGCTGTTTCTTCTTTCTGTGAAGGCACTATAATGCCCTCGGTCGTCATAATGCATCAAGACAGCCCTGACAAGTACTCACCAGTGTTGCATCCATGCATCATGCCAGTCCTACTTTACGTGATGCACTTATACACTCAAAAAATAAACTTGTCTCCAGACTCTTCAAAGTGACGGTCATAAAATAAACGAGTCAAAAACTCGTCTAAGTGACAAGGAAGCGGGTCTTCTAGCTGGAGATAGAAGACCCACTTGGTATGTGCCAGCCCAAAACCCGACATTTGCCAGCTCCAGATTCTATTTGTGGGATGGTAACCTGATAGGTTAGACAACTTTTGACTTGTTTATTGTATGACAGTCACTTTGACAAGTCTGGAGACGAGTTTACTTTTTCAGTGTACAGTGCCAGTGAGTGGGTGCATCATGACGACATCATGACATAAAATGACGCCTTGAAGCATCACCCTATCCTTAAATGTTTAACACCTGCGGTCTTATGTACTCCACCTCTAAACCAGTTCCTGGTTCTTAACATTACCACACTGTCCCTTTTCCATTAGATTTTTGTCCATTGGATTTGTCATCTAGATCCTATTGAGTGCTTTCCTTATTGAATAAAAAGGTCACATGAAAGAGATTTATTTGTGTGTACTGCAAGGTGGGCTTACATCAACACATGTGACACAGTCAATGTCAACCAGAAAAGAGAAGGATCTGCAATGTACAATTAAAAAAAACTGATAAAAAGAGAGCTTTTGTATGAAAGGAGTTTGGTAAAGCTGTTACTCCACTGTGAGATTTTCTCATCAGATCGAAACTACTTTTAAAACAACAACAAAAACTGATATTGATGCCTGTCACGCAATAGATGTATTTTGATATTCTTGTCTCCTTTTGCTTATAATCCTAGCCAATCCTTTTTTTATAAAGTCATTCAGTTTTTTCAGAAAATTGTTGATAAAGTTTTTAAACATTTCTGAAGTGTGACCAACAAATACATTAGTATAACCCCAAAATCCGGCATTTTAATATACACTATTTGAAAGATAATTGTCATCGGGATCTCCTAATATGGAATGTTTGCACACATAACCGTTATAGCCAATATCATGATGATTCTACTAAAACCAATGTAAGCACAACTTTATTATGAAAAAGTCACACTTTCTTGCTACATTGGTCTATAGTTTATGGATGTCTCACCTTGTTCTAAGACCTAATACTGCGTCTGTTTGCAGGCTGGTGGTTGGTATGTAAGGACCAGCTGTATGGGTGGGTGCCCTACAGCTACCTGGAGAAGGTGGATGGATGTCAGGACGCCCCCGTCAGCATAGTAGCCAATGGCAGAGGTGAGTTTATTATGGTTTTAACCCTTTAAGGACGGCATGATACCTCAGGGAATCACGTTTAATTATTTTCATGATGCCCCAATGCAGTGCAGATGTGCAACTCGCCGGCCTTCGGAGGTGTATCAACCCATTAGGTTTGATATGAATAAACATTATATAATTTCTTGAAATACATAAATACATCTGCTATGTACAATAATTTCACATTATTTCAATTGTTTTCCGTGTTTATAGAATCATCTTTTGTATTCTTTAGCTCTCGCATATCTTATTTCCGGAACAACATTAAATTTATTGCCCGACGTCCACTGGTTTCTATTGTTACAGAGCGGGTACTTCACTTTTGTCTTCAACATCCATAGACAAAAAAATGATCTCGCGGGCACACTTTTTCAAAAGTTTGTTTTTTTTCATTTGGGGTGGCGTAAAGTACACCAGTAGTACATATAAATATGACTATTCTGTTGTCCTAAGCCCCAACTCCCCCGTCAGGGCCTTTGGTTGTCATAATGCATAAATGCAGCCCTGGTGAGTAGCTCGCCAGTGCTGCATTCAAGCGTCAAGCCGACCCTATACCGGGTTGAGACACTCCCAAAGGGTCGGCAGGTTGCACCAATGCAGCACCGGCAAGTTACTCGCCGGGGCTGCATTGGTGCATCATGACGACAAATGTCATCTTTTAGCAACATGCCTTCATTGAAGGGCTATAACCCTTTAAGGACCGATGTCGCTAAAAGATGACATTTGTCGTCACGATGCACCAATGCAACCCCAGCGAGTAACTCGCTGGTGCTGCATTGGTGCATCGTGCCGACCCTACGGGAGTGTCTCAAACCCATAGGGTTGGCATGATGCTTGAATGCAGCCCTGGCCAGTTACTCGCCAGGGCTGCATTCATGCATCATGACGACCAAGGACATGATGCATTAAGGTATCATACCTTCATTCAAGGTTAAAGCTGGGCCGTCAGGGAATAAGTTCAGCATTTTCCATACATGGACTAAAATAACAGTTCCACCAGAGGGCAGCAGTGTTTGGACAGGGGACCATGAGCATTGTCCAGCTACAACATATTCACCCTATCTTGTGCCTGTATGAGCTGAGCTCCCAGCCCTTAAGAGCCCTCTTGTGAATGAAAACTGAACTATATCCAAAAGTGTTTTTGGCCTCACTTCAACCATGATGGTCAAGCTTTAATTAACCACTCCCTTTTCTCCCCCCACGTGTAGCTGAGCGGTACATGGCCCTGACCGAGTACTCGGCGGAGGAGGAGGACGAGGTGGGCCTCCAGAAGGGGCAGGTGGTGGAGGTACTGGAGAAGCACATGGACGGCTGGTGGCGGGTCAGGTACGCCAACCAGGAGGGCATGGCACCTGCCGTCAACCTGGCCAAGGCAGACTCACGCAAGGTAGGTGCTGTGCAAGGGTTTGAAAACATGTCTTTGTCAATTCACACAGAAAAGTAAAAGAGTCAACTGTGTCTCCCACGTGGCTCTGGTAAAAATAGAGCGTCATATAGCTATTGACTCTACTTATATTAAGGGTCAACTTGAGTTGACACTGGTAGTACAGAGTCAACTCAAGTTAACCCTTCATATAAGCCGAGTCATTAGCGGTTTGACTCTTTATTTTACCAGAGCCATGTGGGAGACACAGTTGACACCTTTACTTTTTCACTGTGAAGTTCACACATGAGTAAAGATTTATGAAAATAATGATGATAGGCGATGTTTACTGATCTTGATGAAGTCACACAAGCATAACAATGGGTCAGGACCACTACATTTGACATGGGCACCCAGCTAACGAACATTTTACGACAAAATAACGTTTTGCCATAATAAGGGGCCATAGAGAACCGTTATATAATGTTGTATAACGTTTTTGGCTTACTGGGCATGCAGTATGGGGCTTGGTGACAAAAGGGATAAAATGTGTCAAGACATTGTAAGGGATATCTTAAGTTAGATATAGGATATGATTAATTGACAAATTAACCCCTGCTGGGAAATTATAATCTTGCTTAACAATTTTATAAGTCTTTCAAAAGATCATTGACCATCCCCTTTAACCTTTAGGCCCGGCGTGCCCTTGAGAAGGCCACAAAGCCTCCGGAACCAGAAAATGACGATTTGGATCCACGTCTGAGCCTGTTTGAGACGCCCAGGGCGGACAGTGACAGTGACAGTGATAAGGACGACTTTGTGGACACGTTGGACATCATCACCATGAGGGAGAGAGTGCAGGCCTCTTTACGATTAAAGCCGACCGACACCACTGGGGAGGCAGAGACAGCTAGGATGAGCTTCAAGAAGAGGGCCATTCGTCCGCCGCCCAGAAAGGGCTCAGTTAGAGCAAGAGTGAGTATTAACCCTTTAAAGCTGGGCCGTCAGGGAATAAGTTCAGCAATTTCCATACATGGACTAAAATAACAGTTCCATCAGAGGGCAGCAGTATGAGCTCCCAGCCCTTAAGAGCCCTCTTGTGAATCAAAACTGAACTGTATCCAAAAGTGCCTTTGGCCTCACTTCAACCATGACGGTCAAGCTTTAATGCACTGTATATAGGGTGGATTCACCATGAGTCGGACACATGCCTTGAGACGGACACTGACATTTGGGGTTATTTATGTACACTAGTAATTATGGTGTATATTTTTTGGAAAGAACAACACTTGAACTTAACTATTGTTCACATATATTCAAAAGGCTTAAAATGCTTGAATAACCACAAAATCAAGTGTCCGTCTCAAGGTATGTGTCCGAATCCAGGTGAATCCACCCAATTAGCCTCTTTGTAGCTGGTGTCGTATTCTGGCATCATGCTGTATGGGGTTGATAAAGTTAAGCCACTAAATAAAATAAAATGTTTTCTCATCACCGCGCGCATCACAAAAACATCAGGTTTTGAGGAAAACCTTTTTTCTTTTTTTGCCAATTTTTATCTATCAAAAACTTGATTAAAATGGATAAAAATTGTCATATTTGGTCTCAAATTAAAGCTAATAATGCCAGCAATGCAGTGGTATAGAAATAACTTACATATTCTCCACATTTGATGATCAATTAATTCCTAACCAATAAAATGTCACGAGAAACATGACTGCGAGTAAAAAAAAGAAAAGAAAAAGACCTCCCTCGTCAGATTTCCCAGACCTTGGTGATGAGAAACCACTTTTTGTGTGGCCTTAGTACTACATTGGTGTATCATGACAGCAACTTGTGGCATTATACTATCCGGGAAGTGAAATTTGATACATAATCTAACTGCAAGTCCACAAAGAAAGATTCTAGTGCAAAATGTATTTTCTTAAAGAAAAACTAAATACAGATATTGTTTTATGGAGTGATCTGTTTTTTTTATGAAACCTCACCAGCTTTTATTCACTCGCGTTTTTCCTTTCGTCGTTTTTGCCATAACATGTGATTACAGGAGGAGATGCTTGGGATGTATAACATATATATCTTGTATTTACAAAGCATTTACAACAGATAATTAAATTATATCTCTCTTTCCAGAAAAATGTTATCGAGCATGCCTGGGCCCAACCAGGAGAAGAGACCATAACTGAGGAAGAGGACAGGGGTGTTAGCAGGACCAGGAATTCAGGCAGCGACGAGGAAGACACAGACCCTGCAGAAAGCCGTGGTGTTATATACGAGAACATTGTACTGGGCAGTGCAGTGGATACCCACGAGGATGAATCCGACAAGCATGACTACTACAATGTGTCCCCTTTCAATAGGAAGCTGTCCACCAAGGGGAGGCCGCAGTATGAGTCGAGGTCTGCCTTCAAGGCTGGGGATGCTGGAGAGACTGATCTGTTTGAGGGGGAGACTGTGTCTGTACTGGAGAAGACAGGTACTGGTTGGTGGCTGGTACAGAGTGCCACAGGTGTGGGCTGGGTGCCCTCACACTTCTTAAAGCTGCCCACAAACAGACCTGCTACCGGGCCCACCGTGGAGGATCTTAAGCCCGATGTCTTCGAGGAGACAGCTCCACGGAAGTACACACCTAAACTTCCCAGCAAGAAGGAGACGATGAAGAAATCCGACCATATTGCCTTCAAGTACCTCCAGTCGGCGCAGAATGAACTTGATGAAGGCAGTACAAATGGCAGAGACAAAGGCTCACCAGGGATCTCTAAAAAACCTACTGCTATCTCCCCGAATACAACCCCATCTTCATCACCAAAACCACTGCTAAAACCCAAACCAGGAGGGAATCCCAAGACCCCGACGGCATCCCCACTCATTGGAAATGTCCACGGGCTTTCACCAACTAACTCTTCTCATTCAACTCATTCTGGGTCTTCTCATTCAACTCATTCTGGGTCTTCTCATTCAACTCATTCTGGGTCTTCTCATTCAACGCATTCCTCCAGCAGTAGCGCTAGTTCGGGTTCCTCCAGGCTGGCCCCGGCACCACCACCAAAGAAAGCCTCCTCCAGTGCCTTAGTGGTGACACCTAGTGAGTGTTCACAGAGGCAGGAGAAGGTGGCTGAGGAGAAGCCAGCAGGGCGGAGTGTGAAGGATCTTAAAGCAATGTTTAGTCGGTCTTGATGACAGATGTTAAAGCTTGACCGTCATGGTTGAAGTGAGGCCAAAAGCCATTTTGGATATAGTTCAGTTTTGATTCACAAGAGGGCTCTTAAAGGCTGGGAGCTCAGCTCTTACAGGCACAAGGTAGGGTGAATATGTTGTTGCTGGACAATGCTCATGGTCCCCTGTCCAAACACTGCTGCCCTCTGGTGGAACTGCTATTTTAGTTCATGTATAGAAAATGCTGAACTTATTCCCTGACGGCCCAGCTTTAAGACATGTGCTGTCTGGGTTTACTGTACATAGCAAACAATACAGGATTTTATTGTACAGACTTCTATAATCTGACCACTCCCGGTGCAGACAAAATATGGCCGGATTAATGAAGCATTATAAATGTGTATGCAAAGAACTGTCCCAGACAGAAACAACCGGATCTTGTGGGTGCCGGAGGACCAAGGACCGGATTATTGAGTTCTGACTGTGTATATAGCTTACAGGTTTCGGCATTCTCTTCATTGTGATTATTAATTTCAAGGAACACTATTAAAACCAGTGAAATGATACCCCCAGAACGGATTCTCCCATACAACATGTGTACAGCTGCCCAGAGAGGGGAGAATATCTCCTGACTTGGCTTTCTGTTTGTCCTCTATTAGAGACTCTGTACAAAACATGATGGATATTATGAACAGTTCGATGATTCAGTAGGTCTGTACAGCTATGTATATAGGGGCAGCATATATATACATGCATTAGCATAGGCATCATTGTAACCTCCACATGTGGCGTGGAGTCCTTTAAAAGGGCACTTCTCAATATAGACAATGATAAGAACAACCCCCAGGCAGTCTAGAACGGCATGCTATTGCTACTTGCAGCGAGGAACTTTCCAACGCAACAAGCATAGGCCTAGCCCATTGTGGCCTGCAAATGTGGATTAAAGCCATTTTGGATATAGTTCAGTTTTGATTCACAAGAGGGCTCTTAAAGGCTGGGAGCTCAGCTCTTACAGGCACAAGATAGGGTGAATATGTTGTAGCTGGACAATGCTCATAGTCCCCTGTCCAAACACTGCTGCCCTCTGGTGGAACTGTTATTTTAGTCCATGTATGGAAAATGCTGAAGTTATTCCCTGACGGCCCAGCTTTAAGTTTCTCTCCATGTTTACATGCCTACTTCTGTGTATACTTTGGATTAGGTTAAACATATCTATATGATTGTATATTTTAAAGTTCTGTAAAAACCACAGATACTTTCAGAGAAAGAACTTGTATTGCTAACTGGGTGACGTGCTCCCCTTCCTCAATATCTGATATTCTGGACTAGAAGAAATATAACTTTAGATAAAATCAACTGAATGAATTGACACTTGGTTAATATAAAATAATTTCCAAGTTCTCTACTAGCGTGTTTTCGTATGTCAGTGATGTACTGACCAATTTCGACACTTTATCATAACAATTATGACCCCATCAATATGATGTGAGAGTGATAGACACTGTTTCCATCAAAAGTTTCCAGTGCTATGAAACCTGTCTTTTAAGTATGTGAATTCATAATTAGTTCTAGATGAATGGGAGTTCCATGAATTCTATATCCAGAAAGTCTAAGTTTAAATATTCCACTGGCAATAAGGCGAGTATGCATTGCTGGACAATGGCATAATTAAATCTTTACAATTCTTGCATTTCATTTATAATGTTATTCCATGTTGTCTTGTGAATATACATGATCCTGTTGTGTCTTAAATATGTCAATAAACATTAAGTTGGAAATCAGTTTTGTTTAATGTGATTGATATCATAATTACCATATTAGATATCTAAAGAAATGAGTTCATACAAGAGCTGTCGATTTAAGACCATCATAATGAATAACGTAATAATCATTAGTAGTGGAAAATACAATGATGCATTGTCTTCTGTCACTATCTATGGTCATCCTCTATTTTTGTCAATAAGGGTACTGGTAAAATGAATGAACATACGTGAGCAGGCAAGCAGAAAGGATAGTCCCCGCGGGATTAGTTCCGATTTTAGCCACCAGGGGGGCACCACATTGGCTTAAAATGGAAGAAACAGGCAAGAATGCTTTGTGGTAATTTTTTCAGGAGAATACAATAGGATAACTGAAAACATTCCATTTTGGGTGAAAAGCTACTAAATTTAGAATGGAAAAAGGAACATTTTGAGGCCTAAATATTTGGGGGTCCTTGTTGATATATGTTGCGATGGCAACATGATTTTCATTCCAAAAATAAAAAAATAAATTTTCCATTGAAAAAATGATTCATGGGGATGGTCAAATCAGAATGAAATTACCATTCCTAGATCCAATTTTATGACCTAAAGAATGAAAATGTATGATAAATTTCAATTTTTCATGATTATGCTAATTAGATAGAGTCATCTTGGAAAATAAGAGACTTAGGGCTTATTGGGAATTTGGATAGGGCAATGCCTATACATATTCATTAAGCCATTTCTCAAAAACTAGAATCGATACGGTTTTATGTTTCACTGAAAAGCTTATGACATAAATTTTAAAGTTGGCTTTTTCCTCGGAGTATCCCTTTCCCTTGCCTGTACACAGACAAGTTTCTCTGGCTATAAGCAGTATTCCCTGTATTGATATGAGTCAGAGTGTGATGCCAATATAAACTGATGTCAGTGTTCTGAGAGCTATGGACGTTACACACCTGATACAATATCCTTCATTACAACAACATATTGGCTCACATGCAGGAATAGGACAACCGTATGGGTCTGTATTCCTCATTAGCTATAGAAGTACCCAATGCGCACAGGCTCAGCCACATGCTTAAACTGAGCAGCATGCTTATACTCGTAGTAGATGCCTGTATGGCAGAGCTAGACACCCATCATCTTTCACCGCTAGATGTCCCTACTGTACCATATGTTTAACCATAGACAGGTGGCACCATCTGAGGTAGAAAAATGATGATGGACTAGGCAGTTTGTATACTGCCAACTGGATGACGCTACCAAACACATGGCATACCCATCTAGGGTTGAAAGATGATGGGCGTCTAGCTCTGTCAAACCTTCTGCTCTATACAGGTTTTACTCAGGGTATAGCATCCTGCTCAGTTTAAGCCTGTGGGCTCAGCTAATCAACGAGCAGCTATACACGGTCAGAATCCTGGAAATCCACTCTGATACTATCAAGAGCCACTAGGTGGCGAAGGGGGCCTTCCTATCAGATTAGGCTGGTACTAGTGATAGCATTCTCCCTAGTTGGGGGTGTGGCTCATGCGAGGGCTCGGCTAATACGCGAAACTTAATGTTGGTTCAAATATGTTGTCCCTACATTATTTTTGAAAGATCGATGTCAGTTGTGAATGTGCAATGTGCAATTTTCACGGTCACGTTATCTGGAGGTTCACACAGAATTTATGAAACACTAAAACTGGAGACTTTTGATGAGATCAATTTTATTTGTATTCACATCATGGCACACACGTTTTGCACAAAGTGATACACAGGGAAATGGCAACAAAGGTGAATCATGTTTAACACAAATTTAAAATCAAACAATGATCTTAACATCAACTGAATGTATTAGATCGTACATGTCCAAACTAAACTGACCGTAGTCTGCTGTCTTTTATGTATCTCATATTAATTGCAAAACTTGCAATAAAAAGGTAATTGTCAGCAAGTATATGATCCTCAACCAGTTTGGATAAGGTGGACTATTTCCATATCAGTTCTCATAAATGCTCGTGTACAAGTTGGATTGGACAATCAAAATTACTCATATGAGATCAGTGGGGGCAATCTGGAATGTGGTTCAGGTTACTGACTTTAATGCTGATGAATGTCCCTTATGTTTCATTTATGATGCAAATGAGACCTTTTTCTTTTTTTTAATAACAGGTAGGGGTGTTGAATTTGTGGGGTGGGACAACAAATGTGTACCCCTTGAGGTTGGTGGAGCAAAAATAAACTAACCCCATTTCAGAGAAAGGTAATAGGGGTCAGCCGCAGTAAATTTACATCCGGTTCGTGAGTGGGAGCAAAGGAAATAATATCTTCTCTCCCCTCTGTTGTTACAAAACTCCTATCAAAGAAATGGGAAAAGGAGCAATTCCTTGAATTATATATGACATCTCGGATTTAAAATCAAAGGTTTTGGAAGGAGGTTAGCCATTTTTATTTCTTAAAATGTGGAATGTAAAACTAATGTTTTTGTTTGTCAAAGTCTGATCTTTTTAAAACCATCTTTCCAATAACTAAATAATATGCACCATTTGACGCTGGCATAGTCCTTGACAACAATATTACAGTATTGCCGCAATGTACTACCACGCTTCCAAACGTATTGCCGCAATGTACTACCACGCTTCCAAAAGACCCAATGGTATGTAAACCAATTCCGTTTTAAATCAAGGAGTATAATTCTTGAGTTTTGTAGAAATGAGCATTTCAAAAAATATATAATCCGTTATCAGACAAGACACTACATCGTATTACATGTAGTGGATGGGGGGGGGGGGGGGGCAGGGGACTGGGAAATTTTCACAACCACTTTTTTTTATTTTATCCCCAACAGTGATATTTTTCAAGATATTTGTATCCCGGCTCTCACGAAATTGATGCTCACACATCCACATCATGAGAGAGAATTGCTTAGTGGCCAAAAAGAAATTGGACGACCTATTTTTGACCCACTTTGTGTTAATGTTTATGAAGTTTTGATCCCACCTTGGGCCTCTTTTTAATGATTGCCCGTACCTGTAGGCCTATCCACCAAGCGACCCCCCCCCCCCCCCCCCACCTTACAACTGGTAATAAATGACTCAGCCCTAAATAAAAACAACTACAACTCACATCAGGCTTGCGCCACAACCTCAGATAAGGTACCTGACTTTAAACAAGATATCAAAGATGGGTAAGGAGCAATTTCAGGGTCGGTTTTCTTTTTTCTGTTGTAAATTCAGGTTTGTAATATTTCTATAAATGTGTTTGAAATAGTTTAAATCTTTGTGATAATAGTCAATGGGCAATACTGGAACATAGAAAGTGTCACCCAATGTTATTCTCAGTGAAGTCACCTCTGGGCTTCATAAAACCATGACTTAAAATGGGCATATATTATATCCGTGTCTGGTGGTCAGACAAATCTGGAACTATATGGAAACATAGATATACTGTCTGTGCATGTATGAACTTCTCTTGGGGTCTGCTAACACAAGTCAGCTAAGTTGCATCTCTTGGCAAGTGTGCCAATTATATGAGGTAGTACTTTAAAGTTTAGTAGTAGACCACTTGGGCTATTCATATACGGCACACAGTTCCCCTCTGTAGGGAATCTGCAATACCTGATTCCATAGTGGGATAGGGATAATTCAGAATATATGTAGGGTTTATGACTTTTGCTGCTTGTACATCGAAAGACATATTGCTTGTTAAAAAATATATTTTACTAGAAAAGAGTATCATCAGTAGACATGATATGGATGTTGATTTACTGTTTGTCTCCAAGAGTTAACTCCTAGCCCATCTTTAAACAGGTCATATTCTAAAGCACATTATACAGGACTTCAATAGTAGTACCACATAGCTCTCCAAACAAATAGGGCCCTGTAGATAATATAGCTTCTGCGGTGAGGCTCCTTAATGTAGCAATAAGCAAAATGTCAAGACATTTAATATAATTTGATATAGATACAGATACCAAATACCAAACCTTATCCTTAAATGCAGGTCAAGTTCTTAGACACAGAATTGTTTTTGCAATGAAAATCAAATTTACTATTTAAGGGAAACATCCCAGAGATATTACTACAGTGTGTCTACATCAATTGGCACAGGTTAAGCAAGATCTCACATAGGCCTACTACTTGCTTTCATCGTGTGTTTAGCCTCTTAAAGACCCTTGTCTGCTAAAAGACCATTTCATGAATCCCAAAAGCTAGTCAAATGCAATCCTATAGCATGCTTATAAATGTGGTTGTTTTATGAGTAGCTGCTTAGGTGGAACCCTTATTAATACAACAGCAAGGATCATCCAATACTTCTTGTGGTTTCTCAGAAAAGGCATGAGAATCACCTTTGATTAAAGGACCCAGTACCAATGAGATCAGTGCTACTAAATCTATACTTGACAAAAACTATTCTATTAATGTCAAAAACATATCACATACCAACAATTTGGTCAATATGAAGCTAAATCATCACAGCACCTGTGGAACACAACACACCTGAATGTCTATGTGTCACCTCTTTTCTAAACACCCCCTCTACAGTTGTGGCAAGATGTGCTCCTCTCAGAAAATTGCAATTGGTTCAGTGCACAATATGGAAACAGACTAAGACTTGAGGCATTCAGCTACCAAGAAAACTAGCCTTTAGGAAAATCTCAATCCACAAGCCATCTTCTTTGCATTACACTCGTATGCTAGTCAGTCACAGAAAACACCAATATATGGCACTATCAAATCTGCAATAGTCTGAAATATATCAGAATATACATTTTAAAGATAGTAAAAATGTTATGACTTGTGACCACTCATAAATGCTGGATACTGCAGTATCCATTAACTCTTTTAAGTGCTTTACATCATTGAAAACCCATTACACTATAACTGGTTATGCCAAATATGACTTACAGCGGTGAGAAAACATTGGCAATAACAATATCCTTTCTAGGTAACATGTTGATGATTTTACGCAACGTCGCAATTCGGACAAGTATGCCCTTCTACAGTTTATAAAACAATCTGATGACATTATTCAAATACAAGTCAAGTAGATTCATTGAACTAATAAACAGTATTACCATTTTGTAATGGTCATCTGCACCAAAATCTTTGGCAAATAGTAATTCTCATGCCAGATACGACATGCAATTGATGGTAAATTTGGCAGTAATTGAACACAGTAAAATTATTAGATCTGAACAAACCACAAGAAAATCCAATTTGTCAAGAGAAAACAAACCTGAGAAAATTGAAGCGTTTGAATGGTGGTGACCCACTTCCTGGTAAGATAGTGATAACATGTAAAATAAACGTCATTTAACAATAAATGCTAGATATATCTCAATTTATATCCATTGCATCACCGACATAACAATGTAAAATGAATTCAGAAGCATCCATTCATGTGACTATACATGGGTAAAAATTGACACGTTCAACACGACGACACGCACGTTTTAACAACACGGGCGACACAGTCAATTATCTGGGGGCCCATGTATACTCACATTTACTACCCGACTTTTGTGATTAATCTTGACACAATTTGATAATATATTCTTCAAATCAACTATTGACCTTTGGATATAAACACTAGTTAAGTGTGATAAAAATTAATTAATGGTGGTCTGAGGCCTTAAATCCTTCGTACCAAAGAATCTTACAGTTGCAAACTATGCAGGCTTGGCATACTATATGGCACCATCATATCTCACTTGTGTTTATTGATACAACAGGTTTGCAATTCCCATGTGACTATTTTCTGAGAATAATACATCGAGGCAATTACATTTAGTGTATAAAAACAATGAGATTCCTCACACCATTACACATTTCTAGGCTGCGTGGACATAATACAGTACACTACAATAGTAAATGCAACCATTGAACGAGACGGATCATTGATATTTGAGATCTACAGGTTTGGGTGCAATATGCACACGTTACTAAGCTTTGAGTATGAAGTGCTACAGACTAAACAAGATGGGACACTTCACTATACTTACATAATTTATATATCCATAGTGCTCAGAACTGTGTTTCTTTTACTTTTTGTGTCCTTACCTTTGTTTCAGTCACAGTACTATCATATGCTTGTCTAAAAGCCACACTTGCCTTGAACTACCCACAAATAGACATTACTCCATTTAGAGGGTGGGATTTTATCTTTTTGAAATGCTTTTGATATTTATATTATGGCAGTACATGAAATGTTCACAATATTAATTACAACTTCTGTAGATATTTCAATCTAAACACTAATAGCAAAGCACTTGTGTCTAGAATATCTGTGTTTAGTCTACACCTGTTGGCTTGTGGCCAAGGATCAGACTGGGTGTTTTTGGTGGACACTACCTTTCCTGTTAGGAAAACATATAGCATGATGAAAAGGGTGAGGTGTTAAAGAGCAGTTATAATGGGTGTTTTTTTTGTTAAGAGGTAATGAAACATCATCATTGTGACACCAGATTTGGCATTATAAAGATTCATTTTGGCCTTTTGATTAAATGACTAGTGAGCTAAATTCCTCACTATACCTTGCATTCTCAAATCATAATTTGAAATGCATGCTTTACATCATATGTGACATGTGCTGGGAATAAGGACCTGAGTGCACCCTGCACTAAGGTCCCTTTTCGCAGATGGTGTCACATATGCTAAGATTTTCTGATATATATATCCTCCCTCCTTTTCAGAGCTACAAGTATACCCCAGTAGATTCCATGTGAATTATGCTAGAGGGCCTCAATGAGTATTTTCTGGAATAAAATGAATTTTATCATCAATGTTCTAAATTGTACAATAAACTAACAGCCATTCTGTAAAAGTTGTTCAACAGGATAATATATAACACTATAATCATAGTTGAACTTTACAGGCACTCAAAGGTATTGGTAGCATGTAAAAAATTAGGGCATACACGGTAGCCTTGTCTTTCAAAAACCCTTTTGTCAAGATTAAATGTAACCTTTTAAAAAAAGCTATTAATGCAGCAATGAGAATCTTACATCAATAGATCTAGATGAAGTGACTAGTTCACTGAGAGTAGACAAAAGTATTTAAATGCATAATAGAAAATATACATTGCATGTGCAATGACATATCAATGAATATAATATACAAAGACTGAACTCATATCAATACATATCTCTTTCTGATATACTAAATAGTATTTCTATTACCTGCCGTGTCATGGTATACATACTGAATGTTAAGTATAAATGGCATTTTGCACTTGGATTAAAAAAATAACCTCTAAAGCCCAAGCCCTAGAAACAGAGCTGTTTTAAATAGTTCAGGAAAGGAAGAAACTTACAAAAAGAGCCCATTGAGTATATAGAGTGAACTAATCACTCTTTAAAATACAGATTAAAAGCTCTCAGAGTAGGCTACTGTTAACACATGAAAAATTCTGTGTCTACCCTTTCAGATAATTTCATTTCTTGTATCATATCCATGGGGAAATGTTTCAAGGAAAGGGAATGTTAGTGAATGTAGAAGAGTTATTTTAAGAGGCTGTTATTCTGTGGTGATATCATGCTCATGCCCAGGAATGAAACTTGTACGAAAACTGGGCATGGGATGATGGGCGAGCTAA
The DNA here is from genome assembly GCA_947462335.1 of Harmothoe impar. Lineage (NCBI taxonomy): Eukaryota > Metazoa > Annelida > Polychaeta > Phyllodocida > Polynoidae > Harmothoe > Harmothoe impar. The sequence goes on along the minus strand of OX381707.1, from coordinate 19,025,648 downwards.
CGGTGATGTCATCAGCTGGGAGGTCGGCCCTTGGATCTGTAGACGGCGTAAGCGGAGGGTTAGATAGATGAGGATGAAGAAGCAGAGACAGGAGAGGGTGGCATACACCATGAACACCTACATCTGACCCTTAGGCCGCATCCACGGGTAGACCTGATAGAGGGTTGTCTGTGCCTCGCGGCGTACATCCGGCAGTCGACTGACACCCATGATGACCTGGTCCTGCATAAACTCCCTCACGGCTTCCTTATCTAGGACGGTCAGCAGGATGGGTGGCATACTGTGTAGGTGGGACAGAACCCTCTTTCTGATGAGCTCACCGGCATCATTATCATGAGCCCTCCAGCGTAGATACTTCTCAATGTGTATACGCGTCATCTTCAGTTCAGCAATCGCATCGTAAATATCACTGCCAGGGAATTGGCACCGGGCATGCTCTGTGCTGACCTTGGCCGGTGTCAAATTAAGCTTGATGTTGCATTTCAGCGTATCCGAGACAACCTTGTGAAGTTCCGGGGAAAATCCATTGTGTGTTATACAATGAAGACAGGCTAACAGAGAAGGTATGGCCACCGGCAAAAGCTCACATAGTGGGGAGGTATGGTCGTATCGCTGCCACCCTGTTAACGCAATACCCCGAAAAGTCATACTTGGATAGTGTCTGGAATGGGTCTTCTGCATCACCTTGAGCCAGTTCTCATGGTTCCTGAGGTGATACTCTATGTCCACCACATACTGTTCCCTGCCTGTGGCTCCCTTGAAGGCAGAGGCTGTCCACACATTGGGGAAGACCTCAGCATAGTTGTCCCAGAAGGAGGTGTGAAACTGCCTCTCCACATGAGGCACATATAGCCACACCATTGGCTCTACAAGTTTGGCAAAGTTGTTTCTCTGAAATGATAAAGTCACACGAAAATCAAAGCAGTATTCTTTCCAAGTATTTTCATGATTCACAATGTTTAGGGAAATTGTAAGGATCAATCTTAGAAAGCCTCAAATCACAACATTAGATGCATATCTAACTCCCCACCCCCCACCCAAATCCTCATTCCCCAAATGATCGAGATTTAGATTTTTGGAAAATGACCGATACCCATGGAATTAGTGTTTGATTATTGAACACAGTCAACTGCCATGGTAAATCATAAATGACTTAGTTTCACAAGTTCAAAATATCTCAATAATTGAGCCTAATTAAAGAGTAAACCCCTAGAATTATGTTCATAATATTTGCTTCATGTGTACTGCGTGCTAATTACATCAAAATGCGGTAAATCATAAACCTTACCTTAAGCTGGAAGCTGTCCATCTTGCGTATCATATCATCCCACATGATCGGCTTCACTCCGGGGTATGTGTCGCGGATATAGTTAAGGATGCGACTCACATGGTATGTGAAGAGGCCTTTCTCATCCAAAAATGTGTCTCTCATCATGGCCATGGATTCCCGCGAGTACCCTAAGTAGAACACCTCATCGCAGCCGATATGCAGATACTTGACATTGGGATGTCGGCTCAACATTTGATCAATCATCTGCTTCACGACACCAAAGGAGGCTTTATGCGCTGGGTTTAGATTGTTTAACTTGTTGCTGACTTCACGAATGTGATAGAACTGACTGTGTTTCAGCACAAATTCAAAATGGCCAAAAGTCTGAATCAATGGAATCACCATGAGGCCGTTCTCCTCAGCTAACCTCAGGATCTCTGCGACTGTACTGGCATTGTAAGCGTCTGACCTGGCAAGGACGCTGAGACTCCCCCAGTAGGGGAACATGTCTTCGTACTCTATGAGAAGCCCGGTCGCGCCCCATTCCCGAAAGCGAGGGATGATCTTTCTCAGGTATTCAATACTGGGTGGTGCTCCTTTGAGATCAAGATGGACAATCCTGTGAATGTTTTTCCCACTGAAAACTTTAGGGTTTGAGGAGGTGTTGAGGGCAGTCTTGTAGGAAGGTGCTACCTTTGGCTCTGCTCCCACCAACTTTACCTCGACCACCTGTTTATCAGCCACATCATTCTGCCAGGACATTGTACCTTGGATGTTGGACTTTGTTCGATGCGGCCGATGCTGATTACCCCGAATAACGAGATGCGCAAAGCGGACTGTGAAGTAGTAGACAAGGAAACCGCTGAGTAGCAACATGAAGCAACGAAACAGCTTATTCGGATGCATTCCCATTCCACCGCCCATCTTTAAGACTGCCATCTTGGAATCTTCCCTCAGAAATAACTTGAATTGCTCTTGTGCTCGGTGTGGATTTAAGTCTGGTGTAGGTGTAACGGGCAGATGATCATCGGAGCTCATGCCATTTCTGATGGACACCTGTTGCCCCCTGGCCTGTAAACAGAAGAGGACATTCTTGAGTGTGACTTATTTTGATTTCACTTGGTTTACTCCCTCATTTGAATAATAACACTTACTTTTTGGGGTCATTTATAAATATCGTCTCTAGATTTCGTTTTCTGAGAAGTAACAAAATGATATCCACGAAACCTAACCAAAGGCACTTATATCTAGCTGTCCCTACCTAGCCAGCACTGGGTTAAAGCGTATCTTCCATGTTCCATGGTCCTACTGTATGAGAGGCCTCTATCCCAGTGATACTTGTAATACTTTATGTAGTTCATAGTTCACATACCGTAAAACCTCACACATAGGCCGGGCTAGTATGTAACTAGGATTACCAGTGAGGCTTATAGGATTGGCCTAAAGTCAGGATGTGGCTTATACGCGACTATGGTATAACACTAAAGTCACACGAAAGTCGCCATAATCAGATGGCCAGTGCGGCTTATAGCAGTGGCCTAAATTGGTCTAAGGTGGCCTTATATGCAAGGTTTTACAGTGTCCGATCTAATTAAAACCACTGTCTGCGTGAGTTCCTCCCTTACATATACATTAGATATATGGACACAATATCAGGAAGTGATCATTTTATAACAGCAGGTGGGGGTGGGGGGAAATTTCGTCTTTTCAATCTATATAAGAAAGGCCCCAAATGGGGGAGGGGTGGCACTAATAAGGGTGAGAGGGATTATCACGTCGAATACGTTATGTGTATGTCGGTTCGTCTAATTGTGAACTGTAAATTTCATTCATTTGTTGTGTTATTATGATTAAATGGAGGCCGTTTTATGGGTGTCAGTGAGAGGTGAGTGAGGGCCTACTGCGGCACACAGCTGGGACACGCCCCGGGGGGGGGGGGGGGGGGGCAGAGCAACCAGCCACTAGGCCACTCAGAAAACATAAAATGGTTTCTCATCACTGCGCGCATCATTAAGAAAAATCAGATTGCAAAGTAAAATTCCTTTAAAAAAAAATGAAAATCATGATGAAAATAGACAAAGAATATAGTCATATTTGGTATCAGATTAAAGCTAATATTTTAGTACTTATTGACATGTAGAAGGATGGAAATTACTTGCGTTTTCCCCACTCTTAAAGATCAATTAATTCCTAAGTACTTGAGTATGGACTTTGGTCATGCAAAACACATATCCTATACATTTTAGTCCTCGAGGTAAAAAAAACAAAGGTGATGAGAAACCGTTTTTTTGAGTGGCCTCAGCGTGTTAACTACCCACTGTGCCACACACATGGAGCTGGTGCAACCAGGCACCACAAAGTAACCCTTTAATGGCCGCATAGTGAGTTAATGACCCCCCCCCCCTCCAGGGAGAGAGGCTGTCTGAGAGGGGCTATAATGTACTATGCCCAATGTCCATCGTCAGTAGCTTCATGGAATCTAAATACAAGTGACTGCTATGCCCAAACTAGTCATCTGTGCCAATTTGATTGGAGGAGATACATTACTGGTGGTTTTATATAAAGGTACAGTATATTACATATTAGTTTACTTTCATGAATTTCAGTTTTATCTGTGAAATTAATGAAAAACTAAAGTATTTCCAGTAATATCAGAATATAAACCGATCTAGACAATAATTCCTAATATATATTTTGACACAGGTGGATCACCATCATGTCAAGAAAGGCTTTCTTCCCTCCCTGGTTATTTATAATTGTGTGTTTACTGGCATTGGGCATACATTTAGCTTATCATAGCCAAATCAGCAAAAGAGCGACAACAACCGCTGTGCCCAGGATGACAATGGCATACAGGGACCCAATTCCAAATGGCCACTGTCCCACATGTTTCAAGTGGAATAGCAATAGTAGAGGGATAACTACCACGTTGCCTATGACTTCAATCAAGGACTCAATCCCAAATGGCCGTTGTGATGGATGTTTTAAGTGGGAGAGCAATACAACCTTAATCAAGCCTCTTAAGGAATTTTGTCTCACTAAAGGAAGTGATCTAATTGATCTGTTGATTGTGTACACATCAGCCCCAAAAATGACAAAGAATCGTGAAATTCTACGGCAAATCTACACCGCGGATCTCGGCACGAGGGAGAGAATACGCGTTCTATTTGCCTTTGGACAAAGCCTGAACATGACAGACAATGGTATCGTTGCACAGGAAAGCAGGGACTTTGGAGATATCATCAAGTTTAATGTTCCTGATAGCTACTATGGCATGCACCTGCTGCATCTCAATGCTTTACAGTGGGTACAATCAGATTGCAGTAATGTTAGATTTACTGCGAAAATGGTTGACGATGCTTTTCTTAATATCCCAGGAGTTCTGACCTTGCTGGAGAAATTCGGTAGTACCCAACTTCAGGATGTTGTCTTTGGACGTTGTGTGTCAAAATCGAAGCCCATAAGAGGCAAGCATAAATGGGCACTGACAAAGGAGCAATATCCATACCCTATATACCCTGGCCTTTGTGGAGGGTCTGGTATATTTCTGAGTTTAGAAACAGGAAGGGCTCTACTAAAAGAGGCATCAAATGTCAGGTATATGACTGGGTTGGATGATCTTAACTTTGGAATCATCGCACGGCTAGCTAAACGATGTGTATGTGATATACATGGATTTTATTTTAATATGTTTGGATCCGAAAAAGCAGTGAAGCGATTGTCCCCTAATTCAACCATCAATTGTAAAAGATTCCCATTGAGGCCATTTCTCGGTTTGCATCTGTGGTCCACAAGGGACCCCATGTGGATGCAATATATCTGGCGGTACAGGAAATGTTATTCTAATTTACTTCCAAAAAAGGTGATATGCCCACAGTGGGGTGATTGCCCTGAAGACTTCTATCATCTACCCCATGGCTGAGGAGATACACTAGGTCATGAGTGTATCACTGATATATATATATGTATTTATATATATATATATATATATATATATATATATATATATATATATATATATATATATATATATATATATATATTATAAGATATTTTCACATTGAATTGCATGTTGAAGGGGGTAAAAGCAATCTTTCATCCATTGCATACTGATAGGTGTTTGCCGTTTCAAAACTTAATTAAAGTACATGTCTCATATGAGCTGTTCAATATAAATTGCATGTGGATTGTTATTGGAACATATACACATATATGTAATATACATGTATTGAGAATTGTTCATCAAAGCATTGATGATGTTAACTAGTGAACGATACTGATGAGTAAATGAGTTATGCAAATGTATCTTGGTAAATCTTTCCGAAATTTGTGTAAGAGGAAAGAGGAAAAGATTAACAAAGATAGTTACTGAATACACAAGTAGCACAGAGAGTAAAGTGGCATTTGTCAACAAATGTAGAGATTTCCTGTGCAGTTAGCACGGATGGTGAGTATGGTATTGGAAGTGACTGGAGGGTCTATAAGGGTAAGTTGGCTGAAAATTATGCAAGCAGTATTTGGAGAAGGGTGATGGCACAAGGTGTTTTTTTTCTGTCGTTATAGTAGTTTCTGGAGGTGTGGGAGGGGAGTTTTCTTTTTTAAAGCTGAACACTGCATACAACTTAGAAATCAATCAATTCAGATCAGAATTTATCACGTCCAGGCACCCCTGGACGCTCATCTCGTTCTCACAGCAGGATTTATCATCCAAGCTTGCATCTTGATCACTCATCAGCCAATCAGGATGCCTGTACCAAGCTGGCCTTGGAGTCTGTAGATCAGCAGCTCATCAAATTATCAACTGGAAAACATTGCAGGTGCCTAGGAAATGCCTGATCTACACCCCTCTAGTGCAGTAGATAAAGCAGTCATATGGACCAAGATTGGCACATCTGGCGGCAAGCATGAAACTTTGCACACAGGGGTGGTTTGATGTGCTGAATCCATTTCTAAGTGGAGACAAGATTTTTGAAGATTGTTTCTACTTGAAAAATGACTTTGAAAATAAAAAGGATGAAATTCATATTTAATTAAGTGAAAAATCAGTATACATTTTAAGACATTGTGAAAAGGCTTTACAGAGACTGTAAATTACTTATATTCATTCATGTTAATTATTTTGAGTCTAAATCCGCAATATCCAATTGTGTGCTTGCATATTAAAGTCCTAATTTGCATATTATAATTAGGTATGACTACCTGCTAAACCATGGTAGTCCATGGTAGTGTAATTCATTCCGGGGAAACTTGGGTATGTAAATTACCATTCAAATATCTCTAAAATCTTAATTTATGTATAACTCCTAAATATCAGTGAAATACTATGTTATAGTGATCTTGCTCATTAGCATAATTTATGCAAAAATCGCAACCTTACTACAATTATTTGCTCGAAATGGATGTCGCCAGTCCATGATAATTCATACATGTGCACCCCTTGCTTTTCAATAACTGCTGATATTGATATATGATGCAGATAAAGCTCTAAAGACATACCTAATTAACATAATTTGATTAAAGGACTGAGTCAAATCCTTATATAAAGGTAGGATTGATAAATTACAGGGTGAGGATTCTTACATTGCTAAGAGGCTGGGGAGGGACTGGGGCCAGGTGATGCAGGGGAGGGTGATGCTGCGCAGGAGGATGAATCATATTCCTTATGTAGGAGAAGTTAGAGAATTGCATAGGAATAGGCAAGGCTAATGAAAAGCAGATGAAGGGACAGGCAGTGGGGGGGGGGGTAGTGGCTGAACGAGATAAACTTGGCAAGGCTGCAGAGAAGGGGAATAGGAGACCTAAGAGAAGGAATGGCATGGACAGGGTTGGTTTTCTACCTGCTTGACTCGCGTGACATCACAACATGGCCAGAGCTGATAAGGCCAGGTGAGCTGGGTATGGATAAAGGGGTAGGGTGCGGTGGCCTGCTGTGTGGCTGCAGTGGGAGTGTCAGCACCCCTATATGGCATAAACTCCCCACTTATGTTGTTTTGGCTATTTCTGGCCCTTTTCAGGCTTATACCCCTACAGAATAACCAGTTTTGCAGCAATTTATTCAAATTTTTGGTATACTTGAAAAAACATCCTGATAATTCAGGAAATCTCTATTTTTTGTGTATTGGCCCATTATTTTCTGTTTTCTGGCCCTCCAAAGGCCCAAAAAACCCTAAAAACCTCAAAAACGCTAAAAATGACATGTTTTACATGCCTCCCATGTGTACTGAGGCAGTAACCGCTTATTCCTAATATCATTTTCTATTAGGTCTATGGTATAGTCAATTGATTCACGATGATTTCACTAGATATGTTCCGTATTTTTTTCTCCACAGACATTTAAGTGTGTTTTGTGAGCAAAATATTCAAATGTCATTTCAGGTTGATACCTCTATATAGTAAATAAAGAAGATCCACACAGTCTCTATTGTATCCCAGACTGTGAGGTAACTCTTGTGTCTTCTGCTGGAAAAAAGAAATTTTGAAAAATATCCAATTATCTAGCCTCCAGGAGCATATGTCTATTGGGATACATATTTTCCGTCACGGAGTCACCCGGAATATTCGTCACGGAGTCACCAGCCACCCTGATGAAAATTTAAACCTTCATGAAATTGTTAATACCCAATATATTTAAGTTATCTCTGGTTTTCCTGTGTCCTACCCACTCCCTCTAATATTCTAATGCAAAAATCCACCATTTTTATGCTCATTTATACAAGAAATAATTTCCATCACGGAGTCACCCGGGTGACTCCGTGACGTAAAATAGGTTAATAGGGGTACTTTAGGCCTATACTGTGCAAATTTGGTCTAACCAGATATCATGATGCTTCATATTTCTTAAAGTACACATGATCAGGACACTGTAGAGTGAATTTAACCAATAATGGGACCATTTTGAGGAAACTAGGGTAAAGTTGAGAGTATGTAGTTGAAATGTTCATATTTCTGATAAATGTTCAAAATTCATCGGGCTGTATCTCAAAAACTATTACTCAGAGGATATCCATTCTTGGTATGCTTCAAGATATATGTTGGCCCAGCTTGTAAACAAAATTATTAGTTGCTGTGATGTATTTAAAACATAATGTTCATGATCATGGATTTTTGGTCACGGAGTCACCTGAAAAAAGGACAATAAACTTCACGAGGCGATAAAAACTGAACCGCTAGGGTTAGAAATGTATCAAAAAGTGTTTCAAGGAGCCAAGATATATACCTTTCAATATACTAAACTTGTTTAAACATATTAAGAACTTTCTGATTTGTCCTTCCTCTATCCTGAAACAACATAAGTCAGGAGTTTGAGCCATATATTTGTAAGGGTTATGGGATGGTTATTGTCTTAGTAGTGGTACGGGGAAGGAAATATGTAAAAATTGTGTCACAGGTTCTTTAAACCCAGCACGGATGCGTTGCCCTACTCCCGCTAGGACCTCTCATGATACAATCATTTAAAATAAGTACATGTAAGTCGGATATTGCCTACATTGATATTTTAATATCTCGTGTACTATATTGTTAATAGGATAATACAACTACTTTGATCTTCAATAAGTCGATGAGATGAGATGAGATATGAGTAAAATAGAATGACAAGAACAGGCAATGAGTTAATTTACATTCATAAAACAGGTAGGGTAATCTTTCTCAATTGATATTTTAAATTTGTTAAGGTCTTCAATATCTGTGTATTCTGACTTCAATTGAGTCCACCCCTGAATACCCCTGTATAACACGCTTCTTAAAACTATTAGTTTTAGAGACCTTGGGAGGAGTAGTCTATGTCCTTGACAGAGGCATAGTAAGCAAATCTTCACACTTAAAGTATGGGTCTTTATGCATGATGTATCATATACATCCTTATATTAGATTGTATGGAAAAGTAGTATTTGAGCCCCCTTTAGGTCTGATTGGGGGACCCGGCCCCCTCTGCCCCCACTTTTCCCTATGCGGGAGAGTTAACAATTGAAAATTGTGTGCATTATATTACAGGTCTTGACAAATTTTGGGGGGGGCCCAAACATATTCAGGCCCCCCTCCTCAATGATTGGGGGGGGGGGCGGGCCCCCCTGGCCCCCCCTTTTCCTACGCCACTGCTTGACCCCGTTTAGTAGGCAGGTTTCTTTTATGTATAATCCTTGTCTGCTTTTCGGAGGTTATGAGTATAAAAAAGGTGAATGTCCCTCCTTTGCATTAACATCATACATTTTTTAAATTTATCATGTAACTCAACCGTATTAAAAAGTGTTTATTTTTCTAATTTAACTTCATAGACAGAACTAGGCAGAAGCCTTGTTTTGCAGACCCTGTAGTTCGAGTGACTCTCCTCTCAAGTCCATATCCCATATGAAGTTGACATAATCAAAACTTGGTAAAACCATTGTCTTATACATTTGTAATAAACGATACTTTGCGTCTTTATGATATTGATAGAGTATCAAGTAAAGAACAAAGTCCACACAGTTCGGATCAAGTGTTACAGGTTGCGAATCAATAGGTTTATTCAAGAACCAAGACAGGCAATATCTAAACGTGCGAACTCCCTATAGAGTTCAGAGCGGGTCAGTAGGCTAATCAGCCGCAGTGATCACGGGGTCTCTTTACCAGCGTGGCTCAGAGTAACCGACGAGTCCCATCGGATGCTGGGTATATATAGGCAGCCAGCCTGCGCGCGCACACGCAGACCGGAAGCCTATAGCGACCTCTGTCCATACCCCAAGCCCGAAGCAGGTGTCGCCACCTGCCGTCAGACTGAAGGGTTCGGACTGAGCTCGCAACACAGCATCCAACAGAACCCGTCATATAACACCCCGTATAACCCTAGCCCCTACACATTGTTAGAGTGGCTTGAGATTTCTTGTAAGTTATAGGCCATCAACAACATAACCAATGCCCAAACCAAAAATGGAAGCGATTGACTGAGCCATATTGATGCTGCAGCTTTTCTGCATTTGTATGGTTAAGTATTATTTGTGGTAAAAGAAACGAGTTTATTTATCATTTTTATTTTCTCTACCAGGGAGGCTATACCTCCCTGTCTCTACAAATTGCAGAATGTGTTTTCCACAATTTGCGGAGATCCATAGGCAATAACCAATTGCAAAAACATATATTTATAATGGATGTGCCAAGTAATGTGCAAACAATACGCAGAACACAGTTCATGGGTTTGTTTCTCACAAGATTCCACAGCTGGATAATTGTCCCTGGTGCTGACCATAATACTGACATCAGTGCTACACATAACAGCGCATGGCCCTATCCTGAGTCAGGATGATGGAACCTGACACCAGAGCGTCTGTGGTAACCAGGACACTGAGAAAAGGAGAGGGCCAGGAGCCCAGTGTAGATTATATAAGAAGGTGGTGTAAGAGATGTTAAGATAACATGGCCGTCATAGTCTGTACTGGACATCTGCATAATGCAGACAAAATATTCCATATTTTATGGAGAAAAAACAACAACTTTTATTTTACACCAAAAATGGAACTGGTTACACACAAAAGCGGATGTCCAATATCCTTAACTTGAGTAGAATATGTAGACTATAGTACAGCTATTGTCACTGACCAGCTTTATCCTGTACTGCATTAAATCGTATGTTGGGTCTTGCTATCCATATATAATGTATCTTTAATATAGAGACAATGTAATGTGATTATTTCTGGCTAGTACTAGTCTGATGCGTCTTAATGTGTTTATACTCATAAGGTAGGCATATAAACATCGCATATATAATATATGGCTTATTCACTCTGCTCTGTAATGCTCTTTACTTTGCATAAATTATGCTAATTAGAAGTACCAATTTATATTCATAATGTATGATTGGAGTACACTGCTCGTGAAGATACATATCCAACTTCATATTAAGAGACAGTCAAAAAATTATTCTCAAACCATGGCTCCCTAGACGGACTTAAGACTCCCACAGTTTGTCACATAGGCCTACCTAATTATAATATGCAAGTGAGGTCATTGGTATGCAAAAACCAATATAAATATTCCTGATTTGGACTCTATGTAATAGCTTTACAAAGCTATTAGTTATTTAAACTGTTTATTTAACTGTTTGAGTTATGTTAAAATATGTTGTTCTTTTTAATGATATTAAAAAATTAATTTCTACTTTTTATTTTCAAACCGAAATTATAAGTAGAAACATTTTTCTAAATTCATGTCTCCACTTAGAAATGGATTCAGCATGTTCCAAACCCCCTGTATGCAAATTTTCAGGCTTGCCGCCGGAAGTGCCAATGTTTTTGCTTTATCTACTGCACTACTCATCAATTTGACTGAAGTCGAGTCACCAGAACCATCTGGACACCAACATACACATACCTATAAGAGGCTGGAGATTATTCAGAACCAATTTTCTGGCTCTATATTGACCATAACGTTAATTGGGCCCATTATATCACTTCACCCACAAATGCATAGAATACAGGATCACAATAGGAATAGATTTATATTGTATAATAAAAGTGACCTCATAATTCAAAATTCCATGCTGTCCTATACTAGACATATGGGGGATCTTTTTTTAAACTATAGAAGCATGGGATAGACCATACTTTTGATGTACCGGTATTATTACTATTATGGACTGTGTAAGTGAAACATTATGAGGCATTTCAAATAAAACCCTATGTTTTCAGCATTACCGGTATGTAATGTATGCAAATGAGATAATCATGCTACTGGTATTTGTGATTGAGAAATGATGCAATAAATCGTCCTGAGCATGATCATACATGTCCATTGTAATAAGGTATACATCCATAGTATATGCAAAACGGCCATAGTAAAAATGTCCTGAGCAAAATCTGGCCGTTCACAACCTTTGAAAGTTTGCGTCCATTGCATCCCTAGGTGGGGATAGCATTGGGAAAATATCGCAAGGGGAAACATAATACCGGTAGTAGATCTATATAGGCATTGTGCAGTAGGCCTACGCCTGTTGGCCTGTTGCAAGCAGCTCGCGAGCAACTCGGGGAGAGCTGTCACAATGTGAGTCACTCATTGATCGACTCGGCCCTGCTCAGAGTCAGAGGCACATCCACCCTCACCTCCATTACTCTAGTCCCAGGTGTAAAGATTGGCTCCTATGATTAACTTTAGAAACACCCCATTGTGTCTTAACATACGTGAAACATTGCACACAGATCCTGCTATTACTCACCAAGAGATTCTGACTTGTGCGCCCTGTTGCTTCCTTGCTGCGCCTCCTTTCTTCATTGCTGTAGACTGCAGTGAAATTTTGGTCAGCTGTCAAAACCACGCCCCTATCAGTTTCTCGCCAAAAAGAAGGACGCTTCCTAAGCGTCTAAATGTGTAGCTTTCTCTCCAGGTATTCATTAATCCATAAATGAAGCCCGGGTATATGTGTGGCCAGTTCAATGACAGGGTTTTGATCTATCTACACTGCCCTGGGAAAAGTGGGATGGGCGCAAGGCTAATGTCGTTCGCTGGTTATACGGCTGCCGCGAAAGCCTATAACCACGCGTGTCCGGTAACCAGATACGGCAGGCAAGATGGCGCAATAACAAACAGTTTTGGGCGCGCTAAATGTTTCTGGAAAGTAGTTTCTGAGCTTATAATCATGATGGCCAGAGGTACCGAGTCTAGTAGTGATGAGGATATTTGGGAATATTCTACACAGAAACAGAAAAAGTCTAAAAGTAGCGCGACACAGCGGGTTTCAGGTGGTAAGCAAAAGAAAACTCCCATTATCGCCCAGACCCAACCTAACTCACTGAAAGGAAAGGGGAAAGGAAAAGGAAAATCTAGCACGCGGCCTGTAAGTAGTACTCCGCAAGGAAAATCGACTTCGACACAGGATAGAAAACGTGGCTTCAATAAGACAAAAGATGACCAAAAAAAGAAGGACACCAAATCATCGTCAAGTAGGCCTGCAAACGCCAAAGCTACTCAATCCCAGAGTCAGATTGGGAAGAAAAGGGGGGCGACACAGTCCACCTCCAAATCGACGACAGATGATTCGGCCATGGGACCTCCACTCAAAAGTCCACGGCTAGACATTGCTTCTACTCCCAAAAGCACCATGGGTCACAGTCAACGACACAGCTCTTCTAAGAAGACACCTAACACCGCCACCAAAAACACTAAAAGTAAAACACCCAGGGCAAGTAATGAACCATCAACTCCAGAAATACAGACAGTGAACACTCCCGTACCCATCACGTCTGTGCCTAAGAAAGAAGGGCATTGCCCTTTTTGTCAGATGCCCTTCAGATGTCTTGTAATAGAGTCCCCAAGGTGGCACACGACTGAGTGTATGGACTTACCTCTGAAAACAACAACAGGTAGGCCTACTTATATGCCATATTTCACAAGAATAAAATACATAATTTGATAATAGATTCTGAATACGATGTACCCGGGATTTCTAGATGTTTAATATATAGGCTACTAGGCACACAGGTAACTGAGGGGTCTTTATTATACAAATATACCATATCATGCCGTTATTCAACATAAAGCGGCAAGTAATATTGGAATACATTAGGGAGTGTTCATTCATTAATTACAGGGGGGGGTGGTGAGATTTCGCACGGAGGGGCAAACATTTTTTACGCCCTCTCCCCCCAAGAGCGCGTGGAGCATTTCGCGCCCCCCCAGCCCCCGCCAAAGGCCTCGATATTGTTTCGCCCACCCCCATTTGAACTATGGTAACACCATCACGCGGGCTTTTTTGCTAAAAATGGGCTAAATTTTTTACGCCCCCCCCCCTCAAGATGGGTCAGAATTTTGTAGGCCCCCCCCCCCTCAGGAGGGGTCGAAAATGTTAACGCCCCCCCCCCCCAAACCCACCACCCCCCCTGTAACTCATAAATGAACACTCCCTTACCGGTAATGGACTCATTGTTCCCACCCTGCGTCTGATGTGCTGGGTTCCAACCCTGCCTCTGATGTGCTACGGTTTCGAAAATTCCTTGGATCCATTTAGAAAATAAACCACCCTACCCCCCATTAAGGTGGCTAGACCCAATTGTAAACATGTTAACTGCGCAGGTCATAGCGCATATGCACATGCATCTGTGTCAGAAGACCGAAGGGGGTGCCTTTGGTCATATTTTTGTATATTAGGTATATATTTTCATGTGTTGTCAAAATTACCCTGCAAGACCTGACTGAGTCTTGAACCCAGGGTCTCCTGTATGTGAGTCTAATGTTTTACCCCTACTCTCCTGGGGCTCTGGTAGTAGGCAAGGTGAAAGATATACCTGTACCACATCAAGACTGTGTGCTCCATGTATATATCTTTTATTTCAAACACCAAAAACCTTTAAAATATGCAGGGGACCATATGTTCAAAATATTGTTTCTGGGTGTAAAAGATTATAAACTATATCCTGAGAGAAATTAAGATGCTATTCCATGCACATATGTACTATCACAATATGATCCTATTACAGATCACTCCAAACTCAAAGCCAGATATCTCAGAAACTAGCTCGGGACCCCCCTATTTTCTTCACACCATTTGACACTACTTATGATCATATGGGCCTCATGGCGAAAATCCTGACGAAATCTAATTACTTCTACACTATGGGGACTACCCACCTAAAATTCGTCACACGTCCAACATAGATATAGATACATTAGATATGATTTATTTTGTAGTATATGTAAATATTTTAATGTTCTTAGTTTTTAAACTGTACATGTATTATATCAAAACATGTGTTATGTCCTACATTTCAGAATGTCCAGCAGGTATAAAATGTGACAGTACGTTAGCTAGTCACTACAGGAGGTTCACACATTCTCTGCTGGCCAACATCAGAGCTGGCGTCTCCACACATAAACCCTCACCATCAACAAGCAAAGCAAGTAAGTCTGATGCTCAGTCGGTAACTCTTAAGATTGTGTGCAGCGGATTTTGTCCCGGTCGAGTCATGACGATCAAACTTATTTGGTAGCTACTGACTGGTTCGAGGCAGGCTGGTCTGCGGGGGCTATTAATGTTTTTATGTTTCATGTCGTAGCTGAATTGGCGTCAATGCGTGGGAGAAGTTAGATTCCAAGAGTTTGTTAATTGCTCAATCATATTCATAGACATTAATATACCGTGGAGTTTGTGTGTTCGCTCACAGTCACGACATATATTGAACTGTTAACGAAAATACCTGAAATCCGATTCAACAATGGGAAACATTTGTTATTTTGCATAATTCTTCTTACATATTGAAACACATTTTAACTGTACCCCGTTACATCCCCTTATCTTCATATGTTCCAGTGGCACTCACCCCTTCTCAGAAGGCCCACATACGTAAACTAGACTTTGACAAAACCCTGTCAGCGACGAAACCCTCTGCGGCTGCAGGCGCTCCGACGACGAGTCCATACTTCAAAAAAGAAACGACCACTGGTCTACCCACCATTCCACCATCACATTCCAAGAAACAACTCATGTTTACCACAAAGGAGGAGGAGGAGGAGGAGGACTACTGTCAGTGCGACAGCCCGGGGTGCGTCGACTCGGCTATCTGCAGCGGCCTCGCCTCACTGAAAGCGTCACCACCTTCTCAGCATCAAGCCGCTGATGAAGAGGACGAGGACGTTGAAACCGATGAAGACATCTTCAATCCAACCCAAAAGGCTAAGGTTCAAGAAACAGACCACAGTACTACCACTCAACAAACTCCCAAATACCCCCAGAGTGCCAAGAAACATGAACCTCCTGCCTCTTCGGCTGTGGAAGAAGATGAGATGACTTTTGAAGCTAAGGACTTGTCAGAGATGCTTTCTGATGCTCTGGATGAGGGTGGGGATATTAGCAAAGAGAATATGGATCTAGCTGAAATTTATGGGGTGCAAGAGGCGGAGGAGGATGATACTCTACCTGATATTATAGAGCCGGTGGTGGCTCCCCCAGATGAGGTTGGCATTCACTCTGACGGTGAAGAGGATGACCTAGTGTTTACGGCGGTACATACTTCCATACAAGAACCAATTGTGATAGAACCTGAGGATGAAACAGTCAACACTGATATCTGCGTTGTAGCAGACATTCCTGGGGCCTCCACTGACACACCAAACAAACCAAGCATATCAGCCAACCCCAAAACACCCCTCACCAAAGGAGGCACCATACAAACTTCCATTGCCAAATTCTTCTCCTTTTTCAAAAACCCTAAACAGGAAAAGCAGACGACAAATGGAATTCCAGCTACTGTGCAAAGCTCATCATTGTCAGTGCCGCCACCTAGTAACAAGAAGTGGAACTTACCCCGGGCTGGCAGTAGTAAAACAGAGGCAGTAGTTCCAAAGGCCACCAGCGGTCGGTTTAATGGCGCTGCAGGTGGTGGTGGTGGTGGTGGTTGGGGAGGGAGGAAACCGAAGCAGTGCCCATTTTATAAGAAAATGCCAGGTAAGTTTTATGATAATAGATTCCCACTTCATACAAGTGTTGATATACCAAACAAATATAGTATAAACGATAGAGCTCTGGCCCACGAGCAAAAAGAAAGTGTGTGTGTGGGGGGGGGGGGGGGGGGGGGAGCAATCTGAATTATTTAAGCAAGTGACATCTTACCTGAAACTACCTTTGCAACAGCTATCTACTATAGACCAATGCAGCAAGAAAGGGTGACCTTTTCATAATAAAGTTGGTAAATTTACGTTGGTTTTAGCAGAATCCTCACAGCATTGTCTGTAATGACTATGTTTGCAAACATTTCATATCAGAGGATTCCCAGGACAATTATCTTTCTAATAGTAGGCACTTGGATAAATTTTTTAAAACGGTTACAATATATTCTGACTGTGACCATGTGATAGAGCTCATTGAACCCCTCTCAGAACATTTGGAATTACATTTGTATCCTAAGTAGAAGTGAAGAAATCAACCAGAACATGCATAGGCTGCAGAAGCAAGCTGGTGCTATACAAATGTACACAGCCTGGTGTGGCAAATTGGCACCAACTACTAGAGACACTCTGTTCTCTCTTTAATTGCAAGGTAACATGACATATCAGGCTTGCACAATGTTACAATGTTACTTGTGTACATATATCTCACTGATTAAACCCAAATCCTACAATATGTGACTTGTATAGCACATTCTTTTATTGATTAAAATGAACAGTGATACCACAGGTGGTGAAACCACAGATCAGGTCTCAACCATGACTCACCGGTGACATCTGGTGTTAGGATCTAGCATCTTACATATAGGCTTACATAGGGATACCCAGACTTATTAACACTGGTATATCAAGACAGAACATGACTAATTTAGGGGAATGCAGGAAACCTCTTGGGATTCCACGCAGGAGGCTGGAAAGACATGTAGCATACTATTGATGTGTAGAAAGAGGGCCGCATGTTAATACAAAGGGGCCATGAATATTTCAATGAAATTCGCTTAGATAAAGTTGAACTTTACATTTGGATAATTGCCATATTAGGACTTACAATTAAATATATTCCCAATGATAAGTAGTGGATAGCCGGCTAAAAGAGCTTTCCAATAAGCTAGTGCATGCTCTGTTATCTCTAATAGGGGCTGAATAGGAGCAAAAACGAATAGGGTCATTTCAGACAGGCACTCATAAGGGTGCCAATTTTAGTGTGCCAGCTGTGACTGCTGGTTTGAGCCCTGCAGTGCGGTTCTTCCAAGTGCCTACTAATAGTATATATCAAATAGCATGATTTTGAGGCTATATTTATGCATTTGTGCGTCACACTTCAGAAATTAAAAAAAACTTTATCAACAACTTTTCTAAAAAGTCACCCTTTCTTGCTGCATTGGTCTTAGTGTACATAATACATAGACAGGCCTGCGTGAAGAAAAAGTGACATTTGTACCATCATTAGAGTCACGGTCGCTTTCCTTCACTCAAATTACTTTTAGCTAACATTTGGCCCACCACTAAACAACCCAAAATATAAAGTTAAAAAATTAGAACTATTTAAAGTGAGTGCTTATTTTTCGTGGAGCGGGTAGGAAGAACAAAAAGATTTCGCCCCCTCTTTTGTGATACCTCTTGGAGGTAGGGGTAGTAAATTAATTTAAATCACTTGTTCTCACGAAATAGCTCGCACGTTTCTGTAATCGTCTTGAGGGATTTTCGCTGGTTGCGACAAAAAGCACTGATAAAGAGTGGTACTAGCCTCTGCCGTCTGTATACCCATCGTGGGGTGTCTTTTCAGTGGTGTTAACTCCAACCAGCTAAATATAAAATGGCGGACAAAATGGGTACAAATTAGCAGATATGCCTCTGGATTTCTATACATGAAATAACTATTAACCCTTTAAGGACCGCATGATGCCTTAATGCATTATGCCCTTGGTCGTCATGATGCATGAATGCAGCCCTGGCGAGTGACTCGCCAGTACTGCATTCAAGCATCATGCCGACCCTATGAGGTTGAGATACTCCCGAAGGGTCGGCATGATGCACCGATGCAGCACCGGCGAGCTACTCGCCGGGGCTGCATTGGTGCATCATGAAGACAAATGTCATCTTTTAGCGTCGTCAGTCCTTAAAGTGACATGGTCCGATGACTAAGGCTCAAAAATCAATTTAGTCAAAAATGGACCAGAATGTTCCCTATGGGCAAACTTCATGTGTTAGCTACTTTATTTAATCTCATTCCCTAGAATTCAGCTTAGAAGTTGAATGATTATCAGATTATGGCTCAATTTACTAATTTTTAAGTGCACACTATAATCCCCCCATTGAAAATACACTGTAAAATGCTATACTTGGGCCACATCTGAACCTCTAATTGGGCTCTTATTGCCCATAGATGACATTTCATTTGGCCCTATCCTCCAAATATGATATTGTACATTTGAAACACATTTAAGTAAAATTTAAAATATTAAAAAATCGGACCATTTCACTTTAAAGGGTTGACCCATGGTTTTGCTCCCTGTACCAGGCACGGCCCTGACGGTGGACGCCTTCTGTTACGGCACCATACCCGGCTGTAGGGCCTACGTCCTCACACACTTCCACTACGACCATTATGGGGGCCTCACTCGCAAGTTCAACCACCCCATCTACTGCTCCAAGGTAGGCACAATGTCAGGGGCAGACCCAGCAATTTGAAAAAGGGGCAATGTAGCGAAAAGCATGGCAGAGCGACTGGCGGTGGATCAAATTATATTTTGATAAATCTTTAGCAATGAAAAAAAAAGGGTGGGGTCGAAGGGGACCCCTGTACAATAGACAGGAATAAGTAGTTAACCCTTTGAGAACGACATGTTGCCTTCATGCGCCATTCCCCTTTGTCCTCAAGATGCGCAAATGCAGCCATGGCCTAGTCTGTTTGGAGTGGAATAAAGGTGGAAAAGCAGACTATAAATAGCTCAAAATAACATTTTTTTCTTTTCGCTTTTCAAAATCTAATATCGAGTATTCACCAAAAATAAAATAAAAGTGGGGTAAACAATGCTTGTATCAGCCCTGTTTTATAACAAGTGTCGGTGTGCCTTAAACGGTGCCTTGAACTCCCCTCTTTGGGTGAAATTTGAATTTGAATTGATAAGAAGGCTGTATTATGTTATCAGATTACAGGTAACTTGGTGCAGTCTAAGCTGAAGGTGGACGCCCGCTACATCCACACCCTCCCCCTGGACACCCCGCGGGTGGTGGAGGGGGTGGAGCTCACCTTCATGGAGGCCAACCAGTGAGTTCAAGTTCAAGTTCAAGTTTCAATAATTTATTCTCATATAGTATTTATCAGTAAAGTTCAATTTCAGAGTATACCGTATACAATAAATATGTACTAGTTTCGTAATAATATACATCTAATACATAAAATTAGGTACTATTAATACCAGTTTTACAATAGATATCTCCCTTGACACGTGATGTCATCGTTTATCAAAATTACACAGAGAAAAGGCTGCTGCTAGAAGTATACTTTCTGTTTTCGTTAGCCACCTATATAGTTTCTAGTATATTTCCCTTGATGATCTCATATCAGTACATTTTATGTACCACAAAATAATTATATAGTTAATGTACAGTCAATTATTAACATATCTATTTACAGTTTTATCATTCAATGATGACAATTATTTACAATAATTATAACAATTATGTACAATAAATACAGTCAATATACAGGTAATACAGGAGGACATACAGTAAAACATTGCGCGTAAATGATGTGAATACTACTACTTGTTTTACAATATAAGTTATCAGTTGATGCTCTAAAATTGAGAAAATAAGCATAGGAGTGCACTTTGATTCTAATAAGTGGAGACTTTGACGTTGTATACGGCATATGTCATTTCATATGAGAAGGTGTAAGGGAGCGATCATTTATTACGGTGACAACAGGGGAGGGGCTGTGACATTTCGCGCAAACTCCCCAAGTGGGTTTGAAATAGCCAAAGTTATGCCAATGTTTTCCTTCAAAATTTGCATAAAATCCAATTAAAATCAGGATTCCCCCCTAATTTTTTTCCAAAATAATTTTAGGCTCGACCCAGCTTCATCATTCTACGTAGTGTCATCGAAAAGGAGGTGCTTTAGGGGCAGCTATTAATAGAGATATCATTGACATTACATTTATGCCAATGCACATTAATTTAGACCAATGCCGATTATTGACACATAGTTTTCCAAACATCAATGTATTGCAATCATACCGAAGGCTGTTTGAAAGGATCACTCAACTGTTAGAACACAATGCCCATTACTGTAAAACCTCGCGTAGAAGCCGCTACTAGTACGCGAGTCAGATCGTTGGTGCAGCTTATAGGGTCGGCCCAGAGTCAGGGTGCAGTTTATACGCGAGTTTTTGCCACTATGGTACAGTACTAAATTCGGCACATTCAGATCGCCAGTGCGGCTTATATGATCAGCCCAAACTCGGGGTGAGGCTTATACGCGAGTTAGGCTTGTACGCAAGGTTTTATGGTACTCCCGCTCTTTACACAGTCGAAATCAGAAATTAGGCCCAAAAAAAAGAGGTTTGTTTCAGGTAACATGGCAAGAAAATGTGGGGTCGGTAGGTCGGACTTTTTTTTAAATAATTTTTCTTTTTTAACATGGAAGTACCAGCCGCCTCTCCGAAGAATCTAAAATTGACCATACAAAAATGTCTTCAAAATTGCATAAGAAAACGCAGGGTCAGCCCTGTTTTGATAGGGTCGGTCGGGTGACCTGAAACAAACCTTTTATTTTTTTGGCGTTATACTGGATCCTGACTCATGTAGGTGGCATGAAAGTAGTGCTTATTGCCTTTCCCTAATGGCAGAGTGCAATTTCTCATAAGACATGTATAGTCATAATTATATTGACATATCAAAAATGTCAATATGATATATTGACACAATGGCGATATGTCAATAAAGTGAAAGTCAATGATACACATAGCTATTCATCATAAACATGTACCAAATCACTAGGAGTCTGAAGATGCACTGTAAATTAACTGACCTTCACAGTCAGCATTTTTCCTGTGTCTTGCTGAGGCAGATGCTCGTGATTATGCTGTACACATCTCTTGGAGGCTGAAGCAGAAAGCACTATTAGGCCAGACCAAAAAGAAAAGTTGGTCAATGGATTTCGCGCACCTTATTTTCGGAAATGGGGAAAAAAAGAAATTGTCAATGGATTTCGCTCGCCTCATTTTTTTCAAAATTGAGAATTTTATTTTATTTTTTTCAAATTTTTCTTCCAGTAATTCCCCCAGATCAACCAATAAATTTTATGTTAGGGGACTTTTGTCAGAGGCTGGGTAAAAAAAAAATTGTCGCTCGCTCCACTTTTCCACCAACAAATCCATTGACAAAAAAAAATTCGCTCGCTCGCACCATTTTTTGAAAAGTGAAATCCATTGACCAACTTTTTTTTTTGGTGTGGCCTTAGGTATATATCCATGTGGATGGCAACCACAATAGTGTATTTGAGAAGCAGAGAAATAAACACTACAGCTACTGCTAGCTAGCTACTGCAGTCTTTGCGAAAACCTTTTCACCATACAGGGCAGTCGGTCCTGGAGCTTGCCAATCTTTCAGGAGCGGGTAGATTTCTTCCGAACTTTAGGATAATATACTATTTGATTAAATAACGAAAACTTAACTTTCAAAAATAACTTTAATTTGCCTACAATATTAGTCTATATTCTAGGGCTTGTAACTTTGCCAAAGTCTTTGGTTTTAGTTTGAATATTTGAAAAGAAATTTCAGTTTTTGAAAGGCAAGACTGCAGGACATTTGGTCCTGCAACACAAGTCATTCTGCCACTGACCAGAGCCATTATAGGTGAACATTACTACTGTCCGGCACATTTTTGGCAAAGACTGCTACAGTTAGACCACACCAAATAAAAAAGTTGGTCTACAGATTTTCATTTTGAAAATACGGTGCGAATATGTCTGCGGATATTAACCTTAAATGAAGTGGAGCGGGCAACATTTTAATTATTTCTGAGGGAAATTTTCGATCAGATCCTTAGATTCTATTAAAAAAGTACTGTTTGATCCTATTTCAGTTGTCCAGGGTCTGTGATTATCCTGTTTAAGCTGCCCAGTGGTCAGGTGTACCTCCACACAGGTGACTTCCGCGCATGCCCAGAGATGGAGCTCTACCCCTTCCTGCAGTCCGTCCACGTCCACCAACTCTACCTCGACACCACGTGAGCAACTACTTAGTAAACCCCAATTCCTTATTTTTTCAACTTTTTACATTAAAAAAAAATTTCTTCTAATCTTTTTAAAAGATTTAGTTTACTTCTTATCTTAAAACTTTTTCTGAAATGTTAACAATCTTTAGTGTTTTAAACTTTTAAAAGAAGTAAGCATTTCAGAATTTATTTTGAAATGCTAACAATGTCATTTGTTCAATATCGGAAAAAAACAAAAATGAGGGTTTGTTCTACCATACCTAACTTTGTCCGAAATATTAATACCAGGATGACGCATTTTATTTTGGCCTTATTGTAGGCAGTTCGGCCAAAAATAGAAATATTTAGAATATTGAAATGATATGTGTTTTAATGGCCAGATATCATGCAGAAATAGATATGTCCTATAAAATAATGATGTTTATTGAAGATCTAGGAGGGTTATCGGACATTTGCTATGAGTTTGGTCTATTCTGGTTTCTGTCATTTACCCCTTTAATAGCAGCAGCCAGAGTACAGGTGGGCCACACAGCAGGGGTACTCACTGACCACTCCCACCCACAAGTAGCAGGGAGGGCTGCCAAACAGGCAGCACAGGGCCTGGTCATACTCTCCCCTAGTCTGCTATTCTGTGGGAACCCCTTTTTATGCCCTTTGGAGGAAAAAGGAGGGATAGATAGAACTAGAATGTTGATTTTTATCATAAAAGAATTTTATAGAATATGTTGCCACTCTTCCAGACTCTTCTATCAATTATTTAAAGAACAGTGGTTGTTGAAAGTTGGGTAAATTCACGTTTTATCTGTGACTCAATGACTAAAAATTACACAATAAAAAATATGTATATGGAAGGCCTATTGTGTCTGCTATATTCTCCCAAGAAATGATGTATCTATATTCAAAGTAGACCTTTTCCCTTGAAAGCAAGGACTGTGTCTGCCCTGTGGATAGCGTTGCCCAGCCCACTGTGCTGATATTCTCAGCAGTACCAAAAAGTAACATGTGCTAAAACAATTAAAGAAATGCTTATCAAACATATGTATTAACATTGTGGAAAGAAGAAGAACGGATGTTTCCAACAAGGTAAACACATGTTATGATGACCATAGCATAACAGGTAAACTAATGCAATATAATATGCCCTTCTTTAGCACTGTGACAGATAGGAGGTGGCTAAACAGGCCGGTCGTCGAACTGCCTACTTATTGTAAATTGGTGATTCTCTGTTTCGGAGATTGCATCATCAACACCACCCCTGGCATACACGTGCCTGATTTTATTAATGACCGACGTAGAATCGTCATATTTACACGCCCATGGCATATTTACACTAATCACGGATGGGTTCATGTAAAGTGTAACGACTAACCGTTACAGCGAAACAGCACACCAATATTTCTGATATCACTTTCCCGTTCATAATAATTTATTGAGAAGTGATGCCAATAAGTTATAACATTTTAGCTTTAATTTATGTAGTATACCAGCAGGAGTCTGTACTGCTTTTAGTCTACACAAAATCCCCATTTAATTGACATGCCTAACCTCAGTTGCCAAACAACAGTTAACCCTTTAGGGACGGTGTAATGCCTTAATGCATCATGCTCTCGGTCGTCATGATGCATTAATGCAGTCCTGGCGAGTAACTCGCCAGTGCTGTATTCAAGCATCATGCCGACCCTATGGGGTTGAGACACTCAAGAAGGGTCAGTATGTTGCACTAATGCAGAATGATGACAAAAAATATGATCTTTTAGCGGCATGGCCTCCTTAAAGAGTTAACTTGTACTCAAAATATTATCAGGCTCTACTATGACCCTCATGTACTCTTATTGAATGTGTTTTTCCCGGTAGGTATTGTGATGCATCCTACGCCTTCCCGCCACAGAAGGATGTTATTAAGTTTGCGGTTGCCAAGGTAACTGAAGTACTGCGGGAATGCCCCAACACGCTGGTGGCGGTTGGATCCTACACGGTGGGCAAGGAGCGAATATTCATGGGTAAGAATGTAATCTTACAGATATCCGAGTAGCAAGGCAGAAAAGATTCTTGGCGTGGAGGCATGCTAATTATCCCTTTTCATTGGCAACTCAGCTTAATGAAAAAGAAAGTTTCAATTACCAAAAAGGAAAAAAATAAATTTATATGTGTAAGATAATCTTGAACAGCCAAGTGGAAAGGATGATTTGTATGCACCGTGTTGAGCATCTTTTCTGCCTGGCAGATCTCATTATATCCTTGTCGTTGTGTGAGTAGCTTGCCTGACCCTCACAACAATTTGTATATTCAGCATTACATTTTGAGCTTTTACTGATTTTAAGGATTTAGTTTAGTTAGTTTAGAAATAGTGTTCACCTCCTTTGGTTGACCTCTGATTTTAGTTGAACGATGGATAAACATGACTAATATCTACCAATTGCTGCTGCTGCTGGAGAGTCTTGGTAACACTAACTTGCTAACTCTATATTTCTGACCTACAGCTATAGCGGAGGACTTGAACTGCCGTATTTGTGTGAGTCGGGAGAAGAAGGCAGTCCTGGACTGTATCGAGGACCCGGGACTCAAGAAGCGACTTACCCTAGAACCCCGCGATGCCAGAGTTCACGTTCTCCCCATGCGCCAACTCAAATACGAGGTATTTATTAACCCTTGAACCCTTTGAGGGCGACATAATGCTTTCATTCATCATGCCCTTGGTCGTCATGATGCATGAATTCAGCTCTGGTGAGTAACTCGCCAGAGCTGTATTCAAGTTCAAGTTTCAAGGTTTTTATTTGTCCTGGGAAAGGAACATTCATCTTTTCAGTTGGTCTTCCATGCATTTACCCAGGTTTTTTTTCTCCGGATGCAAAATTATGACCCCTCAGTACACAGATAGCTTCAAGAATATGATTTACATAATTAACTTTTGCATCAGCGCTACACATAACAAATTATCTCTATTTCGTATGACAACAGCGAACAACAATTTCACTTTTCAATATAGCGGTAGCAATCACTTAATACCTTATCGACCTGACATACACCATTCATACTAGTGACATTGAGGACCAGGGGGGACAGAAACAGTTAGGGGAGGGAGAAGATGTTAAGTTTCAGCGCGACTCATGTGTCGCAGTCACGTTACTATACATTTCCAAACAGCTACCCAGACAACACCTCATAGCAAGTAGTAGCATATGCTATTCAGTCTCTGTCTCCTCTATTGATCCAAGTATGCTCTTACCATCAAAGTATAATACAGGATACTCAGCCCTCCAGTGCATATGGAAGTACCCAAGCATCAGGCCGATCTTTCAGCAGTATATCGATTCAGTAAGGTCTTCATTAGTACAGTAATATACATCTACCCCTTCTTTAATACCTTCCATCCCACGTTTGATGAACTTGTACATGTAGACTATATAAATGGTCTCTTTGCAGAACCTTTCCAAGTATGTGAATGGACTGAAGCCCCGCTTTGACCGTGTGCTGGCCTTCGAGCCGACGGGCTGGACGCATGCCGGGGGGACCCGACACACGGAGCTGGACAAGCTGCGACCCAAGTACCACAGGGACAACGTCACTATCTACGGTAAGGCCACCTTTTATTGATAACTTGGATTACGGGCACTCATAGGAAATATTTTGGGGGCGGTAGGAAAAGAAAAAAAGAAAAAAAAGCTGCCATTCAGTACTAAAATTTTCCAGGGCGGGGGAAAAAAAAACAACAAAAGCATGCAAAAAGTCTTGTTTCGGCTATTAAATGTAGGTATATTGAGAGATAATGAAGGCATATTGAGAAATATTCCCAATTTTGGAAGCCTAATTCTGGGTGTCTGCAGTCAGCATGTACTTTTTAAAAAATGTTTGCTAAAATTCTCAAAAAATCCCAGCGGAGGGGGTAAAAAAAAAAAAAAAAAATTCTTTTTACAAAATGCCAAAATTTCCATCGGCGGATCCGTAATCCAAGTTATCAGAATAAAACGGCCTAAGTTACCTACCCATGGTAGTCTTTGTAGCAGATTCCAGACCAAGAAACGAGCTTAAATTCTTATAAATCAATGATGAAAGGGACATCAATACTTGCATGTAAGCAAAACCGGCGTAGACTGTGTTTTGAACAATGGGAAACGTAATGGGAAATTTCCAGACTCCTCATCACTGTGCCAGACTGCCACCTGATGGCTTTTGTCAACACTGGATAATAAAACCAATCCAGAATGTAAATAGTAAAGTTTGGAGCCCTGTCTAACATATTATTAAGACATTCTTGTCAAAACAAATGTCAGGTTATAAGAGGGAAAGGATTATACAATCATCTGAGGAAAATGTAGGTTTGAGTGTGCCAGCTGGTAGCAGCTTTAACTTTATACGCGTGAATTTACAGTTGTTGTATCCTCCATATTACACAATGTCCATGTTCACCTATACAGGGGTGCCCTACAGTGAACACAGCAGTTACACCGAGATGAAGCGCTTCTGTCAGGTGATCCGTCCCGACCGGATCCTGGCCACAGTCAACAACGGGAGCGCCGAGTCACGCGCCAAGATGGACAAACTCTTTGACAGCTGGATGAAAGAAAAACTAGAGTCTCCCAGTAAGCTGAAACAGACTGGTCTCAAAACATGGTTCAGGTGATAGGTTGGGTTTGGAGAATTGGTGTTATTCTGAGACGCACTCTCCCAGCAAAACCACGCAACGTCAAAAACGAGCTAGACTCTGCCTGGATTCAGCTTTTTTTAGCGCCAGGGCGCTACACGTATTAACATGTTGTCATGGCAACGTACCCAGAAAACCTTGCAAAAATAGGCAGAGGCTAGCTCGGGACGTCGCATGCCTCTGCTGGGAGAGTGTTCTGGGACGTGTATCTCACTGCACTCTCCCAGCAGAGGCATGCGACGTACTGAGCTAGCCTCTGCCTGGATTTGGAAGTGTTTTTTTTGTAACAATTCGGTTTTATTTGGCCTTTTATAAAATAAACGGTTACATTTATTCTTTCGATATATTATCGGGTATCCAGATCCTTGTTGATACATAGTTGTAAGGGAGTGGTCATTTCTTAACAACAGGGGGGGTTGCTGGATTTGGGGGGGGGATGCAGAAAATTTTGGACCCCTTGAAGGTCGGGGGGACCAAAAAAATTGCACCCATTTTTAGTGAAAAAGCCCACGCATTACTATAGCTCAAAGGGGTCGGCCGCGCCAAATTTCAACTCACATGAGGGGTGGACCAAAAAAATATCGACCCCTGCTATGGAAGGGTCGATATTTGTTGTTAAAAAATGACCACTCCCTAAGTACACCTGATGTGTATATCCTGACAAACAAGTCACCGTGATGTGGATTTGAGTACCGGTAAGTATTTTACAAGAGCGTATCATGAATTATACATACTGGGCCAACAAAACAGGAAGTATATTGTAGGTACATTGTCATGGCGACGTACAGGGATGTCAGTCTTCCTGGAATTTTACTTTGAAGGAACTTTTCAATATTTCTGTACAGTCCTTTATTCTGCCAATGTTGAAAACCCACCATTGTCACGTGGGGCTCTCCCTGCAGTTATCCCGGCCAGCAGAATGCCCCCAAACTGGCCTCCTTACTCTCCTATGCCCTCCCCACACCCCTTGCAGTCCCTCCCCGCCTCCCCTGCAGTCCCTCCCGGCCAGCAGAAGGCCCCAGGGCGGTCTCTTTCACCCTCCTGGAAAGAGACCACCCTGGGGGCGTTTTCCTGGCCGGGGGGTACTGCAGGGGAGGGCCTCAGGAGAGTGGTGTGGCTTTCTAGGGCCGAGAACACTGCAGGCAGGGCCTGGTCCGACTTCCTGTTTTTTTCACCTCTCCTGACTTACATCCCTGCAACGTCGTACATGCATGTAGCGCCCTGACGCTAAACATGGCGGAATGCAGGCAGAGTCCAGCTCCACGTGCGGACTATGCTCAAAGAGTGTTCTGAGGGATCCATATCCAAAAACTGAGACGTCATTCCCTAAACAGTCTTGATGAAGACTCAGGATCAATTTTATAAGATAAATTGGTGTTGAGAGGTCTTAGCGGTATCTAGGATCACCCACAAAATTTACCCTCAAATGGCCTTTACCAGATCTGCTGGTAGAGTAAAATATGAGTCTGAGACTCATATTTTTTTTATCAGGGAAGTCCTACCCTGGGACATGTATATATCTGTACCATGTCAGCAGTGTTATGTCCAACTTAGTTAAACTTGCCGTCTGTACTTAAAGTGTATCCGTCCTAAATTCTGAAAATGGCGGAAGGACCAGAATATTTTCCTTGTTTTCTTACACAGCTGAGGTATATCCTAGCAGATGCTTGTACGTATCTGGCAGTCACATCGTATGTACTTAGCTGCAGTTATCCTAGTCAAATGAACTTGTTTCGCGTGATTCTCTTATTTTATATTAAAGTTAGCGTGTTTAGTTCCACATATATACATTCTGTACATTAAGGTACCCGCACATTCTTTGTACATACCCAAGGAGAGCTTTAGCATGTAGCCCGTGCAATATATAATTTTTTTAATGTTTTATGTAAAATGTGATGAGACCACTTCAATAAAAGAAGACGATGTAAATCTGGCTTGGTTGAGTCCAGAGCTTAGACCATCATGTTAATTATGCACGATTGCCAATTAATATGTAGTTTTCGTAATGCTACAAATTTTTGGATAGTGTGCAGTGCATATTTCAGATTTAATGATATAGGACAAATACTTCGACTTACATTCACTCCTGTTATCTTTTAAGGATCACATAGTGCATCATGATGACCCCACAGGGTTGATACACTCCTGAAGGGTTGGCATGATGCATGAATGCAGCCCTGGCGAGTGGACTCTCCAAGGCTGCATTGATGCGTCCTGACAACACAAGGCATAACACGCTAAGCACTATGCGATCCTTAAGAGTTATATATGCATTACCTTAACAAAATACATATTGTATTTCTAAGCATTAATTAGCGAGCATTCCAAGCCTACCTCTGCAGGGATTGATGTCATGTATTATGCGAAATGAAGATTTTAAACAGACATTCTTATCATGACATTTCAATAATAAGCATGTCTAATTGTGGCCCTATGTTGCTAGCAAGGGTTGGGCAAACCTGACACACTCCATTTTTCTTTCCTTTTTAGGATAAACGTATGAATGACTCAATGAATATTTGTACATATTGTATTATGAACCACCACTCTATGCAAATCATATGACGAAGCAAGATAATGTTAGTCTTTGCTCAACTCTTTGCTCAAAATACAAGTAAAAGAGTACTCCGGTACTTTCTATTGTAGTTTGATTCACAAGGCCACTCAAAAAAAGACGTCAGCAAGCATGAAAAAGAAGAAAAAAATGCATATTAGAAAAATACTCAAAAGCGACAATTATCATTTAAGTACATAATTAACCCTTAATGATGGTGTCGGAAATACAGTAACTGGAGTAAGCCAATTAAAAAACAACAACTGATAGTTCCTCAGAGCATAGATTATTTTCTACAGTAGCTCTATTAGTAGAATATTGAATTACATTCAAAAACACTCTAGATCAATCTCTCATAGGTGGTGACAAATGATTTATTTTGAGGTGGCCTAAAATGGACTTGTTATGTTAAAGGATTTCATGTAGTTTATTATCACTGCTCTGTGATAAAAATTGGAAAACTGCATGAGATTGCAATACGGCATGAATAAAGCTGACTATAAGAGATAAGTACATGTACCTAGAAATTCATTCACATACATGTAGTAGGGATATGGCATTAATCCTAATAGTTCATGAAAAGGCGCACTTATATGTCAACATCTTCTTTGTATTGTAATATCCAAGTATTTTTATCACCATTGATATCAATGATATCAACCAGACACATTCAAACGCTGTGATTGATACATGATGAATTTGTACCAACGCTTGGGGTATTAAAAGTACAGTTTTAAAGAAAGTGATACTTTATAATTCATTGAATCTAAATCGCAGACCGATTGTTTCTACTAGGATGTTCCCTATACTATGCAAGACGCCAATCTTCTTAGACGGGTGTTCCCATGCAATGCTCAATAAAGGAGCTACCATAGAGAGTGTACCTTAGAGGCGGCTCCAGTCAGGTTAAAGGCACATATGTTGGTACCCCTCCAACGACGGTCGGAGTGGAGCCGGGACAGGTACTGAGCCCTATATAGGGGCGGTGGGGGTTGAAACGTTGCCTACCAGGGCTGATTGTTCACATGGTGAACACCAGGGGGATCCCTTGTTTGTCTACTCGGCTGCACGGTGGTCTGGGGTAACCCTTTAAAGCTGGTGTGTCAGCTACAATTTGATGACTTTTTAATCATGCCATATTATTATTGCAAATCCTATCCTATACATACTCCCTTAATTTTAAAAGAATTGGCAGAGTCTAAATCCATAGCTTAACACATGTAGTGCCATCATTTTTGCTGTAGGTCGACACTAAAACTCCCTATGTGTCTATACTGCATGGCTCAGTGCTTTCCTTATTAGCTTAGTTCCCAGTATGCTCACATAGGGGGGACACTGAGTCAGTGAGGTGAATAAGTAACATCTCAAATCATGCATTTATAGACAAATATATTTAACATTGAGCCCTGCATATCAGTTAAAATAATAACAAACCCCTTGACATTACAATTATATCCATTTTGAAGAAAAGGTTTCGGAAGTATATTAGCTTATATACCATCTTTAATGGTAGCAGAGTGCTTGAAGATACTATGACTTTGTCGTCGTGCTGCATGAATGCAGCCCTGGTGAATATCCACCACGGAAGCCTGCGTCGTGCCGACTGTTGGCAGTGCACCACTTTTTTACCGAAACCTAGGCACTTTTGGCCGAAAATGCCTTAACTTTTTTTTATTTTTTTTATTTTTTATTCACAACCTCATCAGAGGTAAAGGAATGAAGAAAAGAGATCAGATTTAGCCGATAGTTACATTGGCATCACTGTACAAACAGTATAGAGTATCATGTCGTATGGACATGTATGCAAGTATGTATCTACTTCTAGTAATAACATTTGCGTATAGTAAGTGGGTATAACTGGTCATCCACTGACTGGTGGCATGCTTTCCAGTCGGTGACCAGCTGTCAGCACCAATAGATATATAACATGCATAATAATAACATGCATAATAATAACAAGGGTAACTTTTTGGCATCAAAATCTCCCTAACAAGGGTATAGGGGTTGTCACAGGTAGCTACAGGTCCGGCCGCACACCCCTATCAAAAAAAAATTAAAGTGCCCCCTACCCCCTGGGGAGTTTATACTAGAATACTCACCAGGGCTGCATTCATGTATGGTGATGATAAAGAGCACAATTCATGAAACGCTTTGCGGGTCTAAGCGTGTTATCCTATAGGCCTAAACTCGGGGCGGATCCAGGCATTTGGGGAAGAGGAGAGGGGGGGGCTTATAGATATAGGCAATGTACTAAGTGTAGAGTATTGCAACAATTTACATTAACATGTACACAAAAATAGACTTATACTATTAAACGCTTTCCTTTTATCCCTCAAGGCTGGGGCGGGATGGGAGAGCAGGCACCTGACACCCCGACTGTCCCGGCCCTCTCCCCCCACCTGCACCTGTGCCACCTGTGTTCCTCAACATAGCTTTTACAGGTATATAGTTAGATAGTCCATTTAAACTCTGTAAAAGAAGGCTGGAGATGCCGGGGATTGAACCCGGGGCCTCTCACATGCAAAGCGAGCGCTCTACCACTGAGCTACATCCCCTGTCTGGGAGGGTCAGGGGCCAAAGCCTACCACTACCCAGTTCACAAGCATCAATATCACCACATTAAGTTACTTATTCTGGAACTAGCTTCAGCAAATTAATTTATTTCAGTTCATAAGCAAATGCTAAGTTACTTAATTAGCTTAAAGCTCCATGAGGTGACTTAATGTTAAGCTAACTAATTAAGCTAATTTTATTTTCCCATGTAAATCACCGATAAGCTATAATCTGATGCTACCAAGATCATATCTAATAATTTTAGGCCATATTCTACCATTCTATCTTAAAAATATATAGTTTTTACCAGTTGTGTGGTGATACTAGCCTTCTGTAATCACCATCTTAATAATTTGCTTACTGTACTATGTTTGCAGCTACAGCTATGATGGAATTGTAGAGTAAATTGTGCATCATTTATCATGCATGGAACACTGATGATTCCTGCTATTAGACAACATATCACTTACCATTAAATTGAATAGGCTTATAATTATGACAAAAGAAGGTCATGTAGTGTTGTAATCTCGGGGATACTGCTGGCCATGTAATGCTTATCTCTCATTTATAACACATAATGATATCCATGGATTGAGAACAGAGCATTCTCTATTAGACAATTATCCATAATACAACTTTATATATGTTAGCTTAAAAAAGTTAAAATATATGGTTCCTGAGACTGTGTGTAGCTTATGTCTATTCCTAGTACTGATAGGTCACTGGATGATGGTGAATAGCTGCTTAAAGTATTGGAATATGTCAACTTGAACCACTGTAAAAATCAGTCTTTGGTTACCAAATTTATATTTAAAGACAAACTAAATTTATTTCATTTTTTATGCTTTTAATGTCCGATTTGCCATATACAGTAATATACATGAATAGTTTACTTTGAATTTAAGTGACTTAAAGAAGTGACTTAGCGAAAACACTTAGCCAGTGCACTCATTGCTAAGTCAATTAATTTAAGTGACTTCTTTAAGTGACTTAAATCTCTGTGTCTTTATGTGCTGCTGAAAACCCATGATGAACAATTAGCTGAAGACTTCGCCGGCCTCAGGAGACTTGATTGAACTTTGAATTGAGCATTAAAATTCATATAATTATCTTTGTAATTATTTAAATTGGGAGACACATCGATATGGTCTGTTTATTGTTGGTTCGATCATCGTTTGTGCGTCTAAATAGTATCTATATTTCACTTCTATGGGGCCTATACATGTATGACAAATTCATGACTATTCTTGTTGAGAGATTAACACTAAGAGTGTCTTTGTTAGAATATTGCCAGATTTGAATTTCCCTCCTATTTCCCACAATGCAATTCTACCCATAATTCCTGCTGATTACCCATAATGCTTCAGTGTATCCCTGAATGCCCTGCTAATCTATAAAAGCCGTTGTTCCTTGTGATTATGATCAGTATAGGCTTAGGATCTGAAGAAGGCCATTGTGGTCGAAACGTCATCCCATTATACGCCTCTCTACTCACCATGTGTAATCTACAGGAAAATAAAAATCGAAATCATAACAGTTGGTAGTTTTGTTGGTTTGTGGTATATCCCCCTATACCACTACAATGTAACTAGTTTGCTTGTGAACTGGTCCTGAGGTCCGCCCATATCTGGACGATTGCCATAATAATAATTGGTGTGAGTGGGCCGGGGTAGGGGCAGGGGTATGGCGAGGGTATAACCCTATAAGGACGCATGTCACTAAAATATGACATTGGTTGTCATGATGCACTGATGCAGCACAGTGGAGTAACTCGCTGGTGGTGTATTGGTGCATCATGCCGACTCTATGAGAGTGTCTCAACCCCAAAAGGGTCGGAATGATGCTTACATGCACAGTTACTTGACAGGGCTGCATTCATGCATCACGACGTCCAAGGGCAAGATACACTAGGGACCTTTAGCAACCACGTAAAAGCTCATCAAACGCAGACGTAGCCTATCTCTTTAGCACTACTACGTCTGCGTTTAATGAGGTACGTCGGGTTTGCTTAAGGTCCCTAATAAGGCATCATGCCACCGTAAAGGGATAAACAAGGTATTAAAGCTTGACCGTCATGGTTGAAGTGAGGCCAAAAACACTTTTGGATATAAGTAGTATAGTATGTATCGGAACGGGACTATAGTTAAGTACTGTTTATTACTGTTTATTACTCAATCGACATGCAGCCAATCAGAGGCCTCCATTTGGTCACGTGACCGGAAGTGACCTACTTAGGGGATTAGTGGTGACGTCACGTGACCTAGTTAGCCAATCAGAGGCCTCCATTTGGTCACGTGACCGGAAGTGACCTACTTAGGGGATTAGCGGTGCATTCTGGGTAACCCTGCAGCCAATCAGAGGCCTCCATTGGGTGACCGGAAGTGACCTACTTAGGGGATGGTGCATTCTGGGTAACCTACTGACCTACTTAGGGGACCGGAAGTGACGTCATATGACCTAATTTAGGATCACGTGATCGGAAGTGACCTGATGAGTCACGTGACCGGAAGTGACGTCACACGACTTAATGGCCAACCGGAAGCGACCTGATTGATCACGTGACCGGAAGAAGAAGAAGTTGTTTTTTTTTGTTTAGGATCCCGTGACTGGAAGCGACGTCGTCACATGAGTGACGCTTTAAGAGACTGCGCGACTTACTAGTAAAAGAAGCCGTATGATAATAAAAACACAACAATATTTTCTTTTAATTTTTTTTTATTTATTTTTTTT
Organism: Harmothoe impar; assembly: GCA_947462335.1. Classification (NCBI taxonomy): domain Eukaryota; kingdom Metazoa; phylum Annelida; class Polychaeta; order Phyllodocida; family Polynoidae; genus Harmothoe; species Harmothoe impar. The sequence continues at coordinate 18,990,272 of OX381707.1, read as the reverse complement.
TCAATCTTGATAAACACTCTATTTTTGAAAAGATGCACACGCTTATTTTTTTTTTTTTTTTTTTTTTTTTTTCATATCTCTAAAGGACTCGTTGTCACACCGTCAGAATGCACGCGACGCTTATAATACAAGTAGCGCACGCCGTCTTTCTCTATGGTGTAGGTGACCATTTTGTTTCGCACCACTTTGAAATTTCTATTTACAGCAATGAGAGTTTTTCGTTGGCGAAGAACATCCAAGAAGGCGTCTGGTTCCTGGGGGTTTTGTTTCTTCTGTACGCCTTTTGCACTCCATTTTTTGGATTTTCTTTCACCGGTGTCGCTGACTCGATCGTAGCAAATGTAAGTCTTAGGGTTGAGACTTAGGATCCCGTCACCTTCCCACTCCGCTTTCATGAGCCCCGAAGTTCTCAGATCGTGAAGGTACCGTCTCTCACAACATCCGCCGGGCGGCGCACACCATTCTCGCACTCTTTCCGTTTTTGTCTTCACGAAAAGCTCTAAGTGCTCGTCGCACACCGCTGTCGGAAGCCACTTTCGTTTCTCTCTGAAGTACGTCTCTCTCAGGCGAGGTTTCACTAGGTCATCCAACGTGGCACCGCTGAGAGCCATGTAAAGACTGTCGGTGTCCATTTGACAAAGGGCATAATCGCGCCGATCGACGAATCTATCCAAGAAGTCGTATGTGAACTCTAACATTTTCAACTTCGCGTACTGGTATACCATGAACCCTATCTGAATAGGGAGGTTGTTCTTGACCGTTTTCGGTTGTAGTTCGACTTCAAACAGATCGGAAGTCAACTCGGACGCCTTTTTGAAGCGCCACGAATTGGCCAATAGTTCGAACTTCCGACTGTCAGTGTATCTCACCGCCGTGTGTTTTTCTTTGTTGCAGATTGTTTTACCGTACGTAGCGTTTCCCATTAACTTGTAACAGTCTGACAGAATTTTCTCGTTCTCGTTCACGTCGCCACGTCTTCGCGCCGCCGTCACTTCGTCCGCGAAACCGGCAAAGGAGCGTTTAGGTAGGTATTCTACCACCAGCTGCACTTTGGTGACTATCAAACCGTGCTCTAAATACCACTTGAGAAGCGGCGTTCCCAAGAGAATATTTTTTCCGTGGTAACTCCCTATCAGACATCTCTGAGGCGTGCTCAACAGCTTTTCTTCCTGCGCAAAGTCTGACATGTGAGGGCCTATGTCCGATTTTGAAACGGTCGCGTTCTTGAAAACGGGGGTCATTTCTTCGAAGTACTCTCGTAGGTGAGGCGGCGTAGTGATGTCCACTTGAACTAAACCGAACATTTTCTCCTCTTTCACAGCGGAAAGGATGTCGCTCTCGCTCATCGCGTTTCGAGACACTTTCAAAGCGTCAACCTTCCAGCGTTGTTGGGAGGCCTTGACCCGCTCATCTCGACGCTTCATCTCTCGCCATTCGCACTCCCACACGACGACCAGCTTGTAACCTAACGCTTTCAAGTAAGCGCTTACTCTGGTCGTTCTGTCGCGTCTCTCCTCTCTCAGTGAAGCGCACTGATATCGGTGCGACGGTATGCACTCGTGAGCGTGGAACCAACACCCGTGAAACTGGAAAACCGTATTAGAGGCCGCGTGAAATCCGTCCACGCGAATTCTCCGACAGCCTACCGCCATCTCGCCGCCGTTCAGAGCGTGGCGCAGTTTCACGTCGCGGTCGTGCTCTACGAAGCGTAACCACTCCAAAGCGCTGTGAGAGTTTCTTTGCCTGATTTCGGGCTTGAACTCGGTCTCGGGCCGTCTCACCGCGTAATAGCCCGTGCAGTGCGCTTCGCTCATGCAGCGCAAGTACAGTGAGTTAGCGTCTAGTCCTAGGATGTGTTGGCACGGTCTCGCTTCTTCGCCGTACTTGTGCTCCCTTATCCGCGTGGTGCCCTTCTCGTGAAATCTATGGAAGATGATGGAAGGACCGCCGACTAGATTCTCTTTGATCAGAGCGTGGAGGACGGCGTCGAACTGGGGAAACGTTGTGAACGCGTCTTCTAGGTTTTGGAAGAGGAAGCGTAAAGTCAAACCGGCGAGAGAAACTCCGTCTTTCAACATGTCGATGCCGCGATCTTGGAAAAATTTAGCGTGATTTTTCAGAGCTTCTATGAAAGGTTTCACGTCTTTGTTGTTGTAGTGGATCAAGTAGTCTTCCATAGTTTGCATCTTCTCGTCGGACCAAACTTTCTGACATGCGGCGTAGTCGGATTCGGACATTTTGACGCCCGTCAGCTCGCTGTCGAAAGCCGATCTCGGCGGCAGCGTTCTGTTTGCCAGTTTCCTGGTAGACGTCATCCATTCGTAAGGAAAGTGACCTTTCTCTTCGTTCCTGGTGAAAGCTCGCAAATAGGTCGCGTAGTTGTAACCGGGTGCCAAATAGTTGACTACGTCCAAGAAAACCGTGTGCTGTGTGTAAACCGCCAAGTATTGATTGCTTCTCTTTATGACGCTGAATTCTTGGTTTCTTCGGTCTCCGGAGGCGAAGAACGAGTGAAGGCGTATTTTGATCAGGTTCAAGTCGTAACGCCCCGAGTTGAAGCCCACCACTGGAGCTTGACGGATGTATCTCAGAAGACGCTTCTTCAGTTGAACTAACGGGTGTCTGGTCTGAGCCGCAGCGAAGCCGCCTGGAGAAGGGGTGGTGAACGTCGCCTCCTCCAGCAGGAGAGCTTCACCTATCGCCGCATCTAACTTCGCTAACGTCGGTCGGTAAAGTTCTAGCACAGCTTCCCCGATCGCTTTGGCGTTCTCGTTTATGTGATTTAAAACTCGGTCCAACAAGGGGTCGGAATCTGCGTCGGACGCTCTGACGAAGCAGACGGGCCCCTCCCACCCCGGAAAGTCGGATGCGACGCTAGCCGACAAAGGGACGTGATCCCACAGCAGGGACACGTGCTCCGTCGACGGTTCTTTGCACGGTCTGAAGAAAGCCTCGAAATCGAAGGCGATCTTGTAAGGGTAGATTCCGGAATGTCCGTCGGGGGGAAAAATGGAGAAGTCTGCTAGCGCTTCGAAAATCGTTCTCGAATTTTGGTAGATGCCACCTACGTAGCGCAACTTGACTTGTCGGCAAGAGGAAAGCTGGTTCCTGTGTCTCTTCAGCAAGAACTCGGTGGTGAACGCCGCCTTACACTTGCAACATTCGTATATGCCCGCGTACGCGTTGAAGTCCGTGACGAGAGAGACGTGCAAACCGCCTTTCGCCGTCAGGTGTAGGTTGACTTTACCTCGGGCGGCCACAGTTCTGGAAGGCGGTCTGATCAGAGTAACGCGTCTTCTCAACTTCCGCCCCGGCACTTGACGCGACGCGGTGTAAACCGCTATTTGTACGTCAAACAAGTTCTCTAACGCGGGTAAGTCGCGGATGTTCAGACCCGGAAAGGATTCAGGTGTGGCAGCGGGACAGAACTGACGTAACAAATCTGAAGCGCGCTTGCTGGTGTTGTATAAGTGAAAGGAAATGCAGCGGAAGATGCAGAGGTTGTCCTTGTTGGGAAAATCTAACACGCCGCTTCTCTTTCCAACTCGACCGGCCTGCGTGATCCTACCGCCTATGGGGAATTCCCCCGGTCCCATGTAAACGCAGATGTTCAAATTGGTAGGAAAAAGAACGTGCCACTTGGTGTCAGCGTCGCAAAGTTTCCGTACCTCCTCGCAAGCGACGGTGTTTTGCATCTTTGAGAGGAGCTCTTCCAAAGTTTCTGAATTAGTTACAGTAGGGAGCGGTTGTATGAGAGTTGCGTTGTTCTGGGAGGCGTGGAAGTAGCGCAGTTTGCTCTTGTCTTCTCTGTGTTGTAACAGTAAGCCTACCGAGAAACCCACTTTGTATCTGAATCTTTGTGTCAAGTGAATGCGACGCATAGTATCTACAGCGTCACTCAACTCGCCGGTTGGTAGCCTGAAGTTTGTTACACTCACGCGAGTCCCGTGCATCCTGACGCCCGTTTGTATCGCAGGCCAATTCGCCGTGAACGTTTCCTCCCCGTTCGGTACAGCACATATGCGCGGAGGGACGGTCACCCCGTCCAGAGATTCGCGTCGACAAGCGCTCTTTCGGCAATCCCCTTCGCCGCATAGAGGGCAAAACTTAGCTACTACTCTACAATTTTCTACGTGTCTCTCGTGGTTGTACGCTCTTTTAAACATTTTGAAACACTTTTCGCATACGTACTGTGTCATGTTTTTTTTCACTCGGTTACCAACTACTTAGCCGTCTAACTATCTATCTATCTATCTAGCCATCTATCAATCTGTCGTCTATGTAACTATCTTTCTGTCTGCTGTCTGTGTATCCGTCTGTCTGTCTGTCTGTCTGTCTCATACAGCGTACGTCAAACGCTGTGTGTGTGTGTGTGTGCGCGCGTGAGCGTTGAGCGTCTCTCATTCCGAATCTATGCCGAGATATTTCAGAATGATCTCTGTTTTGTCATCCAACTCTTTGAGCGCTCTGGCGGACAGCGTCACCCCCTGCTGTGTGGGTTTTTTGTCAGGACCTTCGTACTTGCGCACGTGGACGAGGTTCTTACCGCTGTAGTAGCTCACAGCTGCGTACACTTCGCCCGCCTCATCCAGCACTGCGAACCAGGGGGTGTGATTAGGTTTTCCTTGCGCGGCCGCTGTGTCGCGTATGCGCACCACTGCGCGGATATCGGCGATGCGTGCTATGAGCTCGCGCAGCGCGTCGGCCGTGAAGTGCACTCGCTTGCTTCTGGTCAGAGACGCCTCTTTCACCTGGCCGTCTTTTGTGTAGCGCGGCCTCCTAGACAGTCTAGCCACGTCCTCCCAGATCTCCAGCGTCAAAGCTCCGTCTAAGCAGAACTCTAACCCGAGTGTTTTCTCTGCTTCTTCTCGTCCATCTCCTTCTTTTTCTTGTATTTTTCTCTTCTTAGTGGGCCTTGTTGTTCTGGAACTCACCTTAGAACGTTTCACACCCGCAGGATGAGTAACACCATCAGCGTGAGCTGAATCAGCAGCAGAACCGATAGCAGGAGCAGCGTCAGCGCTGGTGGTATCGGAGGTCTCGTTGTTGGAACAGCGCAGCCACACGCCGTCCGTGCTGTGTGTAGCGGTAGAAGATGAAGCGCCGCCGCCGCCCTCGTAAGGTGGCGGTGAGGGCAGTCGCCACGGACCGGACGGGGGGGCGCTAGCAGTGGAGGAAGTGAGGTCGAAAGGTCGAAGAGGGAAGCCGAAAAACGTACCGCTCACCCCTTGCCCTTCGGGTTCTTCGTACGCCTCGTCGTCAGCGTCGTTCTCTGTCTCACCCTGTTGCTGCTCCTCCTCCTCCTCTTCTTCTCGGTTCAGGGGCTGAGTGTCCGAATAGCTGTAACTCTCAGCGCGAGCGGCGTCGAGGGCGTCCGTCGATGTAGTGGTGGAGGAGAGGGGCTGTGCAACGTGCGGCAGGTCATCAAAGTCATCAACAGTAGTGGGGAGGTAAAAACCCGGTTGCCAGTACTGCGCTGTGCCAGGAGCGTTGTCGTCAGTAGAAGTAGCAGTAGCAGCAGGTGCAGCAGAAGCAGCCGCAGCAGGCGCAGCCGCAGCAGACGCAACAGTAGCAGGCGCAGCAGCAGCCTCAGCAGGCGCAGCCGTAGCAAGCGCAGCAGTAGCAGGCGCAGCAGCAGCAGCAGCAGCAGCAGCAGTGGCAGGCGGGACGGCGGTAGCAGCGGCAGCGCGCTTAGCAGCAACGTGTACCGTCGCGAGTGTAACAACGTCGCTAGCACGACGACTGCTACCAGTAGTACTACTAGTACTACTACCACTACTACTACTACTGCTACTACTAGTGCTACTGCTACTACTACTACTACTACTACTGCCGCGAGCGCTCGCTACAGCAGGAGGGTGATAAGACCAACCGGCTGCGGCGGTAGTCTCATGTTCAGTAGCAAGAGCAGGCACTGACGCTAAACGAACGCTGTTCCGCGTAGTCTTCTTGTTCTTGAACGCCGCTAGCTGTTGTCTTTTGCTCATGGTGGTGACTGTAGAGAGCAGCAAAAAAGAATGAGTGAGTGAATGGAGGTTTCCAAGCCCCTTATATACGCCTTCTCGCTTCTAGAGCTAAGCTACTTACCGACCCTGTTCAGCTGCCGCCGGCTGGCCGGCGGCCATTCACAAAGAGAAACAAAAAGACATAAGGCATGACGTTTTCAGCTGGATCCCTTTCCCCCCCCCTCTTTTGAGAGATCGACTGTGATGATGAGCTAAGCCGCTTACCACCCTGTTCAGCAATTCAACGCGCATTAGCTGTATAAAGGGTTAAGCGGTTGCTGCCTGCCGTCGACTGACCGGCGGCGGCCATTCACAAAGACATAAGGTATGACGTTTTCAGCTGGATCCCTTTTTGAGGGATCCACTGTGGTGAGCTAAGCCGCTTACCACCCTGTTCAGCCATTCAGCGCGCGTTAGCTGTATAAAGGATTAACGGTAACGGTGATGAGCTTACAGTGTGTATACAAAAAAAAACTACAGGAGGCGTGTGGCGTGAAGCAGGACCCCCCTAAGACGAACGTGTCTGTCTGTGAGTAGAGGCGTGTGCATGTGGTGAGCGACTTAAGTGTAAGACAAAAATCGCCACCTCCTGCCGTGGTGAGTAGACCGGGCCGGCCAGGCGGGCGGGCGGCCGGCTAGTTCAATAGGGAGGGGTGACAGCTGCCTAAGGCTGTGCATGAAAAAAAAATCCGATTTTCACCTGACCTCTGACGTTTGTTACAATGAATGTCAGAGGGAGGGAGACGTCCTCGGGTAGGGGGTAGGAGGTATTAAGGCTATGAGTGAGGAAAAAACACCGTTTTCAGCTGGTCTCCACGGATAGCGATGCCACACCCCCTCGTCATCTAAGCTCTTAAGGAGCGGAGCGGCTGAAAAAGCGTCATGCGGACAGGGCGCTAGACAGCTGGAGCGCTGTTGGAAATGGGATTAAACTCCCTCTGTATAAAAAGCTCTCATTTCTGTTGGAAAAAAAACATATCGCCTCTGACCCCAGTAACGGCTACTACCACCACCACCGCCACCACCACCACCGCCGCCACCGCCGCCGCCGCCGCCGCCGCCGCTGCCGCCGCCGCCAAGACGAGACGAGATGGCTCAAGCTATTCCACTTTCAAGCTCGCCTTCACCGCCCGGTGCGCCTGAAAAAAAGTTAATGCGGCTTGACGACGTGAGACGCGGCGCGAGGCAGCAGACCGATGATGGGGAGACCCGACAGGTAGGACAGCGGCGGTTAGCCTATAGCGACGCCTTGCTTCGTCAACTAGGTAAAGAGTTGAGCGGCTGTTGGAGAGAGTTGGGCAGTAGCTTAAAAGTCAGCGCCGCCCGTATGGATGCTCTAGTAGAGCGCAGTGTCAAGACACCGGAGGAGCTGTGTACGGCGATGTTCCGAGTGTGGTGGGGTGAAACCCCGCATCGTCATAGATGGGGCGAGCTCGGTCGCGTCTTCACCCGCATTAGACGCATGGAACTGTTGGCTCAGTGGATGGCCCTTCTCCACAGACAGGGGTTTTGGATTTCGAAAACCCCGACTCGCGCGCGATGCATAAGCACTTGGGCACCCTCGGCAGACGTCTGGGTAGCAGGTGGAAAGAGGTGGGGGACCATTTAAAATTGTCGCCTGAGAGGTTAGATAAGATCGCTGAAGAATGCGAATACGGAGGAAGTCCCGCTGAGTGGGCCTTCCGAGTGTTGAAAATGTGGCAAGATGAAGCTGACGGCGCCGGCGGTACGCCTTTTGAACTCCTTCGAGTGTTGACTGAGGACATGGGAAAGTTTGGCCTCGGCATCGCGATATTACTTGACTTTATCAAGCAAGAAACAACGAGAACGACGGACATGTGAATTGTTGTGTTTTATTTTCATACGTCTTCTTTATTAGTAAGTAAAAAAAAAAAAATATATCATAACAATTAAGACGCGCGATCTCTTAAAGTGTCACTTCCTCCAGTCGCAGCTGATCGCCTCATCGCAGCACGTGATAAACAAAAAAAAAACACGAAGAGACACGCTTCTTCCTCTCGAGAGGAAGAAGCGTGTCTCTCGATTGAAAATCTTTTTCTTTCTTAAAAGAGACAAACGCACCCCTTAGAGTGCCCCCCTCCCCCCCTCCCCCCCACCACTCGCCCCATGCATCCTAAAAGCGCCCCCCTCCCCATGCATGTTAAAAGGGCCCCCCTCCCCCCCTCCCCTCCCCTCCTTCCCCTCCTTCCCCCTTATACACTCTAAAGAACGCTTCTAACTAGTTCAATAAGTCACTTCCAGTCGCTCGTAAAACAATAAAAAATGAAAAAAAAACTTATATCGTGGTGTTTTTTATTAGTTTACCGAAAAAAAATAAGAGACTCGCCTCCTCCTCCAAAAAAAAAGATATCACATTTTAAAGCCCGTGACCCCTTAAAGACGCTCATCTCTTCATTAAGTCGCGTGACGTCACTTCTTCTTCTTCTTCCGGTCACGTGATCAATCAGGTCACTTCCGGTCACGTGATCCTCAATGAGGTCACTTCCGGTTGGCCATTAGGTCATGTGACGTCACTTCCGGTCCCCTAAGTAGGTCAGTAGGTTACCCAGAATGCACCATCCCCTAAGTAGGTCACTTCCGGTCACCCAATGGAGGCCTCTGATTGGCTGCAGGGTTACCCAGAATGCACCGCTAATCCCCTAAGTAGGTCACTTCCGGTCACGTGACCCAATGGCGGCCTCTGATTGGCTAACTAGGTCACGTGACGTCACCACTAATCCCCTAAGTAGGTCACTTCCGGTCACGTGACCAAATGGAGGCCTCTGATTGGCTGCATGTCGATTGAGTAATAAACAGTACTTAACTATAGTCCCGTTCCGATACATACTATACTACTGATATAGTTCAGTTTTCATTCACAAGAGGGCTCTTAAGGGCTGGGAGCTCAGCTCTTACAGGCACAAGATAGGTTGAATATGTTGTAGCTGGACAATGCTCATGGTCCCCTGTCCAAACACTGCTGCCCTCTGGTGGAACTGTTATTTTAGTCCATGTATGGAAAATGCTGAACTTATTCCCTGACGGCCCAGCTTTAAGCAACGTTTGTATATTGCTAAACACTTTAGGTGTTAAAGTGGCGGTCTATGATGGATCAAAAGCTTCTAAATTTCGTCCAAATTGTTATCGATTAATACTGATGTTTGGGAAATACTTTTAATTTTCAAGATTCTGTATCTAAAGAAGTAGCTGAAAATATGAAATTGATTCACTATAGTGTACTTTAGCATCATATATAAGTTTACCAGAATTGGTCGGGGAAGAACATTCTGTATTGAGGACCAAATTAAAAATGAATTTTAAAATATACAAATGCCCATTGATACCGTCTGCTGTATTTCACGAGTGGGGGCTGCAGTGAAAAAGTAAACTTGTCTCCAGACTTGTCAAAGTGACTATCTTAAAATAAATGAGTCAAAAGTTGTCTAACCTATATCAGGTTACTATCCCTAAAATAGAATCTGGAGCATGGCAAATGTCAGGTTTAGGGTTGGCACATGCCAAGTGGGTGTTTTATCTTCAGCTAGAAGACCCGCTCCTTGTCACTTAGACAAGATTTTGACTCTGTTATTTTATGACCGTCACTTGGAAGACTCTGGAGACAAGTTTACTTTTTGAGTGTGGGGCCATATCCCATGAAGCTGCTGGCTGAGTGGGATATGGCCCCGCGAGTGCAATATCAATGTTGTTGGCATTTGGATTTTTTTTTATTAAAGGAAGCCATTTAAAGATGGAACTCCCTCCTAACGGCCACCCCTCTAATGCGGCCACCCCTTCATAACGGCCATTTTTTTAAAGTACCAACTGTTTTTCTCTTTATCTTATTGTAAATAACTCCCTCTAATGCGGCCACCCAATGCGGCCACCTCGCCCTGCGGCCACTGTTTTTGCAGTCCCAAGGGGCAGTTTTCTCCCTCTAATGCGGCCACTTTCAGGGATGGATATAGAATTGGTGGTCTGGGGCGACATTTAATGTAAAAATAAAGAAACCAAATGGTGAAAGGACGGGTTGTTGATGCTCCGCTATTCTGAAACATGCTTTTTTTTAAAATTAGAATTGGTACCGCTTTTTTTTTCATTTGAGAAAAAATCACCACCATTCAAGAATTCCTGTATGTAAACCAACAGCAAAGGGAGAATATCGATCTAAAAATTGCCAGTGTCTGGCCTGCCACGCCCACTAGCTGTGAGAAGATAGTGGGAGGGTCTTTGTTTGCAAATCAAAGAAACTCTTGTGTGTGTGAGGGGGTGGGTGTCATGGGGGTGCAGGGTTTGGTGGGGTGGGGGGGGGGGGGTCACGGGGCACCGTCCTAACCGAAGGTGTTAAAGCTAAATCCCCACCCTGGCTTGCTGCTGATTCCGCTCATGTCATGCTTCACTGACTGGGAGGTGGGGGGGGGGGTGGATTAACACCTTGATTATTGTATTGTAATAGCAAATCGGAGCATCCAGCCCCCCCCCCCCCACCCTCCCCTGACACCTAGACTGCCCCTGACCCTGTATGCTGAGTAGGTTGGACTTAAGAAACTCTACTGTACAGTATATCAATTGTCAAAATAAATAAAAATAATATAAAACATGTATTCTGTTTACCAGGTACACATATCAAATTTATTAGCATACTAGATACTACATATATGTACAACAGTTGTAACCAACATGTATACATGTAGCTCTTAAGATTTCATAAACTTTAAAGATTTAGCATTGACTCTCTCCAGTGCAGCCACCTCGCCAATGCGGCCACTTTTGGATAGTCCCAAGGGTGGCCGTAATAGAGGGAGTTGACTGTATATATATATATGTATTAACAAGGGCCCCAGGCCGAAGTTTTTGGCGCCAGCCTGCGAGAGGTCCTTCTGCATGGCGATATTTTTCATTTTAGCTCTTGGTTTTGCATCTCTATTTCAGCGAAAAGTCCATAAAAAAGTTTTTTTTCTGTAGAGGGATGTCCCAGCTAACAAAAAACGTTTTTAGAACGTTTTAAAACGTTTGTATTTGGTTTGAAAACAAACGTTTGTGTTAGAACGTTTTAAAACGTTTGTATATATGGTTTGGAAACATACATTTGTATTAGAACGTTTTAAAATGTTTGTATATAGCTGCATATGGTTTGGAAACAAACATTTCAGGCGTTACTATGTTGTTACTTTAGTACTGTATTAACTAAACTATGGTAGCAAAAATTCTTCTACCCTGTCAATACCCATATAGGTACATGTTGTTGAACGTTTCTAATGTTAAGACCTAGATGTGTACAGCATCATTTATATAGATTTTACAGTGTACAAAAATCTACTAGAAACCTCGAGATACATTTAAACTCATTTACAGATAAAAATAAAGATTTACATTGGGTTTGCACATTTACAAAAGTCCACACACCAGGATTCGAACCCACACTGGTGGTCCCTAGTATCCAAAGGCAGGCATGCTAACCATGAGGCCACGGAGCTGACGTAGCTATTAAGGGTGATACAATGTGCGGTTAGGTTGTAAACCAGACATGGCTCATTTAAATGGGCAAATTTGCTCAAATAACTGAGAAACTGCCTTGTAAATATTGTGTGTCGTTCTTCAGCTTATAAAAATCGCAGTGAAAGCAGTGACTTGGACTGAATAAAAATATTGAAACTGTAGAAGAAGGTTTTCACTGATTAATTATATTATTCCCAAGAACATATGACATCAAGTATCAGATTATGGGGGGACTATTAGGGACCTTTAGTAACCACGTAAAAGCTCATAAAACGTGGACGTAACGTAGGTCTTTACCATTGCTACCTATGCACGTAAAAGTGCCTACGTTTGCGTTTATTGGCCTACGTTGGGTTTGCTAAAGGTCCCTAGTGATAGTAGGGACCTTTAGCAACCACGTAAAAGCTCAATAAACGTAGACGTAGCCTATCCCTTTAGCACTACTACGTCTGCGTTTAATGAGCTACGTCGCGTTTGCTAAAGGTCCCTACTGCCCTGATGGTCGACTATAGTGCTACAACTGGCTGATGCTTTTGTTGTAATTATAAGAATCCCATCAGGCCTAAACCAGCAGCCTCGTTAGCTCATATAGGAGAGCCTGGCACTCCCAATCAATAGGTCCTGGGTTCAGTTCTAAGCCAGGCTTTTAGATGATCATCCAAAGTCGTATGCAAAGGTTTGCAACCAAACCTTTTGCAAACGTTTTGCAAACGTTTTTTGAAACCTTTTCCAAACGTTTATAAAACGTTTTTTTGCAAACGTTTTTTTCTGTCAATGTTTTAACGTTTTATAAACGTTTTCCCAAAACGTTTGCAAACCTCCTGCAAACGTTTTCCAACCGTTAGGAAAACGTTTTTTTGTTAGCTGGGGTAGT